>BPTQ01000009.1:174863914-175463914 GCA_019973895.1 Chrysanthemum seticuspe | reverse complement strand
TCAATGTATTTAGTTAATGGGTCAAATAATTAAACTTCTACCCATTTTATTACCCATTTTAATACATATTAGTTATGTATATATCTACCCAATATGTAAACACTAGTTGTTGTAAATATGTATTACTAAATTATGAAAAACACTATTACTTGTTTGGTGTTTTATGTGAAAACGTAAGTGTGTTAGTAAACTATTGGCTCAAACCATTTACGTATTTTATTTGTTTCGTTAAAATGATTTTACGTTTTTATCGACAAAACATTAGAACATCGTAAAATATAAATAGACGTTTTTACGGCTTATTTGTATTAACAATCTCTCCCTTTTTGTTGATGACAAAACATAAGATTATTTTAAGGAAAAACTAAAATTCGTAAAAGTTTGAATTGGAGTTTTTACTCTCTTCTCCCCCTTTTTGTCGAAACATAAAGATCGTCGAAAAGAAACTAACACATTGTTTTAAGGAAAACATAAAAAAAAAATATAGAAAGCAAGTGACGGGAAGTGTTCTCGTCTTAGCTCCCCCTTGACGAGTCCATCCCTTTGTGAGGGCGTCAAGTAAGAAGAAATACTAAACTAATGCATTGCAACTATGTTTGCAAATGATTTCGTCTATGTGACGAATATGCTCCCCCTTGATGATTGCAACTTTGCAAGGGGACGTCATGTAATGTAATCCTAATGTGAATTATATTGCAAATGATTTTGCAATGTGTTGCTTTGACACGAAACTCCCCTAGCTTAGGGTGTCAAAGTATTCATGTGTATATTGAAAATCTACAAAACAAAGGTTAGAAAACAAGTATATAATGCATAATTTCCTGCAAATAAGACTCAAGTTAGTAGTAAATAAGTCTTCTGTTGCACGGATCCCACGGTTCCCTCCTTGGAGGGATCCGTCTAGGCAAAATAGAGGGATCCATCTGACTGTAAACAAGATACAGCAATGGTGATATAACAAATGATGTTAACATCAAAATGAGATATGTATTAAGGTAACAAACATACTCTCAAGACAATATGGCACATAACATTTAATCTCATTCAATAAAACATACGAGAAGTGATCTACAAATCTCTAAAAACTAAGTGAATGAATTAAACATGAAATGTGATTCCTAAACATTCTAAGTTAAGCTTAAGACAAGGACACCACTTGAATTCTTAAGCTCACGGCTGTTTAGGTTTGTTGACCTCATCGAAACGTTCGAGGAGGTGATAAAACATGAAACTTTGCTCTTTACGTAGTTCATGGATCAAGCCTTCAACGTGTTGACAATGATAACAATCTGTGTCATGGCTCGAAAATGGTGGTAGTAGAAAGGAAATGGCCTGATGTGGAGGATTAAATGAAGAGGGTTGAGGATCCTCAAAAGAAGGAGGGATTGGCGGAGGCACATTCGATGATGGCTCAACTAAGGATGATGGTGGAGGTAGAGAGGTGTCAACTTCCATGTGGTCGGGCGGTTGACTTTGATGATTCCTCATAATCCAAAATGGACCATTTGAGGGAAATGGAGAAAAGGATACCAGTACAAGTGTTGATTCAACACCTTGGTTTTGTTGCACAATCTTTTCTATTAAAGAGAGTGTGGGCAATGGTGGTGGATGGGATGGCCTAGGAGGTAAGTCCTCTAAGTTTTAGAGATGTGGAGATGATTGCGAAGTGGTAAATGATATGGCTCTAGGCACCAAAGATGATGGTTGGGTGGAAATGGGTGTGTTAGTAGGAATTTTGGTGTTTGATGATGATATTTTTATGGGAACAATTATTTTGGGGATTGGTTTGATTGTTTGAGTTAGTGGAGGATAGATCCTAGCATTTGTGGATTTAACGGGAGATGATTCGGTTGAGGAAATTTCGTGTACAACACGAGCAAGTTTCTTGGGTGGTCCCTTGGTGGATGAGTTAGCACTAGGAGCTTTCCTTATGATGAAATGACTAAGGAAAAGGTTTCTAAACGATGAGAATTAAGTTGTGGTTGATGACTAAGAAGTTCTAACAAGATGACTTATAAAGCGAAGGATTTGGGAAGTGCATTAAAGACTTAAGCCACTAAGATCCTTAGACATGTGATGATTTGCATGCACAAGGGTTAACTACAGATTTGCACTGATCTATGAGTTTAATTAAGGCAAGATGGAGTGTTCAAGTTAGAAAGGAGAGCTTGAAATGATTGTTTTAGGTAGGATTTGCTGAATCTACCAGCCGGTTCCCACGGTTCCCTCCAATGAGGGATCCGTCTAGGCTAATCCTAGGGATCCGGCTATCAGCAGTCAAGAAAAGAGAAAATGATGTTTGGTAGATTCTAATACCTATACATCTTGAGTGTTTCAGTCTTCGTAAGTGTTTTAAATGAGGTGTGACTTAAATGATCAAGGATAATGAGTGGTGGTAGCTAATGATTGCCTTTTATGGAAGGAAAATGAGACTTTATGACCATCAATGGGTGATCAAGGATGACACTAGGAATATTGATAGTGTCAAGTGATGTTAAATGATCCTAGAGATAAGATGGCAACTTGGGATACAAATTCCTTAAAAATTAGGTAAAATTTGTTGAGATGGGTTTATGGTTTTGATTTGTATTAACAATGTTGTAAGGACAATGAAATCTTAGTTATGTGAAAACATTTTCTAGTGATCAATTTTGCAAAACCTAATTTCATCAATTGATAAAAAGAAATTGAAAACCATAAACCCTAGGATGAGGATGATGAAGATTAGAACATATGAGTGTAATTACTTATAATGATGTTCTAGAGGAAGATGCTTGAGGATATGAAGCTCTATGGAGATGAAAGCAGTAATTGGGTCGTTTTTGTGTTCTGTGAGGAGAGGGAAAGGAGAAGAATTGGTTTTGAAAAACGTATGGTTGGTTTCTGTCACACGGTTCCCCCGGATCCCTTGTAATTGGGATCCGTCTAGTACAACTTGTGGGATCCGGCTACTATGGACAGAAAAATGGTGTTTGGTGTTATTTTTGTAATAAGTTATACACTAGCTTCTGAAAAAAAAAATAGCTTTGAGTTTCCTAATTGAATAAATGTTTGCTCAACGGGATTTGATAAGTTTATTATCAAGGATCTATTTGTGATGACGGCGTTAGTTTAACGTTCTTTAGAAATTCAAGGAGGAATACTATTCCCGATGATGAGTAAGTCGGGAAAGTGGCGAAAAGAGACTTTTTAGAGACTAGCAATTATTAACGTCTAAATAAAAAATAATACCAACATATCCATGTAAACGTAAACTAGCTAATTTGTGGATAAGTAAACATACCTCTAAACTTTTGATATGGTTTATGAAAACCATAAAACCGAAATACTTCATGAGCTTTTGAAGTAATCTGTTGTACTTAGAATAAGTAGGTTGCGATTACTTTTAGGTTCTTCCTTTAAAGTTGACTTCATTTTTCTTTGAATTGAAATGAAGACTTTGGAGAAATCCTAGCATGAAGATTTCTTGAAAAGAAAATGTTAGAATAATCTATCACTATCCAACATAAAAGAAACAATTTGTTTTAAAAGATTTCCTTCTTTGTAGTTTTCAAAAATACACGGATAGAATCAAGTTTTTAAAGTACAACATACTCTAAGAAACTTGGTAACGAAGCTCTGATGCCAATTGTGGAAAACTAGAAGGGGGGGGGGGGTTGAATAGTTTTACCGATTAAAACTTCGTTTTAAAATATTTAGATTGACTTATATGAATCTATTTAGATGTGTATGTTGGACGTTGATAGATAGATATGAAAGTATTTGATGTAAAGGTAAAGAGTAAGAAACACAAAATCACGACACAAGTATTTATAGTGGTTCGCCTACAAGGACACCTTCCTTTCCCTACTCCACTCCCCGAGTCACCTACTCGAGAGTTCGTAATCACTACACGACACAACTCCTTATGGCGGAGAAGCCTTCACAACGTCGCCTACTCTTTTTTCGGTACAAGGCTAGACACCGGGTTCTTCCACAAGGTAGAACCACACTTATCACAACGTCGCCTACACTTTATCCGGTACAAGGCTAGATACCGAGTTCCATTACAAAGGAGGAACTACTACCCAATAGTATACAACACCTATCCAAAGGAGACCCACTCCTTATTATAACATCATCAAGGATATCAATATCCTTGGATACAACCTATCTCTGTTTGTACATCGATACACCATATCGATTGTACACCCTTGGCATCCTTCACTAATGCCTTTGACTTGAACCTTTTAGGAATCCTTCGCTAATGCCTTTGAAATGGACGTTCGACACCTTTCACTAATACCTTCGTCTTGACTCTTTTGGCATCCTTCACTAATGCCTTAGACACGGACGTTAAGCACCTTTCACTAATGCCTTCGTCTTGACTCTTTCGGCATCCTTCACTAATGCCTTTGACACAGCACTTCTAGAGAGGAAGAAAGAACTATCAACAAGAGAACCTCAGTAGTCTTGATGATGACGAAGCATGGCAACTCATGGACTTGACCTTGCTTGACTTCAAGAGGTGGTGATCTCGCCTTTAAGAGGAACCTAGAGAATCACAGAAAAACAAACATAAACTACATAGAGAGATCCTTTGGATCTGAGGTTAGAGAGTTTACAATACTAGGTGAAAGTTTGTGTAGGAGTAGCAACCCAAAATGAGAAATGGCTCACTATTTATAGAAGAAAATAAGCTACTGTTCCACGGATCCCACGGATCCCTTACTTGAGGGATCCGTCCAGTGTAAATTGAGGGAACCGTGGGTCGCTCCTCTTTGCCCATGGGTTTTGGGTCATGGGTCATGGGTCCTAGACTTTGGACCATGGGTATCCAAGTAGATACAATGTATCTAGTAGGTGCAATGCATCTAGTCCATGGGTCATGGGTTAAATCCATAGTTCATGGATAATACCCATTCATGACTTATGCATGATGTCATGCAATGGGTTATGGGTTATGCTCTATGGGTATGGGTCATGGACTTTGGGTTAAACCAAACTACATTCAATGTATTTGGTCAATGGATCAAATACTTAAACATCTACCTATTTTATTACCCATTTTAATACATACTAGTTATGTATATATCTCCCCAATATGTAAACACTAGTTGTTGTACATATGTATTACTAAATTATGAAAAGAACTATTACTTGTTTGGTGTTTTATGTGAAAACGTAAGTGTGTTAGTAAACTATTGGCTCAAACCATTTACATATTTTATTTGTTTCGTTAAAATGATTTTACGTTTGTTATCGACAAAACATTAGAAGATCGTAAAATATAAATAAACGTTTTTACAGCTTATTTGTATTAACACTTTGTTTGATAGGGAGATTCCTTCTTCTTCCTATCAGTTGCCACAGGAGATTTACATTCCCTTGCAAAGTGACCAGGCTTATGGCAGTTGTAGCACTCAATCTTCTTTTTATCAAAGCCAACTGGAGTCTTTAGATCATAATGAACTCTTCTACCATGTCTCTTAAAGAACCTGTTCATCCTGATAGCAATCATAACTATCTTCCAATTTATGTCCATCTCCTTAATATCTGCATCATTGATGTAACACCCGCAATTTCGTGATACGTAGCGGAATTCAAACTGGGTGTTACTTCATGGCACAACAGTCATAACAATAAAAAACGAACTGTAATGGAGTCGTTTTAAAAGATTTATCAGTCTATTTATATAAATATCAGAGTTTAAAAAGATGAGGTCCTAAATGGTTCCAAGTTTACAAAATACATTAAATTGATTTTCGAATGATAATAGAATTTATAGCCTTCTTGAGTATCCGTGTTCCTCCGTGCCAGCCTCGTACAATATGGACTTGAAATACATGCTTAAAACTGTCAACACAAAGGTTGAGTGAAGTTCATAGAGTTTAGGAAATCAGTTGAACACAATATTCGTAACGTGAGGTAATTAGTCTCACATTCATAGTTTAGAAAACAAAACAGATATTATTGCACTAAGCTCATGATACCGAAACATTAACAGCTGTCATATAATAGTAACCGTTGCCCTAATAGGTAATTTGCCATTAAACCTATGGATCTTCAAATAGAGTGCGTTTGTTTGCCTACCCGGTCAACACAAACGGGATTTGTCATTCCTGATAGATCTATCCACATTATTCGCGTTCACTCGCAAGTGATTAATGGTTCATGATAATACGGACTTTGGCAATAGTAGTACTTAGTGCAAATAATACATTCAAGTATAATTTCAAAGCAATATGTTCGATTTAAAATAAAGAATGTATTTCCCCCAAGGGTTTGTAAAACAATTAAGTAATAGAAAGTGGGGCTATGAACTCACTGTAGTGATCAGCAGTAGTGTACAGTGATATAAGACTTATCGAGAGATCGCGAGCTTTAGTGATAACCTAGAGATATAATACACGTCTTAGGTTATTTCATACGACGAAAGTTTACGAAATAAACTTATATATAAGTATTTATAATATTTAGATATTGTACACATTTATAAAGTTAAATATGTGTCAAAAATCAAGTTTTTAAAATATTAACAAATCCCTATTTGTAGGTATCTCTAAGGTTCAAGTTTAAAATACTTTTAAAAGTCCGCTATTCCGTTATCAATCATGTCAAGTTTTTATCGTAAGATAAAACGAGTCCAGTTCTCGGTAGTGGGTCCTACCACTCCTGTTTGCGAGTAAACGTGGTCAAGTGGTTTTAATTTATATTTATTCGATAACGTTAAGTTTCTATTAAGTTATTTTGGTTAGCAAAATATATATGGTTTTTGGTCATAAAGGATTATGACATGGTTTATATTTTCTCAAATATGTATTTATGTCTTTACAAGTATAGTCATTTCATAACATTTTTATAATATAACTTATATGTGAAAACTTATATTTTTCGTCACGTTTTGGTTTAAGAGTTTAGTTATTCTAACTTTACATCTACATTGTTACTAACACCTAAAAGGTCATGAATCATTTCTTATGTATTTGAAATTGTATTTAAATGTATACATAATTTCTAGTGACTTTATAACCTTAATTACATCATAATATGATTCAAGTTACTAGTTTATACTTGCGTTTCATTGCAGAAATTTGGACAGCACTCAACAGTCCCGCGGCAAAGGCCATATTTTGAGTTCTACCACACTTTAGGACGCGAGGCTTTTTCCTACGTTTAAGTTTATGTCTTACCTATATTTAATAAAAGCCCGACGAGTTCCATAAATGACCAGGACTGTCCCGTTTAGTCCAATGAAATATGTTGGTCAGTTTTCGACACCGTTTACCGTTTTGGCTCTAATTTACTCATACGGATGAGTTATGTTGGGGGTTAGCTCCCAGAACAGGGTTAAGACAATCAATGACAGTAGCAATACCACTAGGTGGTTACCGGATATCACTTGGAATCGTGTGATCACTTTCCAAAGTAAACTATTCGACCCTAATGCCTGGGTATCACGAATATCTACTTGGGATAAGACCAAATGCAGTTAGAGAATTAGGCACAATTCTATAACCCTTTCGCTTATAAGTATTTAGTGTTTTCTATGTGTTCCTCATGCATGTTCAGATCTCCTATATATAGGAGGTTACTCTTGAGCTATTCCAATGGAATTATGAGTATTAATCGGCCCATTAATAGCCTCATAATTATCCCCGTTATAGCCGTTAGTGGTTACATGACCAATTAAACGTGGTCATAAAGAAGTTGTAACTGCCATTTAGCAGTACTTTCCATAAGCAGTACTTTCCACTAGCAGTACTTTCACTTGCAGTGGAAGTACAACCTATCAGTGGAAACACTGCTTATCAGTACTTTCATAGCACTATCAGTGGATACACCACTTCAGTGGAAACACTGCCTATCAGTGGAAACACTACTTATCAGTGGAAGACACAAGCAGTACTTTCCACAAGCAGTACTTTCCTTAAGCAGTACTTTCACCAAGCAGTACTTTCACCAGTACTACCAGTACAAACCACTATAAGAGTCAGGGTGTTCATGGACCTTATGGGTGTACACTCCGTACCTCCTAACCCATTACAAGGTGTGAACTAAACCCACAAGTGCACTAAATTTTCCAACAATCCTCCCCAAATTTAGTTCACTTCCTTTGCATGAAAAATAAACATCAATCAAAACATGTGCATAAACGAAAATGTCCATAGGATTGAATTTCCATCTTAGTAAATTACACGTTCAAATATTCGAGAATCAGGGTGTTCTAAGAATTGAACCCTTCAACCCATTTGAATACCTGAAGATAAAATACACACAAGTTTTCAAATACTTATCAGCTCCTGACACTATACAAGCCATGTGTCCATATCCAAATTCATAAATGTTGTAAAAGCTAAAAGTCCAAAGCTTCCTGAAGCGGCAAAACTTCAACATTTACATAGGTGGTTCCTCTTTAGTCATGCTCCTGCCAAGCACTTTTTCAAAGAAAATTAACCATTAAGAAGTAAAAACTTCATCCTCCTTTCAGCAGGTTTTGAGCACAACCTTGGGATGTAAATAAAACATGTGCTCCAGTCCACTGAATGTTCAGCTTTCCACATTGAACTCAGCTCCCAAGTTTCCTTAGGAGGGAGTTGGGTGTCCTAGCATTCAGTGACTAAGTTGGACTTAAACCCATCCCTTTAGCAGACTTTATAACCAAGTCTCTAGCCAAACCCTTCGTCAAGTGATCAGCTAAGTTCTGTTGAGATCTCACAAACTCTATAGATACCACCCCATTCATGATAAGCTCACGAATCATGCTATGTCTGACACCTAAGTGTCTAGACTTACCATTGTACATCTGGCTATAAGCCTTAGCCAATGTAGCTGCACTATCACACAGGATAGAAATAGGTGCTATAGGTTTAGGCCACAATGGAATCTCAAGAAGCAAGTTTTTCAACCATTCAGCTTCTTTACCAGCAGCTGCTAGAGCCACAAATTCAGATTCCATTGTTGAACTGGTGATGCAAGTTTGCTTCTTGGATGCCCAAGAAATTGCACCTCCACCAAGTAGGAATACCCAGCCACTGGTAGACGAATTTTCTTCAGTGTTACTGATCCAACTTGCATCAATGTAACCTTCCAACACTGATGGGTAACCAGTATATGAGAGACTATAATCCATAGTTCTCTTCAAATACTTCAGTACCCTCTGAACTGCTTGCCAGTGATGAGCACTAGGATTGCTAGTATACCTGCTCAATTTTCCCACTGCAAAACCAATATCAGGTCTTGTACAAGTCATGGCATACATCAAGCAGCCAATTACCCTAGAATACTCAAGTTGAGATACAGCCTTGCCATTATTAGGCATCAGCTTCTCAAAAGTATCCATAGGTGTACTCACAGGAGTACAATCAAAGTAATTGAATTTCTTCAGTACCTTCTCAATATAATGAGACTGAGAGATAGAAATTCTATTACTTTCATGTTTAATCCTTATACCAAGGATAACATCAGACTCCCCCATGTCTTTCATGGAGAACCTTGATGACAAAAATTCCTTTGTCAGGTCAACCTGATTTTGGTCAGTGCCAAAGATCAACATGTCATCAACATATAGACAAATGATGACTCCTCTACCAGATTCATCAAATTTGCTATATACACATTTGTCAGCTTGGTTAAGAACATAACCACTAGACAAAACCACTTCATCAAACTTTTGATGCCATTGCTTATGTGCCTGCTTAAGTCCATAAAGAGACTTAATCAGTTTACACACCTTGTTTTCATTGCCAGGCATGATGAAGCCCTGAGGTTGGTTCATATAAACCTCCTCTTCCAATTCACCATTCAAGAAAGCTGTTTTCACATCCATCTGATGAATAACCAGATTGTGAATAGATGCCACAGCAATCAGCAGTCTTATGGTACTGATACGAGCCACAGGGGCATAAGTATCAAAATAGTATATTCCTGACTTTTGTTTAAAGCCCTGAATGACTAGTCTAGCCTTGAACTTTTCAATAGTTCCATCTACCTTCATTTTCCTTTTGAAAATCCATTTGCAACCCAGAGGTTTGCAACTAGGAGGTAGATCAACCAACACCCAAGTGTTGTTGCCCATGATGGAATCCATCTCATCATTGATTGCTTCTTTCCAGAAAGCAATGTCCTGGGACTTCATTGCTTCTTCAAATGTTTTTGGGTCATCCTCAACAATGAAGCAATAGGAGTATTGGTCTGAGACCTCATCCCTAGTACCTTCAACTAAGTATAGTTGAAACTCAGGTCCAAATGATTTTGGAGTCCTGACCCTTTTGCTCTTCCTGAGCACAGGTTCAGGTTGCTGAACCACAACCTCATCAGGGACCACTGATGGTTCATCATCAGGGACCTCTGATACACCAGTGTCATGAGTTCCGTTAGGAATCCTCATACTTGGTCTAGGGACTGATGAGAATCTATTCTCATCAAAATCTGCATCCCTTGATTCAATTATTGAGTTAACTGAAACATGTTCATTAGGTTTAATAACATAGAACCTAAAAGCCTTGGAATGCTCAGCATATCCAACAAAGATGCAGTCAATGCCTCTTTCACCCAAAGTCTTTTGCTTTGGATCAGGGAGTCTTACAACAACCCTACAACCCCAAACCTTGAGATAATTCAGGTTGGGTTTCTTTTTAGTCCAGAGTTCATAAGGGGTAACCTTGTTCCTTTTGTTGGGAACTCTATTTAGCAAATAGCAAGCTGTTAACACAGCTTCACCCCAGAACCCTTGACTCAGTCCTGAATAGGACAACATGGAATTAACCATCTCCTTCAGCACCCTATTTTTCCTTTCAGAAATACCATTTTGCTGAGGAGTATAAGGGGCAGTCGTTTCATGGATTATTCCAACAGACTGAAAGTACTGAGTATCCATGTACTCACCTCCCCTATCAGTCCTTAATCTTTTGATCAAAGACCCAAGTTGTAATTCAACTTCAGTTTTAAACACTTTGAATTTATCTAATGCTTCATCCTTGGTATGTAATAGATAGACATAACAAAATCTAGAAGCATCATCAATAAATGTCACAAAGTACTTCTTATTCCCCAAAGAAGGAGTGACATGCAAATCACACAGGTCACTGTGAATAAGCTCCAAGATCTTAGTCTCACGACTAACACCCTGAAAGGGTTTCTTGGTTATCTTGGTCAACATGCAAGTTTTACACTTTTCAGTGTCCATGTCAAAAGCAGGGATTAAACCATCCCTAGACATATCTTGCATCCTTTTATAGTGAACATGACCAAGTCTAGCATGCCAAAGGTTAGAATCACTCTGATCATATGTGGTCAGAAAAGCTGAAATAACACTGTCAGTGGTAATATTAAGCCTGAACATTTGATTACATAAATAACCAAAACCAATAAAAACACCACATTTAGAAAGAACAAATTTATCAGATTCAATAACTTGTTTATATCCATGATTATTCAAAACACTACTTGAAACCAAGTTCTTCCTGATATCAGGAACATGAATAACATTAAACAAAGTTACAATCTTTCCTGAACTAAACCTAAGATCTACACAACCACGACCATGCACCAAGGCTGTTGACTCATTTCCCATGTGAAGAATAGAACCATCATTCAGTGACTCATAAGTCTTAAACCAGCTTCTATCTTTACACACATGAACTGTTGCACCAGAGTCAACCCACCACGCAACATCATCATCCTGCACATAAAAAGATTCAGATACATATGTAACATAATAAATCTGAAAAGACTTATTAAACATATTCTGACCTTTCAGTGAGTTGGCTGAACCACCACTCCCTGAACCATTAGTGCCTGATCCATTGGCTTTACCACCAATTTTAACACTCTTGCAGTCCCTTTTAATGTAACCAGTCTTGCCACATTTCCAACAAGTAGGTGTTGCCTTCTTGTTAGGATCTGCTCTTGTGTTGTCATGATATTTGCGTTTGCCTTTGTTGTCATTGTACCTGGTAGAGTTGTTATGCTCTACCATATTGACAACAGATGGTCCAGCAGCATTGCTACTCTTTGGCTTGTCATTATCCTGCACTTTGAGAGATTCCTCAATGTGCAGATGACTGCCCAACTCAACAAGAGTTAACTCCTCCTTCATATGTTTCAAGGTATGCTTGAAATCTTTCCATGAAGGAGGGAGTTTGTCAATGACACAAGAGACTTTGATAGCCTCATCCATGTTCATTTGGTGTTGTGTAAACCTTCCAAGTATTCCAAGAAGTTCATTGTATTGTTCCATAACTGGTCTTGAATCAGTCATTTTGCAATTTGTGAAATTACTAACATTGAACTTCTTACTTGATGCATCCTCAGCCATATATTTGGCATCCAAGGAATCCCACAGTTCTTTGGAAGATTCAAAGTTCTGATAAATATCAAACAAAGAATCAGACATACCATTCAGAATAAGACCTTTGCATATGTAGTCATCATTCTCCCACTTGCTCCTCCTCCTGATTTGATCCACAGTAGCATCATCACCATCATCAGGAATTGGAGTAGTCAGCACATAAACCACACTCATGCTTGACAGCAAGAAGTGCATCTTCTTCTGCCACCTCCTAAAGTCCACCCCTTCAAACTTGTCCAGCTTAGCAAAGTTTGAAGCCATGTGTTTCATTGTAGCAATTGCCATTGATTATCACTAAATAGTTTACTTTGATTGTTGGGGGTTAGCTCCCAGAACAGGGTTAAGACAATCAATGACAGTAGCAATACCACTAGGTGGTTACCGGATATCACTTGGAATCGTGTGATCACTTTCCAAAGTAAACTATTCGACCCTAATGCCTGGGTATCACGAATATCTACTTGGGATAAGACCAAATGCAGTTAGAGAATTAGGCACAATTCTATAACCCTTTCGCTTATAAGTATTTAGTGTTTTCTGTGTGTTCCTCATGCATGTTCAGATCTCCTATATATAGGAGGTTACTCTTGAGCTATTCCAATGGAATTATGAGTATTAATTGGCCCATTAATAGCCTCATAATTATCCCCATTATAGCCGTTAGTGGTTACATGACCAATTAAACGTGGTCATAAAGAAGTTGTAACTGCCATTTAGCAGTACTTTCCATAAGCAGTACTTTCCACTAGCAGTACTTTCACTTGCAGTGGAAGTACAGCCTATCAGTGGAAACACTGCTTATCAGTACTTTCATAGCACTATCAGTGGATACACCACTTCAGTGGAAACACTGCCTATCAGTGGAAACACTACTTATCAGTGGAAGACACAAGCAGTACTTTCCACAAGCAGTACTTTCCTTAAGTAGTACTTTCACCAAGCAGTACTTTCACCAGTACTACCAATACAAACCACTATAAGAGTCAGGGTGTTCATGGACCTTATGGGTGTACACTCCGTACCTCCTAACCCATTACAAGGTGTGAACTAAACCCACAAGTGCACTAAATTTTCCAACAAGTTATGAGGTGAGCGAAGCGGCAACACGACCACAAGACATAGCTCTACCACCCTATTATATTTCATAAGTTTCATGGTTCACTGATATTTTTAGAATAATCGTGTAAAGGGACTGTTTAGATTTTCAGTTTACAAAAAGTTACCTAGGACTTGTTTAAGTTGATTTTCATGTTTTAGAGTTTGTGTACAACATCAAATACATACATACTCATACATATATCATATAAATACATCAAATATACATCTAATTATTACAACCATATTGAAATAATAGGAAAAACATAAGCATAATCTTACAAGGTTTGGTGGTGAATTTTAACAAGAACCAGGACACTAACAATCTGCTAATCACTTGTACTCTTTAACCCTTGCGTTCAAAACTTAACCAACTTGATTTTTGTCACACCCTCGCCGGAGGCGGAAACACGAGGTGTAACGGAAGGGAACATAAGCACAAGATAATAGAACATACCCACATTAATATTTAAAAGAAAGAGGACACCATTACAATACCAGTTTAGCCGTCATCGGCAAATATATTACAAAGTTTAGATTCCAAAATATAGAGTTTTATTACATACGACTTGTAGCGACAAGTGAAAACTTCTTTATGCAAGACTTGATAGAAAAGCTACTAACGATCACCTGAAATGCATGAGAGAAAAACGGGTCAACTATGAAAATAGTTGGTGAGTAAACACGTTTAGCAAAATAAGAAAACTCGAAAGAAATAAACAAAGCTTTCGGTCGACGAAAATTGGTCCACAAAGCAAAGGCATTGTAAATCCACTCAGTTCCAAGTTTCGCCCATACAAAACTTGCAACCTGTGTGTTCACAACCCACTGCCAAAGGTAGTATGTCTAATGGTCAAGTATAAGCGGTCATAATAGCTCACAATATAGTACCACGAATATAAAATTGTAAGGATGCTCCGAACATGGGAGACTTTGCACTGCTCCAACAAGGGAGACTCCTTTGTCACTCGACCACCTAGGTGAGATTTATTGAGACGCTCTACCAATAAGGCGAGACTTTATAGTGATGCTCCGAACAGGGGAGACTCCTTTGTCACTCGACCACCTAGGTGAGATTTATTGAGACGCTCTACCAATAAGGCGAGACTTTGTACGGTTCAATAAGTTCAAATAAGTAATAGGTTCGTAATTAAGTTCAAGGATTAGATTCGAGTTCACAAGTTCTAGTCAAACTAGTTAATAAAAGTAGTAAACATTTTAGCTCAAGAAAGATTCATGCATTTCGCCCCAAAATATAGTAAAAACGGTAAAAAGGGGATGTGATTACTCACTTGGTGAATAGATGCGATGACAAAAGTGAGTACACCGAGGTATAATGTTATGCGTCAACCGGGACCTATTACGAATGATGTGATATGCAATGAGTTGCAATGTAACGTTATGCATGCAATTCGTATGTTATTTATACCATTTACGGTTTTTGAAAATATTACTCGTCGTCGAAAAATACTTTGTTGACGTCTTGACCAACCAAAAATGACTTTACCAGTTTTTACGTCAAAATGTCATCCTACAATAGTTTTATAATGATTTTTGGTGAAATTTCCACTTTTCGTCGCAAAACAATGTCGTCGGAAAAATCATGAAATCAACAAAAATGGTTCCGGAAAAGTAGTCGTAAAACGGTGTACGTCGATCGTTAGAGAACGAACTCGACGGTTTTGGAAAGTTTGTATCGATATCTAAAAGTTTCAGTTCAGGAGTTTTCGTCCAAAAGGTCTCGATCATAAAGATATCAAAGGCTAAAGATGGTGGTTTTTGCTAATTGTGTGCAGAAAATGAGTTTCGGCCAATGTTTGAACATCCGTAATTAATTTACCATAACTCCGCTTGACAAACGGCTTTTTGTTTTGAAAAATATGGCCGATGAACTTGATTTTTCTAAAAGACAATTTGTTCCAAAAAGTTTTGCATCATAGTTAAAAACTGCCGCAAACATAGCCCTTACAGCTAATGAAATACTTGAATCGTAGAAATAATATAATCTTTCAGGAAATAATAGTTACGGCAACTTAATAAAAACGTGCATATATTTGTCGTTTTAAATCCGTTTTCTACGTAAAATATGTCCTTAGCTTCGTATCGAAGTAAACTAATATATTTTTGACTAGTCGAAATAATTTGTGAAGCTTAAGGCTCGTTTTTGACCCGAAATATGTAAAAACTGCATGCTGTTTTTCAGAAAAATATTACGTTTCGTCGTCAAACTTTAAAAATTCACCACGGCTTCGTTATAACTCCGTTTTTATCCGTTCAAGCGGCCACGGATTCGTTTTAAAGTATATTTTCTAATTATCAAGGCCAAAATGTCGTACCATCAGTGGGTTTTTCCAGAAATTCGTTTTAAGGACAGAACGTAAAATATAGTTTACGAAAATAGTTTTTCTCGGACAAAACCTATTCTAATCCCTTCAAATCAACTCCAAACTAATCTAATCCTACCATACACCTTCTTAGGGTGTCATGGGTTCCTAATCACCATCAAAACCAAAGAATAACTTGGGAATAATTATAGGATGACCATATTGTATATATAACTTAAAAATCATGAAATAAATGGTATAAATCACATAACATGTATATAAGCTCCAAAAATGAAAAGAAACTTATGAAAATGAAGAGGAAACTTGAAAATGATAAAAACATGCTTACAAGTGATAGTGATGAGGTGAAAGTAACAAGGATTAATCCTAAATACTCTTGGTTTTTATTTCAAAACCTAATAAAGAGTATACACTAGATTGTTAAACACTTGATCTTGATAAAATTTTTGGAGATGATCCCTTGTGTTCTTGATGTGTAACCGGTTATTAGAGGAACCAAAAGAGAGGAGAGAAATGATTTTTACTTGCTTGAATTATTGTTGCAAATGAAGTCAAGTGAAAGTGTAATATGGAGTGTATATTTGTACAATCAAAGAAAACTTCCCCATCAAATTAATGCCAACCCCCCTCCCATCCGGTTCTTGGGGGAATTTGTCCACCAAATCTATTTTTTTTTTTTTTTTTTTATTATGTATTTACTTGTATATATTATATACTTGTAACAATTATTGATAAAATGTATAAGTAAAAGGTAAATGGTAGATTTTTGGTACAAGTTAGTTTTTAATAGATCAAAATAGAATGTAATGAGATAATAAAAATTGTAAAAATACATTCCTTGTGAAATTTGTGTGATAAAATAATTATCGTATAATTTTTAAGAAAAACGTCGTAATAATATAACTTTAACGATTTATGTACCAAATAAATTCAAAACACTAGTTAAACTCAAAATATAGTTTTTACAACTAAATGTAAGTATAAAAATATGTCGGGATCATTTTTGAAAGTAACGGATTAAATATTTAAAATAATAACTCACGCGATAACGTTATTAAATATAAAATTTACGCGTTAAATATGAAATGAAATGCCATGAATGAGTTAATATGATGCATATTTAATTTAAGAAATGACCGGAATTTGAGAATTGTGACAATTTTTAACCCTTAGAATACTTGCAAATAGCCTATAACTTCAGCTCCTAATCTTCCTTGTATAGCTTCTTTTTGCACCAAGAAATCACCAAAGTAAAACTAGTTTCATGTATAGAATAACTAGGACTTCAACTTTGTAGTATGAATTGAACTATGAAAACCAAATATGGATTATTATGATGAAGATGGAGGATCGTACATATGGGAGAGAATGGAAGAGTTTTTGTGTTCTAGATAGTCAAATGAGATGAGAAGTTATAAAAATCTAGATATTATGCTAAGTCTTACAAGAGAAGTTTTGCAACAGTCTTGCAAGTGTAAGAGTGATTCATCACCAAGACATTAATGGTCTTGGTGATTCACCACAAATATGTCGACCATACACTTATGTGGTGATATATTTGGAGTTTTTATGATATAACTAAGTTACAGAGTGTCGTTTGGTCCCGGTAATCGCTAACTGTAAGTCGTAAAGTCACAAAACTTAAAACCGAGTATCCTAAAAATATGAGTCTTATAAATATGTTAAAACTTATCAATATACTCCATAAGAACATATAAAATGAGTGGTAAGTTCCATCGGGTTGCTTAAACGCTATTTAAAGCTGGAAACACGGGGTTAAAAATACGTATTTCGCGTATAACGCAGAACTGGAAAACATTAAAATTCCAAAACTTGTGGAATTGTCATAAAATGGTAGAAATTCATATTTCTAATGTTTATAGTGTTTTATGGACATATCGGGATGCCGGAATGACTTTTAAACCCTAAAGTAATTCTTAGACACGGTTTTATGAAATTGGTTCTGTATGGATTCAACGTACGTCGTCAGGACGAATTGTCGAGTTTCAATTATCTTGTCATGATAGTAAACTAAAATAAAAATTTCACGGGATGAATAGTAAAAGTAAATAGTAACTTTTAAAAAAAATGAAAAGTAACCTAAAAATGCGGGTTGTTATAATTGATTTACTCCAAATCTTCATTGAGCAAATCCATCTCTTTTGATGATCTAGCAAAAAGAGAGTAGATAACCTCATCAGCAACTCCAGTAGGTGCCCCTCTTTTTTTAGTACTTAATGAGGAAGTACTATAACTTCCACCAGACTTAATATGGTTTGTACTACTCTTTCCATATGAGACAAAAGCAACATTCTGAGAGCTAGAAGAGGATGGTTTTGACACATTCTTGATTTCCTGTTCAAAAACCCTTAGGTTGTTGTATAGATCATCAATTGACATGATGTAAATTTCAGGTTTGGTCCTCATGGTCATTACCAGACTTGACCATTCTTGTGGCAAAGATCTGAGGAATTTGTGATTTGCATCCTCATCAGAAAACCAGCACCATAGGCCTCCAATTGTGATAATAGTTGTTGAAACCTGTCATAGCCCTTCTCCAATCCTTCAAAACTGGAAATAGCAAAGGCCTCAAATTGTTGTTTGTAGACAACCTTTTGCATCTTTTTGGAGTAAGCATTCCCTCCAAATCTTACTTTGATTGCCTCTCAGATCTCCTTTGCATCATCCATCCCATGAAAGTGTCTGATATGCTCCTTGGGAAGTGCCATTAACAAGATGTTCTTGGCCATTCTCTCCTTCTCTATAGCAAGAATCTCGACAGCAGTAATAGGTGGCAACACAGAGTAAGTGCCATCTTTTCCTTTAGAAACCCTCTTTTTAGAGTTTCCTTTTTGTATCACCTTCCACACTTCAATATCAATGTACTCTAGATAGTGCTCCATCTCCATAGCTCAGATGTCATATTCACCTTTCTTCAATGGTGAAAGCTTCATGTTGGAGATGGTTGTGGTATTTTTGATTTGGGGTTGTTTAGGTTGAGAGTTGTCTGCTCCATCTTCATGGTTGGATTCTTCATCACTGGGGTGGTCATAGTAGGTTTCAGTTGCCTTTTCAGACATGTTTTATGTCTTCTGGTTTGGAATAAGTGTTTGTGTTTGTGAATCTTCAATAACAGAGTCCTTCTATAGGCTTTGATACCACTTGTAGGTCCAAAGTTATGGATCTAAGTAGCCTTTGTATGACTTATAGCAAACTTGAATAAATCCAAATTCACTATTGTAACACCCCCAATTTCGTGATACGCAGCGAAATTCAAACGGGGTGTTACTTCATGGCACGACAGTCATAACAATAGAAAACGATCTCTAAAGGAGTCGTTTAAAAAGGATTTATCATTCAAATTATTCAAATATATCAGAGTTTACAAAATAGGTCCCAGTTGGTTCCATTGTTTACAAAATGCATCAAAATAAAGTCTTTTGATGTCTTTCTTGAATGATAAAATAATTATAGCCTTCTTGATCTAGTCATTGCTCTTCCGTGCCAGCTTCCGACATTATGGACCTGAAATACGTGCTTAAAACTGTCAACACAAAGGTTGAGTGAAGTTCATAGAGTTTGTTTGATGGTTGAACACATTATGTTGGTAGTGTGAGTTAATTAGACTCACACCAATGGTTTGAAAGCAAAACAGTTATTATTGTTTGGTACGGCTGCCTCAAGTATATGATACTTGAGCCCGCTTTTGTTTGTTACGGCTGCCTCAAGTATGTGATACTTGAGCCCGCTTTTGTTTGATACGGCTGCCTCAAGTATGTGATAGTTGAGCCCGCTTTTGTTTGTCACCAAGCTCATGCAACCAAGGCGTTAACGTATGCCAATATTAATTGGAGAAATTGTTGGTGCCAGCCCTAATAGGTAAAATTGCCGTTTTTACCTAATGTTACTCAAATATAGTGCGTTTGTTTGCCTACCCGGTCAACACAAACGGGATTCGTCAATCCCAATTGATCTATTCACAATATTCATGCTCACTCTCTCCAGTGATTAATGGTTCATGATTTAGGGACTTATGTTTGGCAATGATGGTTACTTAGTGAGAATATGACAATCAAATAAACATACAGTTTGAAAGAAATGTGTTCGATTTAAAATAAAGCATGTATCTCCCCCAAAGGTTTGTAAAACAATTAGGTAATAGAAAGTGGGGCTATGAACTCACCTCAGAGTAAATGATCTCAAATGTATAATGAGAATGATGGATATGCCGTGAGAACTTCTACGAGCAACCTAGAATAGGATGTTGCGAGTTAGGTTTGAAATAATGATGCGAAAGAAATAACAAGCCTATATACGTCTCTATGTTGATCATGATGTAGTACATGGAATTTGTGTATGTCGTTTATAGAAATGGTCTAGTTGTGACAACGTGTTTAGTTTATATATATCGTACTACCGTTCGGGCCATCACAATTCACAGGTCATGTAGTAAACGTTCGAGGAGCTAGGACACTTTAATTCGTAAATCCAGCAACTCGTCGATCCGTTTACCCAAATGAAACTCCTCACATGAAGCTCCCTAGTATTGTAGTGTAGCACCTCGCATATTTCAGGTCTATATTTTACTATTTTTACGTTATATAAACTACTTTTAATTATTTATATAAGTAATCTCAAAAATTAAATAGTGTAAATTATCCTCACAACCGACACAAGACTAGGAATAAGTCTAGGTGTTCAAAAATACTTTAGTTTCACCACTAGTCATAATTCATATGAATTATTGCCACTTTGCCAAATTTTAGGTACACATTTTACCTTTACGTAATACGCGTGCCCGAACCTACGTTATTAGGTTTTAACAACATAGAAACACCATATTAGACTTATCATACTTTTAATATACCTAGTTGGAGTATGTTGATAAGTTTTAACATTTTTAGAAGTATTACATTTTTACGTTACCCGGTTTTAAGTTTCGTGAATTAAGGGCTTAACATTAGTAATTACCGGGACCAAACTATACCCTAAAAACCAAATATTATCCAAACTACACACAAACTACCACCTCAAAAATGAGGTGGCGTTTGATGGCAATACCACAAGCCATGTGGCTTCTTTTCCTTGCACCTCTACACTTACACACCACCTCTTGTCCCCCCATATACCCCAACTCACCTCACACTTATCCTTTTACATGCAAAACTCACACAAATCTCTCCTCCCTCCTCTCCTTTCCGTCCACTCTCAAGCACCAAAACACACTATCTTTTGATTTTATGCAACAAAGTATACAAGGAAGATGGAGCTAGAGTTGATTATTACATGATCATAGGGTTGTTTTGTTGATTTCAAGGGTAAATTAGAAGATATTCAAGGCATAAGGGGCTGAAGTAAGAAGGTTATTTCAAGGGTAAGAAGGGTTTATAAGCTTGGGTTAAGAGGTTGAAGATTGGAAGGAGGTTTAGGCTTGATTGTTCTTGTGACCATTCAGCCTAAGTCTTGTAAGAAGTTGTTTAAATTTCTTGTCATTCAATATGGTTGTAATGATATTTATAATTATTTGATGTAATTTGATATAAGTAGTACATGTAATAAGGCTTGCATGATGTTGTACATAAAATTGATGGGCAAAAACTAGTGTAGAAACTCATTAAGACAACTAGTAAGAAACTAGTGAATTATCATGAGTTTTAATATAAAAATCATGAACTTTGGACTTGATTTAGTTTAAAAAGTTGTTAGAGGAAGTAAAAACAAGAATTTGAGCTTTTGAATCACTTGAAATGGACTTATAGATAAAAAGTTATGGTTGAAAGAAGATGACTAGATGAAATTGGTTTTTAAGTCAAAAGTCTTCTGAAACGATTTTAAAACGCAATTTAAACCCTTTTCTGGTCCGAATCAGCATAAGTGTAAAGAACGAAAGTTTCTCGGAATGAAATTTTCTTCAAAAATTCAGGTGCACATAAGCAGAAAGTGAACGAAAAGTCTAAAAAACAGCAAATACTACACGGACCTGTTGTGACTAGAAAACAACTATGGCCATGGAAACTTAGTTATATTTTTCTTTAAGACAAAAAAAAGCCAAAGTTAAGCCAAGGCTTATGTCTTAAGCTATTTTTTAACTTAAATATAGCTACTAGATATGACCCTGATTATTGTTTCAAAGTTGCTCCGTGCGGCTAAGTTACGGCTAGTTTAGATATGTTAACCGGAAAATTGTTTCAAAAACTTGGTCATTAGATAAAACATGACTAGACTTTGACAAAAACTAGATAAATGACTATATGACATATAAACTTTATAAATACCATTTTCAAAAAGTTTAAAACCTTGAACATATTAGTCTAAAAACATATTTTGAAACCTTTACCACAATATCATAATATGACACGCCGAAATCATTTCATCACAACACTTGCACATGATAAATGCTTCACGACACAACTTATACTATCACGTCACCACTCAAATAGTCTTTGACGAAAGACGACATATGTTTTATACAACATTTGTCTCGTCAAATACTTACTTATAAATGATAAGTACTACAATAGTAGGGAATTTCATTATCATAAAGAGGCCTCTTCGGGGTATCGTATCGACGAGTTGTGGATTTACGATTTAAAGTGTCCTAGTGATAAGGTTTTAAAAGGTACCTTTTTAAGGGGTCATTTAAGCCCTTATTCGATCACTTTTGTATCCGTTATTGCTTAATATCGTTCCTTTTCACTTTTTAGGTCTCTTGAAGGCAAAATGCTGGAATGATGCTTATTTGGACGAAAAGGCGCGAATATACGAAGAAAATGGCCAAAGTCAGAATCGAGACACTCAAAGCTGCTGAAACATAAGGCGACGGCGTCACTGCATATCTGCGACGCCGTCGGGAAAGAATTTTGCGACGGGTCAGAAGCGAAATTGCATGTTTTCAAGGGACGACGTCAGGTTCTAAAGGAGTAGGCCGTCGCTACTCAGACGGCCTAGATGCAGCCAAGACGGCGTCAGAGCTGAAGGGGACGGCGTCACAGTCATAAGGTGACGCCGTCGCAAGGTTTACGTGGCCAAGACGAAACCCTAATGACGGCGACACGACGGCGTCACGAAACATAAGGTGACGCCGTCGCAGATGTAATCTTATATATAGAATCCGAATTTTTCAGTTTTTGTGTGTAGTCTTTTGGAGTAAAAACCTAAAACCGAACCAAGGCTTTCTTGTGCAGTATTTTAGGGTTCTAAACCCTATTATACATCAAGATAAGTATTTACTTCATTAATTTAATTATGTCTTTGATTATTTGTGTGTATGCTTGCATGTTCTCCATGTCCGGCTAATTTATTTGTGTGTTTGCTTAGGGAATATGAAACTTAATTATTGAATATTGATTGGTTGATACTTATCTTAGTTGACTAATGATCTAGAGTGCGCTAGATTATTCGTTGTGTACTTAATGCTTGACATTTCTTTGTGAACTTTAGAATATAATTATCTAGGTAATTGTAGGATAAAGTATTCAAGGACAACCGTAGAGTAGGCGTCTATAAATCACTAGAGGATTTGTAAACAAGACCCTTTGGTAATTTCAAAGAGTTAGGGAAACAAGCACGCCCTATAGCCTTAGAATCACAACGCAACTAGGAATAAGGACGTGACAAATCAACCATCAATAGGAGATAATTAAGGAGTAGTAAAACCTAAGTAAACACATCTTTAAACTATCATACGAGTACACATCAATTAGACATAGACTATCACAACCTTAGCTTAGATAATTAGATAATAGTAGAGTAATCGGTAGCAATACCAACCCCCCCAAATCCAATACCCGAGATTCGTACCTTTTCATTTTCTAAAAAAAAAAACATAAAAAGATAAAAAAATAATCTTCCTCAAACTCAACCTTAGCGTAGTAACTTCTCACTAGCATTCCTATTCCCCTAGAGAACGATATCAATACCCGTGGCTTACCCTAATTACTACACTACAACGATTAGGTTCACTGCCTAGGGTGTTATAAAACTTGCTCGAAGAAAAGGAAGTTTCCTTGACCCCGAACGACGCGTGTAGCGTTATCAAGTTTTTGGCGCCGCTGCCGGGGAATAGAATAGCTAGTTAGTAGTCCACCTCGTTTAGGTTTCTTTGCTTGATTCCTATCAAGTAAACTTTTTTCTCATTTTTAGCTTTCTCTTAGTCTATCCCCCTTCTTCGTGACCTTTGTTCGTAACACCCATCACTTTTCACCATGGAAGGTGACAACCAACCACCACTCATCAACCCACCACCAAACGACCCGCCAGGAGCCCGTACTCTTGGTGAGTACTCGAGACCAAACCACCTAGGTTATAGGAACACCATTGAGCTTCCCGACCAAGCCCAAACTACGGCCCTGCGATCCGACACCATCCGGTTGGTGCAAAACGGATGTGCATTCCATGGACTTCGTTCCGAAGATCCAAATCAGCATCTGAGGGATTTCCTCAAAATTGTCGATTCCATCGACCTTGATGCTACTACTCGGGAGACCACGCGCTTGCGTCTCTTCCAATTCTCTCTACGGGACCAAGCTAGTAATTGGCTTGAGCGACTTCCCGCCGGCTCCATCTCAAGTTGGGATGATCTTACTTCTCGCTTCCTTGCTCAATTTTTCCCACCGGGGAGAACCACTAAGCTTAGGAATGACATCTTGATGTTCCAACAATGTCAAGGTGAATCTCTCTACGAAGCATGGACCCGATTCAAGGACTTACTTCATAAAGTCCCTCATCACGGCATTGATCTTTGACTCCAAGTCCAAATCTTTTATGATCATGTCAACTTTCCCACTAAGCGATCCATTGACCAAGCGGCCGGTGGAAAACTTAGTGATCTCACCGCGGAAGAATCATGGGAAATAATAGAGGACCTTGCCCTCTATGACAACGAAAGTTGGGATGACCCCCGTGAACTTCCCAAAACCGTCAAGGCAATCTCCTTGCCTCCTCCCGACCGTAGGATGATTGAACTTGAAGATAAAGTTAAATTCCTCATGAGTTCCTACAAAAATCCTAAGTCTTCACGACAAGTGAATCAAATCACTCTACCTTGTGAGTTATGCAGTGGTCCCCACGACACTCGTGATTGCTCAAGGCTCTCCGAACAAGCTTTTGCGGACTACGCCTCCATACGTACCGACGGAGCGGGAGATAAGTGGTACACTTTCAAACCCGAACAAAACAACTTAGGAAACTCATACAACCCCTCATGGAGAAATCACCCTAATCTTAAGTGGAACCAAAACTCAAGCACACCCCAAAGCTCATCTAGTTCGCCTAACAGATTCAATTCTTCTAATACCGGGAACCCCACTAATATTGAAGCAATTGCATCTAGATTTTTGTCATCCCAAGAAACTCGATTGAATAAGCTTGAAGCCGAGTTTAAGCAAAAACAGAGCGAGATGACAACCAAGCTTGATGCCCTCTTAAAAGCCTTCAATGAGCGGGAAATTGGAGCACTCCCAAGTGATACCATAAAGAACCCAAAAGTGAATTCGATTGCATCGACTTCATGTTCTAGTTCATCATGGGAGAACACACATTCATGCCCCTCTCACCCAACGGTTCACTCGGTAAATGCTATCAAAAAGGGTTCCAAGTCATCCAAGAAATACCAAGGCCCGGCACCTTTGGTAAAGCCTACTCCTGAGAAACCCGTTAGCCAAGAATCCAAACCTAGTTTAGAGGAGGAGTACAAGGAACTCTATCAAGAGAAACCAATTCTTGAAGTCTTAGCTCATGCACCTTATTATAATGCTTTAAAAGAAAAATATGAGTTAGAACTTAGGCTTGGGAAACATGGGTCCGCCTTTGTGCGAAACAACTTACCTAAGAAGTTAGATGATCCCGGGCTATTCACTCTTCCGTGTAGACTTGGAATTTCCAAGCCACTCGATGCTTTAGCCGATTTAGGATCATGCATCAATCTCGTTCCGTTGTCCCTTCATAGAAGCCTCAACCTAGGTAAAATTGAACCAACGGAAACTATCTTAGGATTAGCGGACGGTAGTATAGCACGTCCGGTTGGAATAATAAAGGACATGGTAGTACATGTAGGAGAGTTGACTCTTTTGGCCGACTTTCATGTGCTAGACATGAATAAGGACCCGACATGCCCATTACTAGTTGGAAGAGGATTTTTAGCTACCGCTAGTGCCATCATCGATTGTAAGATGTCCAAAATAGTGGTAGGAGAGGGGAGTGCTAGGTCGGTTTACGATGTCAAAAGGCATTCGTACTACAAGGATGAGGAAATCCCACAAGAGATTAGGTTGGATAGAGAGCCTTCTCGATATGGACCTTGGATTGAGAAGAACATCATAGGCCCCCAAAGACCTTTTTACCTAGATAAGGCCTTTGCTAGTGTAGCAACTTTCCAAGAACAAGAATTGGCTAGGGATATAGAAGTGAACCCGTTCGAGGACGCCTTAGTATTTAGGAAGATGACCGAGTTCCTAGGATGCTTGCCCGTTAACCTTGTCATGAATAAATGGATAGTTGAGAAATCCGAACACATGTGGAATTGGAATAGAACGCCTAGCGATGGTAATGGAAGGTGGCACATTAGGATACAAATCTATGATCCCGATGGTGAGATGTTTGAAAAGGCATATTTAACCGAACGTACTACTAGGAACTTGAATGATAAGTTTGATCCCTACGACATTGTTGAGGATAGACTTACTTATATCGGTACGTAGGAGTAGGACTACGAGTCTAGCTACAAGACTCTTAAATAAAGAAAAGCGCTTCGTGGGAGGCAACCCATGCTTAATTGTTTGCTTGTTAGTGTCATATCTCTTTTATTAATTGTTTGTCCTCATGTTTAAATTTGTAAAAATGCTTTATTTTGTTTTTAACCTCGTCTTAATTACATATAAAGGTATTTTACATAAAGGATAAGTGTAGGGAGGATTACACACGTTTTCATAAGAAACGTGAACATGAGAATAACAATTAACTAAAAGATATATATGTTTGTTTGTTCGAGTCAAATGCTTGTATCGAGTCATAATGGATGTTTTTGCAGAAGTTTTTCCAGATTCTAAAGATGCAAATTTTCCAGAATTTTTTCCAGAAAATCGCAGACCAGTTTTTGTCAGGATAACCTGACGGCGTCAGGATTTCAACCTGACGGCGTCAGGAAGGAATAAAAACTTCAGCTTACTTTTTCTCGTTTTCTGAGCTACTTGTAAAATTTTGGAATTTTCCAGATCTTAACTTTCAAAACAAATTCTGTAAACATCCATTCCACAAGCATTATATCCTAGTTTAAATCGAGTCTTATGTATATTATTACCGCCGATTTTACGCGAAGGTTTCGTTTGTTTTCTTCTAGTGTGCAGGTTTAGTTTGTCAAGAAGAAGTTACACAAGTTTGGAAGGAGCCTTTCACGCAAAAAACTCTTCTTGGAAAAGATTTAACCACCACTTTTTACGGATCCTACCGAGCTAATCAGGGGAGTATTAGTTTCTTTCGTTTTTAATTACCTTCTATTATCATAACTTTGATACTTTCGGGGAACATTGGGGACAATGTTCAGTTTAAGTGTAGGGAGGGAAAATAAAACGGGAACTTTGAAACTATGCTTATCCTTGACTATTTGCTTTGTCCAAGTGTATTTGTGTAATAAACCATGAGAAAATGTAGGTTAGGGTAATTTTAGCCAAATTTAAAATTTTTTAATGACGTATAAGAGTGGGCCATTAGTCTTAACAAAAGCGTCTCATGGATAGGAAGTTGCATGACTAGCACAAAAAACCCTTTACCACCTAAATTCCACCCAAAATGTGAGGATCACCCTTAGATTAGTAGGAATTAAAGCATTCATCTTTAATGCTTAGAGTGTGAACCGGTAGTATATTAGATTCTAGAACTTGTTTTGTGATGCATTCCGAGATCGCTAGTGAGACTACACTTGTGTAGTTAGGAATAACTAAATGATAAGAGGCATTAGGATAAACCCTTGTTTGATACCTGTAATATAATTACTTCTTCCATTTCGGTTGAGTAATTCCCCCACACCCTTTGCGCTGTACTCATCTTTAGTACACGATACCCCTAGTTAACCCCTCAGAGCCTATCCTTTTCGCGGTTCTTGTGATGTTTCGGTTTTTCCGGGATATCAATGAAGAGCATTGTTTACACCCCACCCCCAAATATACACCCAAATCGCCTTAGCCTACCCTTTATTGCACTCACTTTTAGTGCAAATTTATGTTATCACCCAAAACCCTTAGTTCAATTATCTGGTTGCTTGCATGAGTTGCTAAGTCGAGTCATATCCTTTGTATACAGTTTTGGGATGATTGGGATTCATGGGAAAAGTTAAAGTTTATGAAATATAGGGAAGAGAACGTTAAACTCAAATTCCCTTTGTTTGCATAATAATGTACTCCAAGTGTTTTGATCTTTTCAATTCGGGTCAAATTAGTGTTAGAGTAATAAAAACTCAAGTGTAGGGATGTGTCTATAAATCCCTATCATTTTGATGTACCGTAGAGGATGGTAGAGTAAAAGTGTATGCACAAAAAAAAAAAAAAAAAAAAAAAAAAAAAAACATATATATATATATATATATATATATATATATATATATATATATATATATATAGAGAAAAAGAAAAAAAAAAGAGTGAAAAAAAAAAAAAAAAAAAAAAAAAAAAAAAAAAAAAACCATACGGGCTACCATCCTACATCTATCTTTTAAATTATGTTTGTTTATTTTCGTTGCCTAGAGTTTTAGAGTGTCGAGTCTTGGCTTAGCAACGCCATTCTTCGTATACTTGCAACATAGAGATTTTTGACTATCCACCACTAAATAGCCTATCCCACCAAACCCTTCATTTCCCTACCGTAAGCCTAACGTTACAACCCTTTAAAAGACCTCTTTGATAGTCTTTCCTAGGTGCTTACGCCAAAGCGACGGAGGTTTGATCTATTCTCAAGCCTATGGTAATCTATGTACTAGGACCGGTTAATGAGTGTTTATCTTCCATTTCCGATTTGTTATATTTCATATATACACCCGAGAGAGATGTGAGTATCCAAACACCCCATGTGAGGTGCTAGTATGTAATTTCCGTGCTTGTTATGACTTTTGCGGGGCTTATATGTGTTGTGGACCGTTTTGAATGGATGCTTCATGACCCCTAACTTATAAATTAATTGGCTAAAAGCACATTTGCTTGAGGACAAGCAAATACCAAGTGTAGGGATATTTGATAAGGTTTTAAAAGGTACCTTTTTAAGGGGTCATTTAAGCCCTTATTCGATCACTTTTGTATCCGTTATTGCTTAATATCGTTCCTTTTCACTTTTTAGGTCTCTTGAAGGCAAAATGCTGGAATGATGCTTATTTGGACGAAAAGGCGCGAATATACGAAGAAAATGGCCAAAGTCAGAATCGAGACACTCAAAGCTGCTGAAACATAAGGCGACGGCGTCACTGCATATCTGCGACGCCGTCGGGAAAGAATTTTGCGACGGGTCAGAAGCGAAATTGCATGTTTTCAAGGGACGACGTCAGGTTCTAAAGGAGTAGGCCGTCGCTACTCAGACGGCCTAGATGCAGCCAAGACGGCGTCAGAGCTGAAGGGGACGGCGTCACAGTCATAAGGTGACGCCGTCGCAAGGTTTACGTGGCCAAGACGAAACCCTAATGACGGCGACACGACGGCGTCACGAAACATAAGGTGACGCCGTCGCAGATGTAATCTTATATATAGAATCCGAAATTTTCAGTTTTTGTGTGTAGTCTTTTGGAGTAAAAACCTAAAACCGAACCAAGGCTTTCTTGTGCAGTATTTTAGGGTTCTAAACCCTATTATACATCAAGATAAGTATTTACTTCATTAATTTAATTATGTCTTTGATTATTTGTGTGTATGCTTGCATGTTCTCCATGTCCGGCTAATTTATTTGTGTGTTTGCTTAGGGAATATGAAACTTAATTATTGAATATTGATTGGTTGATACTTATCTTAGTTGACTAATGATCTAGAGTGCGCTAGATTATTCGTTGTGTACTTAATGCTTGACATTTCTTTGTGAACTTTAGAATATAATTATCTAGGTAATTGTAGGATAAAGTATTCAAGGACAACCGTAGAGTAGGCGTCTATAAATCACTAGAGGATTTGTAAACAAGACCCTTTGGTAATTTCAAAGAGTTAGGGAAACAAGCACGCCCTATAGCCTTAGAATCACAACGCAACTAGGAATAAGGACGTGACAAATCAACCATCAATAGGAGATAATTAAGGAGTAGTAAAACCTAAGTAAACACATCTTTAAACTATCATACGAGTACACATCAATTAGACATAGACTATCACAACCTTAGCTTAGATAATTAGATAATAGTAGAGTAATCGGTAGCAATACCAACCCCCCCAAATCCAATACCCGAGATTCGTACCTTTTCATTTTCTAAAAAAAAAAACATAAAAAGATAAAAAAATAATTTTCCTCAAACTCAACCTTAGCGTAGTAACTTCTCACTAGCATTCCTATTCCCCTAGAGAACGATATCAATACCCGTGGCTTACCCTAATTACTACACTACAACGATTAGGTTCACTGCCTAGGGTGTTATAAAACTTGCTCGAAGAAAAGGAAGTTTCCTTGACCCCGAACGACGCGTGTAGCGTTATCACCTAGCTCCTCGTGCGATTACTACACGACCTCTTGATTTTGTTAGCCCGAACGGTGGTACGAGGTCATTTATAAAAAGGCTATGAGCCAAGCAAACACTTAAGCAATACCTTAGCTTAATATCCATGTACAACATCATAAGCCAAAAAATTACATATACTTGTACACTTATATTGAAAACTATACTAAAACATAATTATTATACTTTCATAGGTACTCACTAAAGATCGCTGTCTCGACATACACTGTTACTGCTATAAGCTACTACTGATAACTACGGTGAGTTCATAGCCCCAACTTTTGTTTAACTGTTTTATAAACTACTTGGGGGAGATACATGCTAAAATGCTTTATTATGGACAATTACTTGCAAACTGAATGCCTTGATTGTATTATTGCATGCCACTAAGTTGTTTATGCCAAAAGTACCCACTATCATGGACCACTAATCACTGGGAGTGAGCGCAAATATAGTTGATAGGCCTATCGGGATTGACGAATCCCGTTTGTGTTAGTCGGATCGGTAACCAAACGCACTTTATTTGAATTACCTAGGTATATGGCATAATACCTACTCGGGGAAAGTTAATTATCTATATATATCGTCCGATGATATATATACAACAGCCAGTCGTGAGTTCCATGAGCTTAGAGCAATAATAGCTATCAAGAAGATAATTGCAAACATTGCAATTATATTATAAACTATTGTCCACTACTGTTTTCAAAACTATGAATTCACTGAACCATTGTGTTGACTTTTTGGCATGTTTTATCTCAGGTCCGTAAGATATGTCTGGCATGCGAATGAAGGCACACGGAATAGGCATTTTGAAGACTATGCATATTATCATTCGAAAAACTTTTAAACTTATTATGTACATTATGGGACCTCTACTCTGATATTATGAATAAATTCGAATGATAATGTATTTTAAAACGTCTCATTTAGAGTCGTTTTCTGTAATGTGAACTTTGTGTTAATAAGTAATATCCTCGGTTAGCTTCCGCTGCTATTAAAAACTGAGGGTGTTACAGATTGGCATCAGAACTACAGTTATAGAGAACCAGGGTGCATTATACACCTAGACTATAACTACTATCTACAGATTCGTTCATTATAGTCTTCATATTCCGTGTGCCATGCCCATTAGTTGACATATCACTGTTTAAATTATTATGAACGTTTAACTAACCCTGAACATGGATACTCTTATGCAGACATTATGTCTGTACCACCATCCCCGGATCACGATCTTGTTATTCTAAATCAAGCTATACCAGCTTAAGAAAAGCAAGTACTTCCGGCTCCCATCCAAGCACAGAATCCCCCGGATCAAGATGATGATTATTTTGATATTGTGGACTATGGGGATGACGAGGATGAGGAACCATATGAAAATTTAGCTGATGAAAATGAACTCGAGGATGATCCGGAAGAAGATGAAAATATGATCTTAGATGATGATGATGATGATGATATGGAAGTGATTTCCGATGATGACGAAGAAGAGGAAGAACCTCTTCAAGCGGATGTCATACTCAACGGATCTCCACCTCCACCATCACCAGTGTCACCATCTATTCCAGCAAACTCTAAAATTCCTGTTTCAGTTACTCCCGCTACTAGGGGAAGGCCTTATATCATTGGGGGCCCTTCCTCTACCTATGCATTTGGAGGACCATCTAATACTTTTCCAAACTTCCCTAGGTACGAAATGGGATGTCTAAGACAAGATGTCACAACACTTCAAAATCATGTCCACTTTCTGTCAAGGGCAATGCATCGTCGTGAAACGGAGATCTCTTCAATAAGAGTTGATACCGTTAGTGCTCGAAGACGAACCGATCTGACAATCTTGGATATGAGTGATATCTGAAAGGGCCTTACACGTGTGGAAGACATTGTCTTGGATCCTATAACCAGTTTTCCAGTGCTCAAGAACCAAGTCACCCGTATGGACAGAGCACAAATTGAAGACGGGGAGCAGATTAAAGAATTGAAATGCCGCATAGCTTTAGCAGAAACAAATTTATAAATTGCTCAAACCAATAGTATGAGGCTCGAGATCTATCTCTACAATGAACGGACAAAAATGCGGGTCATGTTTCAAGAACCAAGGGGCTCTAGCGAGTTTCGCCCAAATGACGCCATTGATGTGTTGGCCGCTCATGAGAATAACAATCAGCCTGAGCCGCATCAATCTCCGGACTCTTGAAAGATTAGCTTTGTTATAATAGTTAAAAGACTTAGTAAATTATGTAATAGCTAGTAAACAATGTAATTGCTGACTGATAGTTTCGTAGTAAATTTTGAAGAAACCTGTCATGGGTTTCGATTTTGTAACTCCGATATAATGGATTAACTATATATGAATGTAACTTTTGTTGTATAAATCTATCTCGTCTTGTGTTGTGATTTAATTTCCAACGTTGTTCTTCTATCATTTCTAATCGTGCTTAATATCCAACATCATACTTTTACCACATCTCTTGTTTAACTGATAGAATCATGCCACCGAAAACGAAAAGCCACGTTGCTATTGATAAAATGGTTGCCGATAAAGTGGCTGACGCACTTAGAGCTGAGCGGGCAACTGCCGCTACAAATGATGTCGCGGCCGCTGAGGCTGCTGAAGCCGCAAAAACTTCCGCTGTTGCCGAGGCACTTGCAACCGCTAGGGCCGCTACAACTAATGTTGGAGCAGGAGGTTGCTCATACAGCGAATTCATGAAATGCCAACCTACAAATTTTAAAGGCATTGAAGGAGCTGTAGGGTTAACCCGATGGTTTGAGAGATCTGAATCTGTATTCCTGATCAGCAACACCACCGAAGGCTGCAAGGTCAAATACGCCACCAGTACTTTAATGGATGAAGCATTATCCTGGTGGAATTCTGTAGTTCAACCAATTGGAATTGCAAATGCCTACAAAATTTCTTGGGTCGAACTCAAAACAATGATGTTCAAACAATATTGTCCTCGTAACGAGGCACAGAAGTTGGAATTTAAATTCTGGAACCACATAGTTAAGGGCACAGATATCACCACATACAATCGTCGATTCATTGAATTGGCAATCTTATGCCCAACAATGGTTCCAACCAATGAGAAGTTACTGCAGAGGTACATATGGGGACTCCCACAACCTATACATGGAAATGTGACCTCATTTGATCCAAAAACGATAGATGATGCAATGGGAATGACTCATAGACTGATGGATCAAGTGGTTAGAGCAGGAACTGTTCTGATTCATGACATTAACCTCAACCGCAGCAATAACAACAACAACCATCCCAATAACAATACCCACAACAACAACAAGAGAAGGTGGAATGATAGCCGAAGGGGTAACAACAACAATCCCAACCAACAAAAACGAAACACAAACCACCACAACCAGCAAAACCGTAGGCAAGAAAATGACAGAGGTACTATTGCTGCTGCTGTTGCACCAGCTGAAGGAGGAGGTTATCAAGGAAATGCTCCTTTGTGTTATAGATGCAAGTTACATCATGAAGGCCTTTACACCGTTAGATGCAAGAATTGTCAAAAGACAGGGCATCAAACCAAGGACTGCAGAGCGAAGGGGCCTGCTACTGGTGCCAACACCCAACCAGTATTAACTTGTTTTGGGTGTGGAGAACGTGGACACATCAAGAGACAATGTCCCCGAAACAATGGTCAATAAGAAGGAGTAGCTCGTGCTAGGGCGTATGTATTGGGTGATAAAGATGCACAGCAGGATCCGAATGTGGTTACGGGTACGTTTCTAGTCAATAACCATTATGCTAAAATTTTATTTGATTCGGGTGCTGATAAAAGTTTTATATCTACTGCATTTGCATCTTTACTTGATATTGCACCCACTACATTAGACACCGCCTTTACCATTGAGTTAGCAAATGGGAATCTTGTAACCACCAACATTATTGTTAGGAATTAAAAATTCCAGGTATTAAAGAGTCGGTCACCTCGAGTATATGTAATCGTTAGAATGCTCGTAGTCATAGTTATTTTATGTTAACTAGTATTTAGTTTAGTAACACCGTGGAGGAAGAACGTGTCTTTACCCACTGTATGCCTGATCCACAGCCCGTTGTGTGGCGTTTTATGTAAGACAATAAATACTCTCTACCTCCCAAGGTAGAGAGTTGGAGCTCATAATAATATCTTTCACTTTCTCTCACTAAGTTCCCTAAACCTCTAACTTTCTCTCTCTAAAAACTCTCTTGTACGCCTACTTGTATTAATGGTTTGATGTGTATGTGAAATCCAATATCCTACAATTGGTATCAAGAGCCATGGTTAGATCATATCTTACATAGCTTTGGATTTCTAGTGGTTTTAGGTGGTTTTTGAGTTTGAAAAAGTTTAGTGGTTTGTGCATCATTTGGTTGATTTCTAGTGTTAAAGTTTGGATTTTGATAGTACTTCTGTGTTTTGAATCATCTCAAGTGTTTAGGTTTTGATTTAGAAGGTTTGAATCATAGTGGTTGGGTTGTTTTTGGATGGAAAAGTGGTGTTTATGTGTTTTTCATGCTAGCGACTTGAGCCACGGAAAAGCTTTCTTGGCAGCGACTTGCTTTACAATTTGGTAGCGAGTTGTAGTTAAAATCCGTAGCGAGTTAGGGTTAGCGACTTGTCTAGTGAGACAAGCCGACAAAAACTACAGTTAGTGGATTCCCCACTACGAGTAGCGACTTGGTTTAAGTTAGCGACTTGTACTTTATATTGTTAGCGACTTGGTGTTAGCGAGTTGGTACCTAGCGAGTTGCTATTTAGCGACTTGAATATTCAGCGACTTGGTGCTTAGCGAATTGCTGCCAAAATTTTGTTAGCGACTTGGATTGTAGCGAGTTGTTATATAACGACTTGGAACTCTAGCGACTTAGCACTTAGCGACTTGGTTCACAGTTTTCCTAGCGACTTGAGTGATTTCCTTTAAATTCGGTTTTCTCTTGATTTAGTAAAATCCCGTGAAAGAATCTATTTCCCGGTTTAATCATAGAGTTATAAAATCCCGTTTAATTTGTCATCATGTCTACCAACGTTCCTACAATCATCTCCACTATTGCCGAGGATGTTCAAGCAGCTGGTTCAAATACTCGTCCACCCATGCTTGACAGAACTGACTACGACTCTTGGGCTCAACGAATCAGATTGTACTGTCTTGGAAAGGAAAATGGAGTCAACATTCTCAAATCCATTGATGAAGGACCATATAGGGTTGAGACAACTAGAGACTTAATTGATACAACTGAAGATGGAACAATGATCTATGGAATTGACAGACCAAAGACATATGATGAGCTCGATGATAAGGAGAAAAAGAGATTCGATGCTGATATCAGGGCTTCTAACATCGTACTTCAAGGTCTTCCAAAAGATATCTACAAGCTGATCAATCACAACACCGAAGCAAAGGCAGTATGGGATAATGTCAAGATGCTTCTCTCAGGTTCTGAACTAACTATGGAAGACAAAGAATCACAACTCTATGATGAATTTGAACACTTCAAGATGAAACCAGATGAGAGTGTCTATGAGTACTATGTGAGATTTCATAAGCTGGTGAATGATATGAGGAACATCAAAATGACTATGCCTAACATTCAGCTGAACTCAAAATTTGTGAACAATATGAATCCAGAATGGCACAAATTCGTCACTTCTGTAAAGCTTACCAACGGTTTGATGAATACAAACTATGAGCAACTCTATGCCTTCCTTCTTCAAAATGAGAAACATTCCATGGTTGAAAAGAGGATTCTTGATCAGTTCAAAGGTCAGGGAGAAACAAGCTCAACAAATAATTCAACTGTTTTTTTCACAAATGATGGGATTACCACCAAAGCTTCTCAAGTTGTACCCACGGGAGATGGTAATCACAAACTCATTTCTGATCCAAGGTTCAAGCAACCAGATGCAAATGCTGTCATGGAACATTTCATCAATCAACTGGAACTCATGGTTAAAGAGAACAGGACACTTTCACCTCACACTAACAAACTTCACACCTGCAATGAGATCCGAACCGCCTCCAATCTTCACAACCATGCTTTGATCAGAGATGGGAAAATTATGGGGCAGTCAGTTCAAGAAAAGCAGTTTGATCAAAGAAAGGGTGGAGCAGGTGGAGGTTATGGTGCAATTCAGAATCTGGGAAGGAATGGAAATCAAAGCCAAGCTAAGCCAAACAAATGCTATAACTGTGGTGGTGAGGGACACATTGTAAGGAACTGCACATCACCAAAATGCCCTCAGAATGCTGAGTACTTCAGGGATAAGATGTTGCTTGTGCAAGCTCAGGATAATGGGGCAGCTTTGGATGAAGAGGAGTTGTTGTTCTTGGCTGAAGGAAATGCTAAGACATATGATGCAGATGTGGATGAGCAACCAATTCAGGATATAGGCCATAATGATCAGAATGCCTTTCAAGTAGCTGATTGTGATGCATATGACTCTGATGTTGATGAAGAACCCACTGCACAAACCATCTTCATGGCTAGTATTTCTCCAATGGTCTCTCCTACAGTCTCTTCATCACCACAAGCTCGTCCATCTAAAGACAAACTCATCTCTGAGATATTAAAACTATACGATGATGCTGATGTGCAAAAGATGCATGACAAAGTACAATCAACTGAAACTATTGAATCAAATATTGAAAATATGGGTAGTATCAATGTTGTCCCATATGATCAATATGTGAAACAAAGTGAAAGTGAAGTTGTACCAAGTGATGCATCTTCTGTAGTCAATAATGATTATGTTTTTGATGAATTCACTGCATGTGCCTCTGATGATTCTGTAGTTTCTGAACTAAATGCCTATAAAGAACGTGTTGCTATTTATGAACAACGTGCAAAATTTGAGTTGACCACTCGTGAGCAGGAAATGGATGACCAAGTGCGTACAATCATTAGAAAAAGTAATTTTAGAGAAGAAGTATTAAAACAAGAGTTAAATTCCTTGCAAGAAAAGCTTTCTAAATCTGCTAAGCTAAAACAAGAACTTCAAGAAAATGTGAAAATGCTTAAGCAAGAATTTAATGCAAAGGAATCAAAACTCTTGAAAGATTTTTCTAATCTGAAAACTTTGAAAAACAAACTTGAAAACAAGTTGTACATACAAGGGAACACCATTCAGACTGCTCACATGATCACTAAGCATAGAATTTTAAGCGATAAGCATAGCGTTCCCATTATAGATAAGCCCAACCCTGAGTACGGGAAGCTAGCAAAAGCAGCTCAAAGTGTGATCTATGATGGCAATGAGATTCTTAAACCTAGACAAAAACCTAGTTGCGTTAAGTGCACAGAGGAACATAAAAAATTAGATGAAGTCACTAGGGAAAAGATGAACAAGAAATTAGATGATCCTAAATGTAAAGAAAAGAAAATAAAGATCACACCCCATGATTACAAGAAGGAAAACTGGATTTCCTTGAACATGTTTAAGCCTCAGACATTGTTGACTCCCGAACAAGTTTTCTGGAAAATGGATTTAGATAAGCAGAAAGCTAAAAATATTGTTGAAACAAACCCTCCCCTTTGGAAAATGCCTAGAGCGACTGTGTATCCTCCTAACACACCAATTCATCTTGTTCCTAGAACAATTGCCACTAAAAGCAAGACCTTAATTAGTCAATATGTTATCTTTCAACTATTTGTTGATTTTGAGAAAACTTGCAAGAAAAGGATCACACCCACTGGTATAACTGAAGGAGAAAGGGGTTTTGAGCAAACGAAAGAATGTTATTTAACTGAAGTCATGCCTTTCTTTAAACTGCTAAAAGATCATTTTGAAAGTCTTAAAAAGGGAATGAACTTAGACATTAAGGAAATGGAAAAGGAGTTTGATGCAATGATAGTTGAGGTTAGTGACTATGAGCGAGCACTAAAATATAATGAGATTGAAAGAAAGAACTTGCATACATTAAATGAGACTCTTATTGCTGAATGTGTTGCTCAAGATGTATTTTTCACCGCTACAAATTGTTCTATTAATGCTTCTCAATTTCATGAATTATCTGTTGCCCTGAAAGTCTCCCATTATCGTGTCATTGAGCTTGAAAAGACTAATTTTAAACTAAATGAGAAAATTGAACTGGATGATCACGACAATTTGATTAAACATTTTTCTAAACTAGAGGCTGAGCATTTTAATTTACAACTAAAATATCAACATCTTAAAGAAAATCAAGACATCCTCAGATGCTCCAGAGTTTGATGCAGTTTTTCAAATTAACAAACGTGATGAACAGATTCAAGCTCATTGCAACACGATCAGAAAGTTGAAAGCCCAAATCGCTCAATTAAAGGGTGAAAAGAACAATGTGACTGGTCCCCAAATGCCTCCTCCTTTAGATTCTCAGAATTCTCAAAATTTTCATCTTCAAAACTTAGTAAATGCTTTACAAAAGGAAAATGAGAGTTTTCTTGAAGAAAATGAAAAGGTTAAACGTCATTTCAATGAGTTATTTGAATCTATAAAGGTCACTCGTAACAAAAATAACGAAACGGTAGCCTCGTTACAAAAAGAAATTGAGAATCTAAAGAGTCAGGTAAAAGGGAAGATGCCAATGACCAATGGGGAGAATGGTGTATCAAAGGTTCACTCTTGTAATAAATATGCTTTGTCTGTGAAATATGTCCCCCCTCATCTCAGGAATAACAAACTTGCTATTCAAACTTATTTCTCATCCCTTAAGGATTGTCTAGAATGTCTACGTGAGATTGTTGAAGAGGATAAATTAGAGAAACCACTTGACAATGCAATTGGGCATGCATGCTTATATGCCAAACGATCTCAAGAAATTCTAGAATGCTTAATCACAATATGCCCAAAATCCTTAGGTGAGAGAGTTAATTCTTTGATTCCATGTTCGATGCCTAGTGCCAAGTATGATATTCATTCGATGCCCAATGTTTTGAATGTGAACCTTAGTATGCCTTTAAGTAGTTCAGATTCCAGATCTGTCAATGCTAAGAAATAGAACTCAAGTGTGCCTTCTAGGAGTACAAATCCCAGCACTTCTAGTTTTAAGAAAGTGAACCTTAGTGTGCCTGCATGTAGTTCAGATCCCAGCACATCTAAACAGGTGAAGCAAAGAGTAGTAAAACCAACTAATGTTCCCATTCCCTCTACAGGAGTAATCAGTGACATTAAAGCAAGCAGGTCAAAGTCTCAAGACAATACAAGGAAGTACACGACCTCGCAAGCTAAGAATGTGCATTGGAAGAGAGTAGAAGACCTACCTAGGAACTTTAAGTTTGAGCCGAATAAAAAAAATCGTGTTGATTCTAGTATTAGCCATAGGCGTACTGTAATTAATTCGAATTTCGATACTATTTGCAAACCTTGTATTGATGCCTGCTTGAATTCTGCTTCTAATCATGAATGTGTTGTTAATGTTTTGCCTAATGATGTTAATTTTCCAGTTAATATTGTTAATGCTAAAAATCATGCTAAGAAGGCTAAAAGGCAAAAACAAAAGAAAGTTAGAAAACAGTGGAAACCTACAGGAAGAACATTTAGTAAGATAGGCTATCATTGGATACCTGTTGGTCATAAGACTAATCAGACAATGCCCACTAGAAAATGGATGCCTACTGGTAGAACTATTCCCTTAAGAAGTGAGCACACTTTGAATAGGGCTAATACAGACACTAGTACTGCATCTATTCATAATGATTCCATTGCCTTAATTTCTGATATGAATGCTTCTATTTATGATATGGGTGTTCCAACCATTGTTACTCACCAAATGGAACCCATTCTTGCATGGGGATCCCAACTATCCAGTTATCCATTCTTGTCTGTGTTCAACTGCAGATCGTTCAAATCGTTCTGTGGTACCTGGACTCAGGCTGTTCCAAGCATATGACTGGCGACCGGTCGCGGCTCATGAACTTCGTGAGCAAATTCATCAGGACAGTTAGATTCGGGAATGATCATTTCGGTGCTATTATGGGTTATGGAGATTATGTTGTTGACAAAAGTGTTATCTCCAGGGTTTACTGATGAGTGTGTAAATACTCATCATTTTTAGGCAAATCTGAACTGCAAAACGTTTAAAAATGCTCAGAATTGCATCAAAATACTGAAAATATTCCAAAATTACATTTTATATGTTTCAGATGCAAAATGTTTAAAATCAGATGAAAAATGAGCAAAGTTTGCATAATTGGCAGTTTCAGTCCCCCAAGTTTCTAAAATTGTCAAAAATAGTCCCTGAGTCAAAATTTCAAAAGAAAAGTCACCAAAGGTCCTTTTAAAATCAAAAGTTGTCAAATTTAGTCCTTTGGTGAAAAATATAAAAAGTTTGAGAAAATTACAAGTTTGGTCCTCCAACTTTGAAAATTGGCAAAAATGGTCCCTGGAAAATGTGAAAATGGCAAATTAGGTCCTTGTACTTTGTGAGATTGTCACTTTTGGTCCCTTAAAACCTCTTTGATGAATTGGCAGCCAAGGTCCTTGCAATTTCAGAATTTACACATATGGTCCCTATCATATTAAACCTATTATACCAATTTTGACCCTGCCAACAACCCTTGACCCCCTGCCAACCTTTGGACCCCTTCCTATTTTGGACCTTTGGTCAACCAAAGTCAAAAAGCCAGAAATACCCGCCCACCTTATCTCCTTCCTCTCCAAGTTGCTCTGCAACTCCTCAGGCACCATCACCTCACCTTTCCACCCCCTCCTCATCATATTCACCTAACTTACCCACTACAATAAATGCACCCCCCCTAGTGCTAGTTTCAGAGGCCAACAGGTCAAAAACAGGTTTCCCGCCAAAAGTATAAAAATGGCTAAAATGGTCAAAACTCTCCCATTGGCCACAAAAAGAGGTGGGATATTCTCATAAGGACACGTGGAGCTCATTTGGTGCTTAAAAGAGGAAGAAGGAGCAAAGAGAAGGCAGTAGTTTTAGTTTTAAATTTACTCATATGTCGTTTTTTATAATAATGTCTTAGTTTATTTCAAAAGCTGTAATCTTTTGTTCTTCAGTATTAAACTCAAGTTATATTATCAGTTTGATCAAGTTTTAAACATTAATTCCAAGTTTCATGTTATTTCATCTTTATATGCTTACTGTTGAAATTTTCCATTTCCAAATCAAACTCAAAAGCTTTACAATGCTTGTTTCTCAGTTCCATTGAGCTTAAATAAGCTTAGCATAGCTTTTTACAAGCTAAAATTCAAGTTTACATTCAATTTGAATCTTGTTCAACAAAAGTCAAACAAGTGCAAAATGATGCAGACTTGGTAAATGGTTGGTGCAGGCATGGAATTGGGTTGAATTATAGCTTATTGGATTGGGTTTGATAGGTTAGTGGTACTTGGTTCACATTTTGCTAGCCATTGTGGCTTGGGACAAGTTGTAAGTGATATTCAAGTTTTCATGCATAATCTATATTTGTAGTTCAAATCTGTTTAAACCTGTTCTTTTAGTAATAATTCAGTTATAATAAGTTAATTTGATCATAAAAATAAGTTGGGTCATGGTTTAAGTCTGTTTTAAGCTCAAATCAGGTTATAAAGGGGTGTTTGGCTCAATGGGTCTATCTGTCTTTTAGGCCTATGCAGTGTTAGCTTTTAGTTGTTTTATGTTGGTTAAGGTCATTTGAGTTCATTTCAATCAATAGCTTGGGTCTGCTAGCACCAAAAGTCAAAACATCAATCAAATCTGTCTCACCTGTTAACTGTTGAGATCAAGGATTGGCAAATCCTTGATTTGTGTTTAGAAATCCATAACATTGCTTGCAGTAGGTTTAGCTCAACATATAACATCAATCTCAGTGACAAAATTGGTTCCAAAGTTCAATTTGGTCAAAGCTCATCAGTTTCCTCAAAAGTCAAAAGTGTGAAAAGTTGTTTTGAGCTCACTTAGAAGGATTTTTCTTGAACTCACCTTTGGGTCTTATCAAGTAAGGCTTGGTATTTTAAAAACCTCAACTGGTCCTCTTTCTTATCAGTATTTTTGTAAAATTTTACCAAATTTCTACAAGCTTCAAACAAGCTCATCTTTCAGGCCCATAATGCCCTGCTCCACTGATCTGTTCATGAACTGAGTTTTCTCAGTTTTGTCTAGAGTTGCACAGGGCTTATTAGAGCTTATCATTGTCTGATTTTTGGTACATTTGCTCTCAACCAGGTCTTTTCTAAGTTCCAATTGGTACCTTTCATATTGAGCTTATTTTGAAGCTTGTGCATAAGCTTATAGTAAGCACTCAGAAACTGTTGTTGAACTTGAAATTCATAGACATCAAATCCTTGTAGTTTGTTATTCAGTGATTATAGCTTGTTGATTTTAGTTGCAATTGGTCATTTTTAGTAGTATAGAACATCTGTAATCAGCTGGTACTTGTTAATCTTCATTTAGCTTATTCAAGTGCTTATTTATAAGCACTTGATTTAGCAGTTTCAAATTTCTCCTCATAAGTGCCTGTTTTTCCAATTTTCTTATATTCCTAGTATTAATTTAGACTTTTCCTGAAATTTTCAGATTTTTCTAAGTTGTTTTGCTATTTTTCCTAATTTAAAGTAGTTTTTAAGCATTTTTAATTAGCTTTAAATACAAAAAATCCAGAAAAGATTCAAAAAATAATTTTTCAATTTTCTTAGATTAAGATAAATATAAAAAGTAAAAAAAGTAATTTTCCAGATTTTTCATAGTTTATTTTGTAATTTTTAATAATTTAATTAGTTTTTAATAGTTTAATATTCATAAAAAAATCCAAAAATAATCAGAAAAATACAAAAATAGTTTTGAAAATTCTAGTTTGATATTTTAGATTTTTCTAAGTCTTAATTTTATTTTTCCAGCTTTATTTCCTAATCTCTTGTATTTTAGGTAATTATTTAATAGTTAAAAATAGTTTTTAATTAATAATAATTAGATAATTAGTTGTAAAATTAATTTTCTTTTTCTAATAATTTTCTTTTATCATTAGGTTTATAAAAATATCATTTTCATATTTTTAGGGTTAATATTGTGTAAGTTTCACGTTTTTGTTTGTACGTCACGTAGTTTTTAATTAAGTTTTATTAAAACAAAAAGAACAAAAACATCATTTTAATAATAGTGATAGCGTTTATTTAATAGATTTTATCTTTTTAGATTTCCTTTAATTTGCATTTAAGCCGTTGTAATTTGTCGGCTTTTCCTTAGTTATAATCATATCAAATCTCTGTATCCATTCAAATCTTCTCGATCACTAAACGTTTGACTATTCTCGCACGGCTCGTTGGGACTTAACGACCTGGGGAAACACTATACTCTCCTGGACTTCATTGCATTTGTGCTTAAACTGTTTTAAGTTTCTTACGGTCAGCCATTCACAAGTGGCTGGTTTGTGTGAGAAAACTTGACGGTTTTGCGCGAATCATTTACTATGTAGAAGGTCTTGGTCATAACTTGTTCTCTGTTGGTCAATTCTGCGATTCTGATCTAGAAGTAGCCTTCAGAAAACATACCTGCTTCGTTAGAGAACTTGATGGTAAGGAACTTTTAAGAGGTTCACGTGGTTCAAATCTATACACCATCTCTATTGAAGATATGATGAAGTCTTCTCCAATTTGCTTGCTATCAAAGGCTTCTAAAATAAAGTCATGGTTATGGCATCGTCGTCTCAATCACTTGAACTTCGGCACCATCAATGATCTCTCCAGAAAGGACTTAGTTGTAGGTTTACCTAGACTCAAGTATTAAAAGGATCATCTTTGTTCAGCATGTCAATTAGGAAAAAGCAAGAAGTATGCCCATAAACCCAAACCTACTAACTCTGTCACAGAAGTTCTTCATACAATTCATATGGATTTATGTGGACCAATGAGGGTGCATAATATCTTTGGGAAGAAATATGTGTTAGTTGTGGTTGATGATTACTCTAGATTCACCTGGGTCAAGTTCTTAAGGACAAAGGATGAAACTCCTGATATCATCATCAAACTCATCAAACAGCTGCAGGTTCGACTTAACAAAACCGTCAGAATTATCAGAATAGACAATGGAACTGAGTTTGTTAACAAACAACTTAGTGAATTTTATGAAAACGTTGGAATCAGCCATCAAAGAAGTGTTCCACGAACTCCTCAACAGAACGGTGTAGTTGAAAGACGAAATCGAACTCTTGTAGAAGCAACTAGAACAATGCTGATTTACTCAAAGGTTCCAATGTTTCTCTGGGCTGAAGCTATTGCCACTGCATGCTACACACAAAACCGTTCCCTGATTCACACTGTTCATGGAAAAACTCCATATGAACTTGTCCACAACAGAAAACCTAATCTCTCTTTCCTTCGTGTGTTTGATGCATTGTGTTATCCAACTAATGAGGGACAAGACTTAGGCAAACTTAGAGCTAAAGTAGACATTGGAGTATTTGTGGGGTATGCACCAAACAAAAAGGGATACCGAATCTACAACAAAAGAACCCGAAATATCATGGAAACAATTCACGTTACGTTTGATGAGCTGACCGGTCAAATGGCTCCTGGACAATCCAGTTCAGGACCCGCACTTCAAAGCAGTCCCATTGGTTCATCCCTTGTACCTTATTCTTCTCCAGCAACTCCATATGTACCTCCATCTGAAGATGATTTAAAGAAATTGTTTGATCCTATGTTTGATGAACTTTATGAGCCAAGTACTAATGAGGTGTCGATTTCTACAACAGAGGCTGCTCATATTCCTGTGAATGAAGTCAATCCTTCTGTCTCAATATCATTAAGTCAAGAAGTGCCTGCTGCTGATCCTTCAGTCTCATCAACAAATCATCATTCTTCAAATGTACATCATGGAACTGTTTCTGGCATCAATGATGTAGTTAATCCCTTTGCTACTCCTGAAGATGCTCCTTTTGAAAACATATTTGCTCCTGAATCATCATCAGAACCATCTTCTTCAGGAGACATCGACTCTGCTACCTCAGTCCCTCAACACCTGCCACATGAACACCTTAGAAAATGGACTCACGATCATCCATTGGACAACATCATTGGAAATCCCTCTCGTCCTGTATCAACACGGAAACAACTTACAACCGATGCCTTATGGTGTTTCTTCAACTCCGTACTCTCAAAGATCGAACCAAAGGATGTTAAAACTGCCATGAACGAAGACAGCTGGTTCAATGCTATGCAAGATGAAATTCATGAGTTTGATCGACTTGATGTATGGGAGTTAGTACCTGATCCAGAGTGTGCTATGATTATTGCTCTAAAATGGATCTTCAAAGTGAAACTTGATGAGCATGGTGATGTATTGAAGAACAAGGATCGATTAGTTGCTAAAGGATACCGTCAAGAGGAGGGAATTGACTTTGAAGAATCTTTTGCTCCAGTTGCTCGAATCGAGGCAATCAGAATCTTTTTGGCTATTGCTGCTAGTAAGAACATGGTAGTCTATCAGATGGATGTAAAGACGACATTTCTGAACGGAGATCTTAAAGAAGTCGTCTACGTCAGCCAACCGGAAGGATTTGTGAATCAAGAGCATCCTACTCACGTTTATCGTTTGAAGAAGGCTCTTTACGGTTTAAAGCAAGCTTCAAGGGCATGGTATGATACGCTATCAAAGTTCCTTCTATCTACCAGATTTAGCAAAGGAGCAGTTGATCCAACATTGTTCACCAGGAAGTCAGGCAAACATTTAATTCATGTTCAAATTTATGTTGATGATATCATCTTTGCCTCGACTGACCCCAATGAATGTGACCGTTTTTCAAATGAAATGAGTTCAAAATTTCAAATGTCAATGATGGGAAAAATGTCATTTTTCTTGGGATTACAAATTTCACAAAGTCCTAGAGGCATTTTAATAAATCAATCTAAATATGCAACTGAGATCTTAAAGAAATTTGGATTTGATTCAAGTGACCCTGTTGACACTCCCATGATTGATCGAACCAAACTAGATGAGGACCACTCAGGGATCTTTATTGACCAAATGAAATATCGTAGTATGATTGGATCCCTCATGTACCTCACTGCTAGTAGACAAGACATCTTGTTCGCTGTTTGCATGTGTGCTAGATACCAGGCTAAGCCTACAAAAAAAGCACCTTGAAGCGGTTAAACGGGTCTTTCGGTATCTCCAAGGAACCATCGATATGGGTCTTTGGTACCCGAAGGACACCGGTATGTCTCTAACAGCCTATGCAGATGCTGATCATGCAAGATGTCAAGATACTCGTCGAAGTACTTCTGGAGGTGCTCAGTTTTTGGGTGATAAGCTTGTGAGCTGGTCTTCAAAGAAGCAAATGAGTACTTCTATTTCCTCTACAGAGGCTGAATACATAGCCATGTCATCTTGTTGTGCTCAAATCTTATGGATGAGATCTCAATTATCTGACTATGGCTTTGAATTCAACAAAATCCCTCTGTACTGTGATAATAAAAGTGCTATTGCTCTCTCATGCAACAACGTTCAACACTCAAGAGCAAAGCATATCGACATTCGAAATCACTTCATCAGGGAACAAGTGGAAAAAGGTGTGGTGGAACTCTATTTTGTGAGGTCTGAATACCAGTTAGCAGACATCTTCACCAAAGCTCTTCCAAGAGAACGTTTTGAGTTCATACTTCCACGACTAGGCTTGAAAAGCCTTCAACCAGAAACACTCAAACGTCTTCAGGAGGAAGACGAGGAGTAAAGGTCTATGCTCATCCATCTCTTGTAAATATCTTTTCGAAAAGCAAAATACAAAATTATAAAACTTTCAAAAATCCATAAAAATTGAAAAATCTTGAAAAATTCCAAAAATATTGTCTTTTTGTTATGTTTTCCTTGATTCGATAATATCTACGGTCTTTGTGCTGTCATTCAAAGAATGACACGGGACTTTAGATGTTGTTCGAATGTTTAAAAAAAAAAAAAAAAAATCAAAAAAAATCAAGAAAATCAAAAATTATTTTTGAGAGAAAGTAAAACAATGGTTTATTGTCATTTCAGGCAGTAACCCGCTTTTCAAAGATAGAGCAGAGCCATGCTTTACCATGTTTTCAAATTCCATGCTCTGATTCTATAAACATTTATCTGCTGAAAACTAACTGCTTTGAAAAATAACTCAGTCTCTATTTTTGATAATCATCTGGACTTATTCGTCAAAATATCAATCTCTCAATCAACAACCTATGTCATTGATTGAGGGGGAGAATGATTTCAATTAAATTAAAAAGTTATTTGGCATTCAATTGTTTTCAAAAGATATTAATGCATGTTTTATCAATGGAGTTTAAAGTCTTAAAATCCGATCCTTATCAGTTAAAACGTTTTCATAATCAAGTCTCAATTCTCCTTAAAAGCTTTCAAAATCAATTTAAATCTATAAGAGATCACAAATCTCAAATGATTTGATAATTGTGATCGGGGGAGAATGTGTGATTTAAATTGGATTTAAACTGATAATTCGGTAAATGGTTTTATAAGAAAGTACATGCTTTCCTTCCCACATGTGACAAACGATTTCAAATTTTCCATGCACATGTTGAGGGGGAGCATCTATCTTAAACCTATGATTTGAAACGTGATCACTTATCTCAATGTGCAGGTTCCCTCTAGTATGTGCAAAACTCTTTTCAAATCTCGAGGCACATATTGAGGGGGAGCAAACTTATGAAAACCTCATCCTTCCCGGAAATGCTTTATCTACTTGATTTGATCAGGGAAGTGATGTTGATATCTTTTAGAAAATGGTAATCAAGGAAGGAAATTCTTCCTCTTGCCTCCGTGTGCAAAAAGATTTCAAACAATTGATGCACAACTTGAGGGGGAGCACTTGTTCTAAAAATATCAAAAACAATTCAGGTACAAAATGTTTTGATAATATATCACAAGTATCTGGATTGATTTTCAAATGGTTTTCAATTGGTTCCAATGGCAGATGAACAATACCAAATTGACCGACCAACTTTACTTTATGTACGGTGATATAAGGATGATAAGGTTAGGTATGTGTTCCCATGATCTGCCAGAACCGGAGGGATCTACCCAGGGACTATCCACTAGTTAGTGTAGAGTTCTTAGGTATGATGATAAAAGGAGAAAAATGAGATTTGGGAAGAGTGCAGACTGAGACTGAGCTAGTACTGGAATAAACCCAACAAGGTTCTAGCTATGAAGTCTCGGTAAGCACTGAAAGGGTTGAAGAATTAAAAAGAATTGAATGAGAAAAGGGTGAAAAAAAATAGCCCTCCATATATTCAACTTTAGGGCAGAAACCGGGTTCAATTCATATGCTACTGATGGTAACATCGGTATTGAAGACAAGACGTCATGGACCCAGTGACGCACTGCACTTCAACTTTCCAAACCACTCAAGTTCCTCTTAAAAAGGCTTGTTTCATTCTCACGGGGAACCGAAATTATCTATCGACTTTCTCTTAAAGATTGTTGATATTGAAGAAGGAGACCCTCTCCCTAGTCTCCGGCACAGGATCCAAATATGCACATATTGAGTCTAGAGCCACGAGATCATCAATAAATCTCATTAGGACACTTTCAATGAAGACTCTCTGTTTCACACAATGTGGAAAGAGAGATTATATCTTGAGTCCTACGCATTATCCTTGTGGTATTGCCAAAACATCTGAGTGATGTGTAAACATATTCACAATGAAGATGGAAAGCCTTCTGGAGCCAACATCAAACAAGCTCCTGGTAGGTGGCATGTGAGATCTATTATATAGATCAACCATGTGACAACTGAACAGAAACAATGGGGCGATTCAATCTCTTGAATCGATCCTGGTTCAGGTTATGGATTGACGGATACCTTTGAAAAACCGGTCATTGTGCTTAAAAACTCTTTTCTTTAGCACATCGACCGTGTACGAATATTTCAAATCAAAAGGTGTTTTATGATTGATAATTGATGTTCATTAAAACCTTCGTTGTATTGCAAAAACAATTTCTATTGAGCAATACACGATTGTTTTTCAAATATCTTTTCATCAATCAGTGAATTTCTATTCGCTGGTTCACTCACTCCGTGTTGTCTTCTTTGAGACGTTTCGGTTTGAGAACAGCTTGAGCAGCTGCGAAACCCTTTTAAGGAAATTCTTCGGAATTTTACCTGATCACAGGCAGTACTTGTACTGATCAACGGGGAACCGTGGGCCGTGTACCTCAATTCAACGAAAGTGATCAAAGACACTTTTCGTGCGCTTTATTGCTAACTGTTTTATGCAGGTTCACCCGACCTTTGCAGCTGATCAGAATGAAGCGGTCAATCCATAGCCGCATGCTCACTTAACACATTCATCTCAAAAGAAATCATGATTAGTGCATCAATGACTCTGATATTTTCACTCCATGATTCTGCTACGCTGCTTCCAATATCATGAATCAACGAAAGCTTCTGTTACTCTGATGAGAAGATATCATGATCCAGAATGTGAGCATGTCGGTCCGAAAGTCACAACATCACATAATACCAACACCACAATGGATGTCTCAGAGATTTTTATTAGCTGATGATCTCAAATGCTGGCTCAAATTTATTATCACGTGGATCAGTAAAAGACCTCCAATTGGATTAACCAAACATGCAATGAGTGGATTCAATGACTACGAGCTTTGGTGCAAAGTACTACATCAAGAATACAAGAACAATTGTTAATGTAATATCTGTTTGTATTCAATGTAATTTTAGTATATGTTTGAGGTAACCTCCCTTAGGGGGAGATTGTTAGGAATTAGAAATTCCAGGTATTAAAGAGTCGGTCACCTTGAGTATATGTAATCGTTAGAATGCTCGTAGTCATAGTTATTTTATGTTAAGTAGTATTTAGTTTAGTAACACCGTGGAGGACGGACGGGTCTTTACCCACTGTATGCCTGATCCACAGCCCGTTGTGTGGCGTTTTATGTAAGACTATAAATACTCTCTACCTCCCAAGGTAGAGAGTTGGAGCTCATACTAATATCTTTTACTTTCTCTCACTAAGTTCCCTAAACCTCTAACTTTCTCTCTCTAAAAACTCTCTTGTACGCCTACTTGTATTAATGGTTTGATGTGTATGTGAAATCCAATATCCTACAATTATACTTCAAAACTGTACACTAAGCTTGTTTGGTCATCTATTCAAAATAGACCTCATGCCAATAGAACTCAGAAGTTTTGACGTTACAATTGGTATGGAATGGTTATCGCAACGAAATGCAAATATCATCTATGGCGAGAAAGTTGTACATAATCCTATCGATAATGAAACCTTGGTTATCCAAGGAGATCGAAGTGGAACTCGCCTGAACATCATTTCTTGCATTAAAACTAAAAAGTACATCAAGAAGGGATGTTATGTCTTCTTAGCCCACTTAACGGAGAAAAATTTAGAGGAGAAACGACTCGAAGATGTACCTATTGTACGTGATTATTCTGAAGTCTTTCCTGAAGACTTACCCGGACTTCCACCACCTAGACAAGTGGAGTTCCAAATCGAATTGGTGCCAGGTGCCGCACTAGTTGCTCGAGCACCCTATCGCTTAGCCCCTTCAGAATTGCAAGAGTTATCTAACCAATTTCAAGAACTTACGGATAAAGGTTTTATTCGATCAAGTTCATCACCATGGGGAGCTCTAGTCCTATTCGTTAAAAAGAAGGATGGATCCTTCAGAATGTGTATTGATTACAGGGAGTTAAATAAACTAACTATAAAGAATCGATACCCACTTCCAATAATCGATGATCTTTTCGATCAACTCCAAGGTTCAAGCGTATACTCCAATATTGATTTGCGATCAGGATATCACCAACTTAGAGTTCGGGAAGAGGATGTTTTGAAAACGGCGTTCAGGACTCGATATGGTCACTATGAGTTTCAAGTTATGCCATTTGGTTTAACTAATGCTCCAGCAGTATTCATGGATCTCATGAATCGAGTGTATAGCCCATATTTGGATAAGTTTGTGATTGTGTTCATAGATGATATTCTAATTCACTGTAAGAGTAAAGAAGAACATGAAAGACATCTCAAGCTGATCCTAGAGTTACTCAAGAATGAGAAGTTGTACGCTAAATTCTCAAAATGTGAATTTTGGATCTCAAGTGTACAATTCTTGGTTCACGTAATTGATAGACATGGAATTCATGTGGATCCCGCCAAGATAGAGTCCATAAAGACTTGGGCTGCCCCTACAAATCCAACGGAAATACGTCAATTTTTAGGACTTGCTAGATATTACCGTAGATTCATCAAAGGTTTTTCCAAGATAGCAAAGCCTTTAACTAAATTGACTCAAAAGAATGTGAAATTCGATTGGGGCGAAAAAGAAGAAGAAGCGTTTCAATTTCTAAAGGAGAAATTATGCAGTGCACCTATCTTAGCGTTACTTGAGGGAAACGAAGACTTTGTTGTGTACTGTGATGCTTTGTATAAAGGTTTGGGAGCAGTGTTAATGCAAAGACAGAAGGTGATAGCTTACGCCTCACGACAACTTAAAAAGCACGAGAAAAACCACACCACTCATGACTTAGAGTTAGGGTCAGTCGTTTTTGTTCTTAGAATCTGGAGACATTATCTCTACGGCACAAAGTGTATAGTATACACAGATCACAAAAGCTTGCAACACATTCTGGATCAGAAAGATCTAAACATGAGACAACGCAGCTGGTTAGAATTACTTAGTGATTACGACTGTGAAATTCGTTATCACCCGGGTAAGGCAAACGTCGTGGCAGATGCTCTTAGTAGAAAAGAACGACTCAAACCTCTAAAGGTTAGATCGTTGGGAATGATGATCGTATCACCATTACCCTCACAAATCCTTGCAGCACAAACTGAAGCTATCAAAGAAGAAAACCGACCCAAAGAGAATCTCTACGGTATGTTAGAGAACAAAAACGGTTTGGTAAAGCGTTCTAATGGAACGTTATGCTTCAAAGACAGAAGTTGGATACCACTCTATTGAGGTGTACGAGATTTGATTATGCATGAATCGCATAAGTCAAAGTACTCCATTCATCCAGGGTTCGACAAAATGTATCATGATCTCAAAATGATATATTGGTGGCCTAACATGAAGGCCGATATTGCCAAATATGTTGGTAAGTTCCTGACATGTTCTAAGGTCAAGGCCGAGTGTCAAAAACCATCAGGATTACTACAACAACCTGAGATTCCTATGTGGAAATGGGAAAGAATCACGATGGATTTTGTTACGAAATTACCCAGAACACCGAGCGGTTATGACGCCATTTGGGTAATTGTGGACCGTTTAACAAAATCTACTCATTTTATTCCAATCAAAGAAACTTATGAAATGGATCAGCTGACCAAGTTGTACATCAAAGAAATAGTTTCTAGACACGGTGTACCAATTTCGATTATCTCAGATAGAGATAGCAGATTTACTTCAAACTTTTGGCAGTCACTTTAGAAAGCTTTTGGAACTAAACTAGACATGAGTACTGCTTATCACCCGCAAACTGACGGTCAAAGCAAAATAACCATACAAACCTTGGAAGATATGCTAAGAGCTTGTATTATCGATTTTGGTAAAAGCTGGGACTATCATTTACCATTAGTCGAATTCTCTTACAACAATAGCTATCATTCCAGTCTTACATCATCACCGTACGAAGCATTGTATGGTCGAAAGTGTCGATCTCCCATATACTGGAATGAGGTTGGCGATGTTCAACTTACCGGCCCAGAAATTGTACGGGACACAACTGAAAAGATTATTCAGATCAGAAGCAGACTACAATGTAGGATCGAAATATTATTGTGTTTGATGATTCGTGTGGTCTTGGATGATGGAAGTACATGTTAGACATTTTAGAGAGAGAAAGTAGAGAGATGTTGTTCTTGGTAGAGAGTTGGTTAACAAATTATAAAAGGTTAGATTCCAAGCCACACCCCTTCCAAGGATGGATGTGGTATTTATAGTTACAAGACTACACGACCTCCTGACGGCCTGTGGATCAGGTATACAGTGGGTAAAGACTCGTCCTTCCTCCACGGTGTTACACTAGACTAAGTTACGCTACAAACTAACTAATTAACTACTACATAACGTAAATAACGACACGTCTACGAGCTAACATATGCTAAACCATAATTGGGGTGACCGACACTTTCACATGGAATTTCCAATTCCTAACAATCTCCCCCTAAGGGAGGTCACCCCATGAAATACATTTTGCATCCTAGAATTCTATCTTTGTCTTTAGTTCTGAGCTCGTAGACTTTTATTCTTCAAGTTCCGCAATCTTTGTGCTTTTGTAGCGATTCTTCAAAGTCCGCATTGATTTGTACTTTAAAGTGGAGGCCTTTAACTGATCCACATCTTTGATGATCTTCGAGCTTTCATTGAGATCATCAGCCACAGCAAATCTCTCTGGATCATCCATAGTTGTGTTGCCTTCATGTGATGTTGTGACTTTCGGACCGACATGCTCACACTTTTGAATCATGACATCTTTCCATCAGAGTAGCGGAAGCTTTACTGGTTCATGATATTTGCAGCAGCGTAGCAGAAGCATAGTATAAAAATATCAGAACCAGGTTATGTAGATATGCACCAGTCATGATTTCTTCAAATTAAGTGTGGATGCTGTGAGCATGCAGCTTTGGATTGACACCTCAATTCTGATCAGCTGCAACCGTCCAAATGTACCTGCAAACAACAGTTAGCAATAAAACACACGAAAGTGTATTTGATCTCTTTCGTTGAATTGAGGTACACGGCCCACGGTTCCCCGTTGATCAGTACAAGTACTGCCTGTGATCAGGTATAATTCCGAAGAATCTCCTTGACAGGGTTTCGCAGCTATTCTAGCTGTTCTCAAACCGGAACGTCACTAAGAAGACAACACAGAGTGAGTGAACCAGCGAATTGAGATTCACTGATTGATGAAAAATTGATTTGAAAACAATCGCGTATTGCTTAGAAGAAAGAGTTTTGCAATACGACGAAGGTTTTATGAGAAAGATCAATTTTCAATCAGAAATACTTTTTGTATTTGAGAAGAGTACAAATTCGATGTGCTAGAGAAAAGAAGAGATTTGCACATCGAACGGTTTTTCTAAAAGTATTTTTTTCAATCAGAGATACTTTTTGAATTTGAAAATGAATACACATTCGATGTGCTAGAGAAAAGAAGATTTGCACATCGAACGGTTTTTCCAAAAGTATTCGTCAATTCCATTCCTGGACCAAGGTTGATTCAAGATTGAATCTCCCCATTGTTTCTATCCAGTTGTCACAAGTTTGATCTTACGAGAAAATCTCACATGCCACCCACCAAGAGCTTGTTTGATGTTGGCTGTAGAAGGATTTCCATCTTCATTGTGAATATTTTTACATATCACTCGGATGTTCTGGCAATACCACAAGGATAATGCGTAGGACTCTTAATATATTCTTACTTTCCACATTGTGTGAAACAGCAAGTCTTCAAGAATAGTGTCCTAATGAGATATTGTGGATGATCTCTTGGCTCAAGACTCAATTGTGCATATTTGGTTCCTATGTCGGAGACTAGGGAGAGGGTCTCCTTCTTCAATATCAACAATCTCTAAGAGAAAGTCGATAGATTATGTCGGTTCCCCGTGAGAATGAAACAAGCCCTTTTAAGAGGAACTTGAGTAGCTTGGGAAGTTTAGTCCAGTGCGTCACTGGGTCCATGACGTCTTGTCTTCAATACCAGTGTTACCTTAGTAACCACCGGTAGCATATGTATTGAACCCGGTTACTGCCCTAAGGTTGAATTATTGGAGGGCTATTTCTTTTCTTCCTTTTCACATTCCAATTCTTTTTCATTCTTCAACCCCTACAGTGCTTACCGATACTTCATTACAAGAACCTTGTTGGGTTTATTCCAGTTCTAGCTCAATCTCAGTCGCCACTCTTCCCATTTCTCATTTTTCTCCTTTTTTCAATATACCTAAGGACTCTACACTATCTAGTGGATTGTCCCTGGGTAGATCCCTCCGGTTCTGGCGGATCGTGAGAACTAATACCTAACCTCACCATCCTTATAACTCCATACATAAAGTAAAATGGTCGGTCTTTTGGTACAGTTCATTCTTCCTTAAAACTAATTGAAAAATCATTTGGAAAAACAATCAAGGTACTTGTGATACGAGATCAACGCATTTTGTACCTTAATAGTTTTGATCATTTAGAAAACCTCCCCCTCAACATGTGCATATGATTTAGAAATTGTTTAGCACATGGAGGCAAGAGGACTTTGACATATTTTCTTTGATCACAATTTTCATAGAAAAAGCCATTTGATTTTCTTTGGTAAAATCTCCCCCTCAATATGTGCATAGGATATTTGAAATCCTTTTATCACATAGAGGAAAGAGTTCTTTTAAAGCACATCCACGATCACAAAATCCATTCAGAAAACCATTTGAAAACTCAATCAAGGTACTTTATGTTAAAACATAAAAGCTTTTGAACCTTGATAGTTTATTTTCTTTTGAAATGCTCCCCCTCAATATGTGCTTCGAGATTCGAAAGCGTTTAGCACATATGAGAGAGCAGCCTGCACAATTGAATCAAAACGATCACCTTTTCTCAAATTTCATTATTAAATAACAAATTCTCCCCCAATCAAAAATATCAAACCTTTTGAGATTTTGGATCCCAAGTGATTTAATAAGGTTTATAAAACATTGGAGAATATGTGGCCAGGTTTAAATACTCATCATGTTTTTGGATAAATCCTCCTCCTCAACATGTGCATTGTATATTTGAAATCGTTTGGCACATGGAGCCAGGAGTGCCTTTAAAGGACTAAAACCAATTCCATTTAAACAGATAAGAGATTTAAATCACTATCTCTCCCCCGATCAAAAATATCAAACCTCTTGAGATTTGTGATCCCAATTGATTTAAATTATTTAGAAAATTTTAGGGGAAAGACGTGGCAAGATTTAATTTTGAAAAATGACAGATAAGGACCAATTTAAGACGTTAAAGATTGTTAGTGTCAGGTATGATTGTTCTAAGAGATCTTTAAGTAAAATAAAACAATTTCACAATCAAACAAGAACAGAAAAAATTTCATTTTGAAAGACCTTCATTCAAAAGAAAAATCATACCATGACATAACATTAAATCTTTAGATCACCACTTTATTTTGTACAATCTGGACTTTTATGAAGAAATATTGTTTGAAAATAATTTATTCTAAATCACTCTCCCCCTCAATCGATGACCGTAGTCGATGATTGAGTGACTTAAGTTTTGATAAAATGAAGTCCGGTGATTTTCAAAATTTAGTTTAATTAATTTTCAAAAATAACATTTTCCATTTTTCAAAACAATTTATTCAAATTTTTCAAAATTGTTAAAAAAATGGTATCCTGCACAAAGATACGTTAGGTGGTTGAGCTGCTTTTGTAGATGTTGCTGCTGTAAGGCTTGGAAGAAAAACCGTCTGCTAATGCAGTGAGACTTCTTACGTTGCATTTTAATGCCAGCTAAGGTCAATTTAAGCTCCGTTTCTTCAGTCACTTAGAAGAAAACCATCTGCTGATGCAGTGAGACCTCTTACGTTGCATTTATGCCAACTTTCCATGGAAGTCAAATTAAGCTCCGTTTCTTCATTTGTCAACCCAAGATATAGTTACCCTTTCCTTTCGGCATCCAATCATCTTCAATTGTGGGTTCCGGATCGGGAACATTCTTATATACCAATATACCTGCATACGTTAGTGAACACACATACAGATATATGGTGGTCGACATCACCCAAACAACAATCGAATAATAAAAGTCAATGCAACATGTCAATCAGATCATATAAATATATGGGAATAATGTGTTTATCAAACTCTAATCATCTAATCCTAATAATCATATCCTAGGCACCTAGTCCTTCAACGTCGGTTAACTTCATTTTCAATTAAGCATACATGATAATTAGATAATCTCGTTAGATGATATAGATTTGAAAACATTCTCCCCCTCAATCATTGACTTATTTTTCCGAAAAGTTTAAAAGCGCTGAAGTCATTGATTGAGTTTTCAATTTTTACGAAAAACTCTGAATCTGATTGATTTTTCAAGCAACTCATTTTCCACCATTTTGTTAAAACAAATATTTTTCTGAAGAATTTTTGAAGGAAAAATATTTGAGTAGGAACAGCAGTCCTTCGACATACTTTCCTCATTCTATTTTTAGGATAAGTGCACGAAATATTTGAAAATTGGTTTAGCGCAACACTTTCCTTTCTTGAAGAGCGGGTTGCTATCAGAAATAATAGCAAGCCATAGTTTTAAGCGCGGGTTACAGTCTGAAATAACTGCAAGCCATATTTTGAGACATGTTTAGGAAAAGAATATTTACACCTCCAACTCGATCTTCATCTATGGTCACGTGTCATTATTGAATGACATTTCTAAGATCGCAGATGTTATCGATACCAGAAGACATGTCTAGAGAAAACATATTTTTGGTATTTTTGAAATTTTCTGATTTTTATGGGTTTTTGAAATTTTCTATTTTTCTATTTTCTTTTTGTTGGTTTTATATTTTTGTATTTTGCTTTTCTGAAAAATATATACAAAGATAGAATAGATGATATAGTTTAAGAAGATGATGATACGAGTACCGAGATAAGGATATCAAGCAGCACGTCGTAGAAGATAGAATTCGTCATCTCTTAAACTTCCACCACCAAAGCTTCCGAGGCTCCAGAATAGAAGATAGAACACGAGCCTTTGAGAAAGAGAGACTTTGGCAGCTTCCCCCCAAACTGAAAATCCATTAGATGAGCAGATTCAAAGCTTTCTTTCAAGCTTCCATTAGCCAGGTGCACAAAGAAGCACACCATTATCATAAATCCCGCTGCTCCTTTTAAGAACGATAATCGAGATTCTCCATTCGGGGTTATATCATCCAATAGAAGAACAACAACGTTTCATCCCACACATAAATAATCTTCTCAAATTCCTTTTCCACTGAAGTCTGACGTAATCCATTCCAAAAGGTGTCAAGAGACCACTTCCCCCGAGTAGTTGAATAGATGCAGCCCGTCTCTTAGAATAGAGCTCAAGAGCCCGAATACACAAATAGAGTTCCAAAGAATAAATGATACAACCACCCAATGCACATTTATCTTTCCTGATGATTGTGTATGAAGCTCAAGACCCCGAAGTACCCGAATGCCCAAAGAGAGAATAACCGATAACATTGAAGAAGCATGCCGAATCACTGATTATCTCTGCGGAGGACTATCTCTGCGGATGTCAACTCCGGAATAAGTGATTATATCTCTGAATCACTGATTAAGCCCTCAAGTGAAACAGCTGAGCATCCCCAATGTACACAATCTCTCTCCCCTGATGATTGTGATAACATCAAAATCATCACACACTTTTGTACCTCTTTTATCTTCAGAAACTTTCTATTACATCTCTTCCCCCACGTAGTTGGAATAATAACACTAAAAGCCTTGATGAGTAAAACCTTGAGATTCTCTGCGGTCATGACAATTGTCTTCCCAGGATATCTTCAATCACTTAGAAGAGTTAAGTTCATCAAGTTTACTCGCCATGAGTCAAACCTTGAGTTTCTCTGCGGTAATAACATTTGTCTTCCCGGGATATCTTCAATCACTTAGAAGAATTAAGTTCATCAAGTTTACTCGCTTTGTGTTTAGATGTGTGTCTCCTTCCCCCTTGCTGGTTTTGACACTTCAGAATCAGCAACTCTTTGTAAGCCCGTATACTAGAAATCTGTTGAGAAGAACACTTGAACTCTTGTGAGAATCAACTTATTGAAGAAAGTGAGCAAGTCTAATTGGGGATTAAATTCGGCATATCACTCTCCCCCAATTAGTGCTCTCCCCTAAACTGATAATTTGTTTGATAACAAATCAGATTAAGAAGAAGTCTTTTGATAATCAAATGCAGCTCGTCTTTTAGTCTTCTAACATACAGCAGAAAATGTAGAACCGACTGTAGACTCGACCTTCTTCAAGATTGTCCAGTTGGGGATAGATAGTTAACATCCTCAACACACCAAAAAGCATCCCAATTAACTAACATCTTGCAAATCCCCTTAATTAAGATCCCTCCCAATCAAACAAGAACAGAAATATGTTCATCAAGGAAATCAGAAATCAGCCCGCAACGAACACACGAAGTGGTAACACCAAACTACCAATCACATCAAACAAGAACAGAGAGATCGTTCGGAATCATCATGTTGATGTGTACGTGAAGCATTAACCGGAAGCACTTTGTCGATAATCATATCAGCCGGTGTGAAGATGTCAACCAACGGCTCATAGAAGAAAACTCCATGTAAAGATGACCCGATAAGAAGAAGCTCGGTTCTTACATGAGTTTGGAGCTGTTTGACTATTTTATCTCAGAAATCAATCAACCATGCAGTAAATTCACACTTTTTCTCCCCCTCAAGAATTGCATACGGAGTTGCCATTCTTGATTGAATAAGTGAATATCTTAACCAAATGTAGTATATTCACACTTCTCCCCCGTAATATTAGCACATGATGTCTCCATCTTCATTATAGTTGAGCAAGTGGAATAAGAAAACAATCAACAGTAGCCCGGTTCACTTGATAATCAAAAGCACATGGAAAAAGCATGAAGCATGTTGATGAGAATGGTCATAATAAGAAGATTTCTCTTCTTCAGAAGATAAAGCGCACTGACACGTACACTTTTCTTTTCTTTAACGAACGAGCCATGAACTGTTGTGTTCATACGTCATAATCTCTCTCTTTTCATCATCTCTTGGCGAAACATGTAATCACCCCATTATCATTCAGTAGGCTCTTTGTTGTGACAGCTGATGGAGAAAACCCAATATGATGAATTTGACTCTGAATTAAACTAACCCGAACTCGTGACTTAAACTTGCACATATGTAACAAAGAGCGGTGCCGAGACTTCATCCTCCATTGAATCTCTAAGTACTCTATACTCTTCATCCAACCAACCATCAAGTAATACACGTACATCACCTCTTGAAAATCCACAATTGAATGTGACACTGACCACTACAACGTAACTCCTTAAAGTGATAGTTATTTTGTGGTGGTAAGAGCCCAATTCCCCCAAGTGGTAAAAGAAAAGGTAAAAGACACCCAACAATAACTAGATTTCCAAGTCTTCGTTTTTGATAATAAGCTCGAACAAGGATCATGAAGAATCTTCATCCAACCATCCCCGATACCTTCATATACTAAGTACACTTGCCCGTGATATTTCACTTCAACCTCAAATAGATAATACTGAATTAACTCCGTTGTCACATCTTGTTAAAAAGCTCAAATCTAGCCTCCTTTGATCTTAAAAGTGAACTTTGATAATGGTTTCATCCCGACCATGATAAAAGCACATAAACCCCGTAAAACCAAGTAATAACCAAACTGCCATGACGAATATCCAGACACACATCCAATTTATGAAGCACACCCTTTCATCCCTTCTTCGAAGCATAAACCGTATCACCAGCATCAGAAGATCCCGAATACACTTTCCTTTTCTCCAGGATGGTTCCATCAAAACGGGATTTTACAACTCAATGGTTTAGACCGAAAAATAGTTTCTTTCGGGGGATTTTGCAAAACCAAGAATAAACCGTAAGATAGATCCAGAAATGCACTTTACTATTACCAGGATGTTTCCATTGTCACGGGATTTTACAAGTCTATGATTTAAACCAAGAAATAGATTCTTTCGTGGGATTTTACAAAATCAAGACAAAACCGTAAACAATGTCAGCTTGAATGTGTTATGACAACTTTGGTTTCAGTGAATATCTGTTTTAGGGGAACATGTAGCGGTTCATCAACTGTTCATCATCAACGTCAAAAAGATCTTCAATCATCCAATAAACACTTTGGTAAACACATCATTCACGCATTATGTCGGCTATTGCAGTGACAACATGGTGAAGTAAACCCGATATGCCAAACTTGATCATGAAGTGAAATTCCCCAGATTTGTTACTTAAACTTGTACTAGTCCTTGTGAAGAAGAAACGGTGTACCCAATGTACAAAACCTCTTGACGTATCCTCAACTGCGTGAGACACCGAAGTGATAGTTACGTTGTGGGTTAAGTGAGAAAGAATCACAAACGTAATTAAATAGCCAAGTCTTTATCACACTCTATAAATGCCCAAACAAGTCATCTTCGCGGAAGGTAGAAAGAAAGAAGACGAAATAAGTAAACACGCCTGAAAAAACCTCACTTCAAATCCAAATAAGAAATACCGTCCAAACAACCCCGCAATCAATCTAGTTCCAATATCAATTCAAGCCGTGACATAATATCCTCTGTGAAAGTGTATAAACCAAAGTATCAAATTGTATAGCACAACAAATCTCATTGTCGCAGCAAATTTCATCGTCAAATATCTCATTATCATAAATCTCATAACACATTAAATCAAGTCGCATCATCAAATCACAAAACGCACGTCTCAAATCGCAGAATAATAATCATCAGGCCCAAATGAACACTTATATCTTGACCTGGTTCAAAACAAATTAGCAATCTGGAATCAAATCTACTCCTGATCCAAATCAATCAAGCCTAATTTATCTCAAAACGCATATCCATTAAGCATTTAAGCATTAGAAGACCCATGACATCAAAGACCCAAGTCCAAATCTACCTCAGTTAATAACAAATGATCCATATCAACATTTATCCATAATCGCTCAAGCCCGGTCCAAGATTTGTCAGACCAAACAGATCGTTAGACCAATGAAATCCGTTATCCAATTTTTTTTTTTCTTAAACGACCCGAATGCAAAATTGTCTACCACTGATCATGAGTTTGTAATACCAGGTCCAAAATCCCATTCGTCAATATCCATAATAACTTAGGTCCACAATAGATATGATACATCCAAGTCCAAAGATCCAAATCAGATCCAATAAGCATTTCATATTCTGTCCATGCTATGATAAGCCCACAATCCAATGACCTAGCATGTTCCAACAAATCACATATATCATACCAATCCAAGCCCATAATCATAGAACTATCCCTATAACCCTAATATACACAGATATAAAGCACACAATCACCTAAAAATGCTCCACTAATCCAACCCTAATCCCTTTCACAACACATCCGCCTCCCAACACATATTCTACTACTCACATAGAAACAATCCTCTCACTATCACAGAAACGTTACCGATCATCAACCCAAACTCATATCACAATCCAACGTGCGTTTTCCTCTATCCATTCATACACAACAAAATGCACGAAGATCAACACCAGAGAGACGCTTGATTCGGATCGAATCAAAAGGTTAATTAAGAGTATACTGAACCCTTCGTGTTTAGACACAACACGATGAAGGTACGCCACAGGGATGGCTACGAGGAATGATTTGACTTCAAGATCTTTAGAGGGTCTCGGGTAGGTATCAATTAATTGATTGTTGTTGTAATTTGATGTTGGTCTTTTAACGAATTAAAGAATAATTATAACAGATTTGTTATCAATTATTCTTAATTGTATTCGGATATTAACAAGAAGCTTCATCTTCTAAATTGATCGATGAGGAATAAGGTTTAATTAAAAATATGTGAAAGATTGAAAGATTGAACCGAGTCTGAGATTAAATTATTTGAGTTAGATGATTGTTGTTAGATAGATGTGTGTTGATGAGAGATATGTGAGGGTCTTGCGGGTGTCAGTATATAGTAGGTTTTGTTGTTGTTATGGATTTGATTTGGCGAGACTTAGATTTAATCACGTTCATGGTCTTTTTTTTTCAGTTTCAAATGTTTGTTGGACCGATGATGTTTAAAATAGAAAAGAGGTCGAGTTTGAGTCATGATGTATTGGTATTAAAGTCATTGGTTGTGGTCGTGGTCAGTCCTTTCTTCATCTCTTCTTTCTGTCAAGTCGCTACGATTGAGTCAAGTCGCTACTTGTTTGTCAACAAGTCGCTAGCATATTAACCAAGTCGCTAGCATATCTGTTAAACAACAAGTCGCTAGAATATTAACCAAGTCGCTAGCATATCTGTTAAACAAGCCGCTAGCATATCATTTTAGAGTGTTTCAACAAGTCACTCCATGGTATGTCAAGTAGCTAGGACTTGTAAATACAGGTCGCCACACAGATTACATACTCAACTTGCTACCCAGTGGTTTTGTATAACAACTCGCTAGTAAGAAAACATGGACAAGTCACTAGTTATATTCATTGAATCAGGACATCTTTTAAGGACAACTCGCTAGCAAGAATATGACCAGTTTCAAACCCAGAAAAGCATCATAAAGACACTTCATTATACCCGTTTAGACCACCAGAACTTGACCAGATTGTAAACCCAGAAAAAGACTTGAAAAGAGATACATATTACCCATTTTGACCCATTGTTTGGACCTTAAAACCTGACCATATTTATGAACAGAAAAAACCTGACCATAAAACCAAATACAGGATACTTACTAAGTTGTTTGAAAACTGATATTACATAAAAGTAGAAAAACAAAATTTTTGACATACAAAATTGGTACACAATCAGTTTTAAAACAAGTATCACAGACCAACAAACAAGGTAACCATGGAACTAGACCACACAAATCAACATAACACAAAAACCTTGGCTCTGGTACCAATTGTAGGATCGAAATATTATTGTGTTTGATGATTCGGGTGGTCTTGGATGATGGAAATACATGTTAGACATTTTAGAGAGAGAAAGTAGAGAGATGGTGTTCTTGGTAGAGATTTGGTTAACAAATTATGAAAGGTTAGATTCCAAGCCACACCCCTTCCAAGGATGGAAGGGGTATTTATAGTTACAAGACTACACGACCGCCTGACGGCCTGTGGATCAGGTATACAGTGGGTAAAGACCCGTCCTTCCTCCACGGTGTTACACTAGACTAAGTTACGCTACAAACTAACTAAGTAACTACTACATAACGTAAATAACGACATGTCTACGAGCTAACATATGCTAGACATTAATTGGGGTGACCGACACTTTCACATGGAATTTCCAATTCCTAACAAAAGCTGCTAGAGATCGCCAGAAAAGTTACGCTGACACTAGGCGAAAACCATTGGAATTTCAAATTGGAGATAGGTTTATGCTGAAAGTCTCGCCTTGGAAAGGAGTAATCCGTTTTGGAAAACGTGGGAAACTAAGTCCACGATATATTGGACCATTCAAAATCTTAGAAAGAGTTGGTCCGGTAGCATACAAACTCGAGCTACCTCAAGAATTAAGTGAAATCCATAACAATTTCCACGTGTCAAATCTTAAGAAATGTCTATCCGATGAAAGCCTTGTCATTCCACTAGACGAGATTAAGCTCGATGACAAACTACATTTTATCGAGGAACCTATTGAAATAATGGACCGTGAGGTCAAACAGTTGAAAAAAACCGAATCCCCATCGTTAAAGTACGTTGGAATTCTCGCTGAGGGCCTGAATACACCTCGGAAAGAGAGGACCAAATGCGACAGAAAATCCGCATCTCTTCTCGGGAACATCAAACTAAATCATGAGGACATGATTTCCGTAACGGGAGAAGGCTATAGCACCTCGCATATTTCAGGTCTATATTTTACTATTTTTATGTTATATAAATTACTTTTAATTATTTATATAAGTAATCTCAAAAATTAAATAGTGTAAATTATCCTCACAGTCGACACAAGACTAGGAATAAGTCTAGGTGTTCAAAAATACTTTAGTTTCACCACTAGTCATAATTCATATGAATTATTGCCACTTTGCCAAATTTTAGGTTCACATTTTACCTTTACGTAATACGCGTGCCCGAACCTACGTTATTAGGTTTTAACAACATAGAAACACCATATTAGACTTATCATACTTTTAATATACCTAGTTGGAGTATGTTGATAAGTTTTAACATTTTTGGAAGTATTACATTTTTACGTTACCCGGTTTTAAGTTTCGTGAATTAAGGGCTTAACATTAGTAATTACCGGGACCAAACTATACCCTAAGAACCAAAGATTATCCAAACTACACACAAAATACCACCTCAAAAATGAGGTGGCGTTTGATGGCAATACTACAAGCCATGTGGCTTCTTTTCCTTGCACCTCTACACTTACACACCACCTCTTGTCCCCCCATATACCCCAAGTCACCTCACACTTATCCTTTTACATGCAAAACTCACACAAATCTCTCCTCCCTCCTCTCCTTGCCGTCCACTCTCAAGCACCAAAACACACTATCTTTTGATTTTATGCAACAAAGTATACAAGGAAGATGGAGCTAGAGTTGATTATTACATGATCCTAGGGTTGTTTTGTTGATTTCAAGGGTAAATTAGAAAAAAATTCAAGGCATAAGGGGCTGAAGTAAGAAGGTTATTTCAAGGGTAAGAAGGGTTTATAAGCTTGGGTTAAGAGGTTGAAGAAGGTTGAAGATTGGAAGGAGGTTTAGGCTTGATTGTTCTTGTGACCATTCAACCTAAGTATTGTAAGAAGTTGTTTAAATTTCTTGTCATTCAATATGGTTGTAATGATATTTATGATTATTTGATGTAATTTGATATAAGTAGTACATGTAATAAGGCTTGCATGATGTTGTACATAAAATTGATGGGTAAAAACTAGTGTAGAAACTCATTAAGACAACTAGTAAGAAACTGGTGAATTATCATGAGTTTTAATATAAAAATCATGAACTTTGACTTGATTTAGTTTAAGAAGTTGTTAGAGGAAGTAAAAACAAGAATTTGAGCTTTTAAATCACTTGAAATGGACTTATAGATAAAAAGTTATGGTTAAAAGAAGATGACTAGATGAAATTGGTTTTTAAGTCAAAAGTCTTCTGAAATGATTTTAAAACGCGATTTAAACCCTTTTCTGGTCCGAATCAGCAAAAGTGTAAAACATGAAAGTTGCTCGGAATGAAATTTTCTTGAAAATGTCAGGGCACATAAGCAGAAAGTGAACGACAAGTCTAAAAAGCAGCAAATACTACACGGACCTGTTGTGACTAGAAAACAACTATGGACATGGAAACTTAGTTATATTTTTCTTTAAGACAAAACAAAGCCAAGGTTAAGCCAAGGCTTATGTCTTAAGCTATTTTTTTACTTAAATATAGCTACTGGATATGACCATGATTATTGTTTCAAAGTTGCTCCGTGCGGCTAAGTTACGGCTAGTTTAGATATGTTAACCGGAAAATTGTTTCAAAAACTTGGTCATTAGATAAAACTTGACTAGACTTTGACAAAAACTAGATAAATGACTATATGACATATAAACTATATAAATACTATTTTCACAAAGTTTAAAACCTTGAACATATTAGTCTAAAAACATATTTTGAAACCTTTACCACAATATCATAATATGACACGCCGAAATCATTTCATCACAACACTTGCACATGATAAATGCTTCACGACACAACTTATACTATCACGTCACCACTCAAATAGTCTTTGACGAAAGACGACATATGTTTTATACAACATTTTTCTCGTCAAATACTTACTTATAAATGATAAGTACTACAATAGTAGGGAATTTCATTATCATAAAGAGGCCTCTTCGGGGTATCGTATCGACGAGTTGTGGATTTACGATTTAAAGTGTCCTGGCTCCTCGTGCGATTACTACACGACCTCTTGATTTTGTTAGCCCGAACAGTGGTACGAGATCATTTATAAAAAGGCTATGAGCCAAGCAAACACTTAAGCAATACCTTAGCTTAATATCTATGTACAACATCATAAGCCAACAAATTACATATACTTGTACACTTATATTGAAAACTATACTAAAACATAATTATTATACTTTCGTAGGTAATCACTAAAGATCGCTGTCTCGACAGACACTGTTATTGCTATAAGCTACTACTGATAACTACGGTGAGTTCATAGCCCCAACTTTTGTTTAACTGTTTTATAAACTACTTGGGGGAGATACATGCTAAAATGCTTTATTATGGACAATTACTTGCAAACTGAATGCCTTGACTGTATTATTGCATGCCACTAAGTTGTTTATGCCAAAAGTCCCCACTATCATGGACCACTAATCACTAGGAGTGAGCGCAAATATAGTGGATAGGCCTATCGGGATTGACGAATCCCGTTTGTGTTAGCCGGATCGGTAACCAAACGCACTTTATTTGAATTACCTAGGTATATGGCATAATACCTACTCGGGGCAAGTTACTTATCTATATATATCGTCCGGTGATATATATACAACAGTCAGTCGTGAGTTCCATGAGCTTAGAGCAATAATAACTATCAAGAAGATAATTGTACACAATGCAATTATATTATAAACTATTGTCCACTACTATTTTCGAAACTATGAATTCACTCAACCATTGTGTTGACTTTTTGGCATGTTTTATCTCAGGTCCGTAAGATATGTTTGGCATGCGAATGAAGGCACACAGAATAGGCATATTATCATTCGAAATTTTTTTAACTTATTATGTACATTATGGGACCTCTACTATGATATTATGAATAAATTCGAATGATAATGTATTTTAAAACGTCTCATTTAGAGTCGTTTTCTGTAATGCGTACTTTGTGTTAATAAGTAATATCCTCGATTAGCTTCCGCTGCTATTAAAAACTGAGGGTGTTACATGTAGCACTTAGTAGATAAGACATATTGTTAGTGCAAATATTACGATATTTAATCTATACATTCTCATTTGTTTTGTTGATGACAAACATGTAACTTGTAATACATGACATAAAATATATAAGTTACTTGTAATTATATCTTGTCTCAACATACTCTGAACACCTTTCGACGACTCAAGTCCTTGTATGCTACAACACAGGTTCGTACATGTTTGTTATGTTGCATTATGATCAAACCCCCAACAAACCAATAAACATGTTTAGTTAAATAGTTTATGTATAAGAACTAGTGTTTACATATTGGGTAAATATATACATAACTAGTATGTATTATAATGGGTAATATAAATGGGTAGAAACTTAAGTATTTGACCCATTGACCAAATACATTGAATGTAGTTGGGTAAAACCCAAAGTCCATGACCCATACCCATTGCATGACATCATGCATAAGTCATATCTGGATAATATCCATGACCCATGGTATTGACCCATACCCATAAGACTAGATACATTGTACTCATTAGATGCATTGTATCTAAAGGAATACCCATGGACCAACCCATAACCCATGACCCAAAAACCATGGGCAAAAGGGAGCATCCTACGGATCCCTCAAAGTGCCCATGGATCCCTGGAATTACAAAGGCCGGATCCCTCCAGAAGGGATCCTTGGGGCAGAACATGGTTTTGGTCTTTTTGCCTATAAATAGCAAGCCACTTCTTACCATTTCTTCACACCTTCACACATAGTTTCTCTCCACCATTTTTAGGATATTTAGATCATTAGGAAACATGTAAACCACCCTCATCTCATATGATCATAATGCTTCTAACTCTCATTTGTTGTAAGCATACTCCCGAAGTGATCCTCCAAAGCAAGCTTAGAGATCTTGCTTCCTTACCTACTGAAGTGATCACCCATCACAAGATACAAGCACATGAAGATCTTCTACAACAAGCTTGGGAAACTTGTCATCTTCATTCATAGAAAACTAACTACATCATGCTTTGGGTTCTTGATGCTTAGTTTAGGATTTCATATCCATTAGACACATTGTCTTGGATATTGTCTAGTATCATATTCTTGTATCTATGACTAGACTATATGGTTTATGTGTTTGTGCCATAAAACACAAGGTTTGTTATGTTGTGCCAGAAAACATAACGGGTATCATAGATGTGTCAAAGGCATTAGGGAATAATGCATAGGTCGTATAATCGATGAGGTGCATCGTTATACATATAAGTATTAGTTTGTTTCCAAGGATGGTGATATCCTTGATGGTGTTGTAACAAGGAGTAGATCTCCTTGATATTAGGTGTTGTGTTGTGATGGGTAGTATTTCCTCCATAATGGAACTAGGTGCTTAGCCTAGTACCTAATAAAGGGTAGGCGACGTTGTGATAGGTGTGGTTCACCTTGGTGTGAAAGAACCCGGTGGTTAGCCTAGCACCGAATAAAAGGTAGGCGACGTTGTGTAGGTGTGGTTCACCTTGGAGTGAAAGAACCCGATGGTTAGCCTAGTACCAGAAAAAGAGTAGGCGACGTTGTGAAGGCTTCTCCGCCATAAGGACATTGGTGTAGTGTTTACAAACTCTCGAGTAGGTGACTCGGGGAGTGGAGTAGGGCAAGAAAGGTGTCCTTGTAGCCGAACCACTATAAATCCTTGCGTTGGTTTGTCTATCCTTTTACTTATCGCTTTACTCTTATTCTTGCATTACATTGTTTATTTTCTATGTGGTTGATGTCTATGTTTGTGATACAAACTTGGTCTTTTATATAGTCACAAACTATATTTAACACTTTACATATTATGACACGCTTGATCAAGAAAAAGCAACCGGACTAATAATGGTGAAACTTGATTTATAATGAACCATTAATCTTGCGAAATCTTATGTGATATTAAGGGGTTGGCCGTACATGCCGTAATGCGTTAAATGCATCCTCGCGTCGAGATTTGCAAATGCAATGGTTTATACTATATTTGATACAAAAGTTTTAAGTTTGAAACAGAAACGTATTCACCCCCTCCACGTTTTCACAATTGGTATCAGAGCGGGTTGGCTCTAGTTTTTAAAACAAATGGTTTTCAAAACGAGTAAGGTCCTTGTATCAAATTCTTGGTGAAGTCAAGCATAATATGAAAAGTGTTTTGTTGATTTTTTTTTCTTTGAAGTTTTTTTGTTAGATATCTTGTTAATCAAGCTTGAATAAAGGTAAAAATGGATAATATAACTTCACTAAAAAGTCTACAAAGGTTAAACCTTTTCGTTGGGTCAAAACGTACATTTTTGTAATTCTGTGTCAGATCCGCGGATCCCTCAGGTTACACTGGACGGATCCCTCAAGCAAGGGATCCGTGGGATCCGTGGTACAGAAGACAGTTTTTGTCTGAATTTCCAAAACTCATAACTTTTTAACCGTAAGTCGGGAGAAGTCATGCCACCTATCGTTTTAAAGGTATTTGAGCCTAATTTCATTTAAAAATAATTTCATAAATTGATTCAAAACAAAAATTTACAGAATCATTGATTTATAATAGAAAGTTATTTTTCGGTCTAAACTTTTGCACAACTTTTGATCTAATTGGAGACGGATGTTTTCGTCTTTGAATAACAACGTGTCCTCTTTTGAAATTAAGGTTTTGATCATATTTATAAAAGAAACTAATCAAGTTTGGTATACATGTTTATATTTAACACAAAGCGATGAAAAGAACTTTCGTATGCTATGCTAAATGATAAATTGTCTTCCTTTCATTACTTGATTATTTGCTTATCTCAAATTGTTTTTGTGCTTGTTTGATTGAATAACATATGTGGTTTTCTTACCTTGCTATTCATTCTCTTGCTTGTCGATTTAGTAATTTTCTACTAATTAATGTGCTACTTGAAGGAGTGTTTGGGATAACATCTAGTTGTGTCAAAAATGTTAGTTTTATAAGTTGAAAAATGTTTAAAACATATAACACACCAAATGGCTTTTTGATTGAGTTTGTCATGTGTGCAACATAAATGTTTTATGTGCTTATATGATTTCTTGATTTCATATTTTCTTGTATCGTTTTCTAAAAACAACAAGAATGTACATCGGATCGTAACCTACACTTGTGTTGATGATGTACTCTACCGTTTTCCTTTTCATGATCGCTGTCCAAGCTTCATAGTAGGATTGACAACTTGATTATTTCATCCGATATACTCAAGTAAATTATTTTGCAACGCAAATATAATTGTTCATATCCGAAAGTCCAAACTCGAGCTTTCCAACAACATATGTTGAATTAGCTCATCCAAACCATTTTTTTTTCTCACCATATGGACAACTTTTATTTTTTTGACACCTTTGTCACCTTAGTTGTTTCAAGTATAATGTTAATAAAAACGAAGCAAAGTATCATCACTGTTACTCTTCGATAGGCCATTGTAGGAATATAAATTTTCCTAACTTGAGAATGAATTGATTCCTTGATTGAAGTTGGGAATGTGGAATCGCCCGTAAAAATGGTCGTATTTAGCCGTAATTGAGCACCGCTAGTAATACTTTCATATTCATTCTTACACTTGAGAAATTTATACTCCTATGTTTTCCTAAAGTAAGTTTACAATGGAAATACTTTGCATTGTCTTAGGATTACTAATCAAACAAGTTGTAAAATTAATTTTTCTTTTAATTAATCACAACCACTTGCCTCATCAAACGATTATCTTGCTTTGATCGAGAAGAGCTACATGACTTCATGGACGAAGCTCATTGTATGCTAATCACCATCCGTAATGACTAGATTGTCCTAAACTAGCACCTCACAACTCTTTTGTCTTGAACACCATCATGTGATCTTTTCTTTCTAGACACATACCTTGCATGTCATTGTTAGTGTAAATGATTTACTAATCTAGACCATAAATCTGTTTTGGGCTTCTTGAATAGTGCTTGTTAAGTTTGCTAAACCTTTGTGTTATTTGTGAGCTCGATCTCATTTGATTGCCTATATGTTATCTCTACACGGTCTCCTTGCTTTGCTTAATGTGTATACATGTATACTTGCTGTAGAAATCATTAGTTTCATAATTCGAAACATAGAGCAAAACTCTGCAACTATTCTGTTAAGAAAATCTGTCTCTGACGCCGGATCCCTTAGATGTAACTAGACGGATCCCTCAAGTGAAGGAAACGTGGGATCCGGGTGGACATAAGTTCCTTTTTAGCCTCCTTGCATCAATCCAACATTCCAGACCTTATTGGACTAGTTAAACATGCTACATTAGGACCACTTAGACTTTCCTTAGGCTCGGTTGATCTCACATTCAATCATGGATGATTTAGGATCACATTCAAAGTATTTTTGATTTATCATTACTTCAAAACTCACCATATTTCCGCTCCAATGTTTACACATTGTTCCTCTCATCTCAAAACACTTAGTTTGATATTTCTCTCAATTTTAGCAAATTAATTTTAGTCATCTTTACCTTAAAATAGGCCAAAAACTAGTTTTTAAATTTCTTAAGATTTTTAAGGAATTTTCCAAATCTCTCTTAAGTCATCATCTGATCTCTAGGATCATTTAACACCACTTGACACTCTCAAATTTCTTAGTGTCATCTTTGATCATCCACTGGTGCTCATAAGCCCCATTTTCTTTCCATAAAAGGCAATCATTAGCTACCATCACTCATTGCTCTTGATCATTTAAGTACTCTTTCATTTAAGACACTTAGGAAGACTGAAAACACTCAAGGAGGTATAGGCGTTAGACCTTACAAACATCATTTTTATTCTTTCCTAGCTACTGAGAGCCGGATCCCTAGGATTAGCCTAAACGGATCCCTCATTGGAGGGAACCGTGGGATCCGGGTGACAGATTCATGTCAACTCTAGCTAAAACGATCATTTAAGTGCATCTTCATATAAGACACTTAATAGACTGAGTAACTTAGGATATGTAGGTGCTAGACCTTGCTAGAACCCAATCACCTCATTTTCACCTCATCTATTAACCGGATCCCTAGACTTAAGCTAGCCAGATCCCTCTAATGAGGGAACCGGAGGAACCGTGGAACAGTAGGTACATTACCTCTTTAGATAATCATTTCAAATTTCCTTTTTCCACACAAGCACTTGTTCAACACTTAGGATTATCATTTTCGTATATGTTTATAAATGAGTTGCATTTATATGATCCTATACGTGTTCTTTCTTTTCGTTTCATGATTTTATTTGAACAATTTATCCATTTGTATAAATGTTTTCCTTTTGTACTAACTCTTTTGGATTCTTGTAGGATGACAATGGTCGATTTCACCATCAAGTCAAGTTGTGCTCATTCGCACATTTCTTTTATATATTCCTAATCTTGCATCATCCTAACCATCTTACTCCAGTTTTATCACCACTCACAAAGTCATCATGTCTACCACCTCTATTGAGTCATCAACCAAGTCAAAGATTCACCTTGATACCTTTCATCACCTCTACCACAACTTCCATACCTCTACGTGATGAAGGTCTAGTTCATGAACTACGTGATGAAGTATGTCTCATGTTCTACCACATCTTACTTGTGTCAACCTGATAACGCTACACGCGTCATTCGGGGTCAAAGGAACTTCCTTTTCGTCGAGCAAGTTTTTCAACACCCTAGGCAGTGAACCTAATCATTGTAGTGTAGTATTAGGGTAAGCCACGGGAATTGATATCGTTCTCTAGGAGAATAGCAATGCTAGTGAGAGTTTACTACGTTAAGGTTGGGGTTGACGAAGATTATTTTTTATCTTTTTATATTTTTTAGCAAATGGAAAGGTACGAATCTCGGGGTTTGGATTTGGGGGGTTGGTATTTCTACCGATTACTCTACTATCTAATTATCTAATTAACTAAGGTGAGGGTAGTCTATGTCTAATTATTGTGTGCTCGTATGATGATTTAAAGATGTGTTTACTTAGGTTTTATTACTCCTTAATTATCTACTATTGATGGTTGAATTGTCACGTCCTTATTCTTAATCGCGTTGTGTGTCTAAGGTCGTAGGGTATGCGTTTATCCCTAACTCTTTGAAACTACCAAAGGGTCTCGTCTACAAAATCTCTCGGATTTATAAACTCTAACTCTAAGGTACTATTTGGATGGTTTAGCCTACAACTACTCTAGGTGTTATAGTCTAAGGTTCACAAAGATTAATCAAGCATTAACTACACAACGAATAACCTATCACATTACTAGATCATTAACAATTAAGATAAGAGACAACCAATCAATATTCAATAGTTAAGTTTCATATTCCCTAAGCAAACACACAAGTAAATTAGCCGGACATGGAGAACATGCAAGCATACACACAAGTAATTGAAGACATAATTAAATTAATGAAGTAAAACACTTATCTTGATGTAAGATAGGGTTTGGAACCCTAAAATACTGTACAAGACAGCCTTGGTTCGGTTTAGGTTTTTTACTCCAAAAGACTACACACTTAAAACTAAAAAATTCGGATTCTATATATAAGATTGCATTCGCGACGGCGTCACCTTTTAATTTGTGACGTCGTCGGGTCGCCGTTATTAGAGTTTCGTCTTGGCCACGTTAGTCTTGCGACGATGTCACCTTATGCTTGTGACGTCGTCCTCTTCAGCCTCTGACGCCGTCTGGATCAAATCTAGGCCGTCTGAGTTGCGACGACCTACTCTTTTAAAGCCTGACACCGTCACTTGAAAATAAGCAATTTGGCTATTGTATCGTCACAACATGTGCTCCGACAGCGTCGCAGATAACACATGACGCCGTCCCCTTGTGTTTCAGCAACTTGAGTGTCTCGATTCTTGACTTTGGCCATTTTCTTCGTATATCCGCGCCTTTTCGTCCAAATAAGTGCCATTCCAGCAATTTGCCTTCAAAAGACCTAAAAAGTGAAAATGAACGATATTAAGTAATAACGGATACAAAAGTGATCAAATAAGGGCTTAAACGACCCCTCAAAAAGGTACATTTTAAAACCTTATCAAATATCCCTACACTTGGTATTTGATTGTCCTCAAGCAAATGTGCTTTTAGCCAATTAATTTATAAGTTAGGGGTCATGAAGCATTGGTTTAAAACAATCCACAACACATATAAGCCCCGCAAAAGTCATAACAAGCACGGAAATTATATACTAGCACCTCACATGGGGTGTTTGGATACTCACATATCTCGGGTGTATATGAAATATAACAAGTTGGAAATGAAAGATAAACACTCATTAACCGGTCCTAGTACATAGATTACCATAGGCTTGAGACTAGATCATACCTCCATCGCTTTGGCGTAAGCACCTAGGAAAGACTGTCCAAGAGGACTTTTAAAGGGTTGTAATGTTAGGCTTACGGTAAGGAAACACAGGGTTTGGTGGGATAGGCTATTTAGTGGTGGCAAGTCAAAAATCTTTTTGTTACAAGCATGCGAAGAATGGCATTGCTAAGCCAAGACTCGACACTCTAGATAACTGAAATAAACAAACATAAATTAAAGATAGATGTAGGATGGTAGCCCGTTTTTTTTTTTTTTTTTTTTCTTTTTTTCTTTTTCTCTTTTTCTATTTTTTTCGATTTTTTTTCTTTTTTTTTTTCATACACTTTTACTCTACCATCCTATATAGTAACATCAAAATGATAGGGATTTATAGGCACATCCCTACACTTGAGTTTTTATTACTCTAACACTAATTTGACCCGAATTGAAAAGATCAAAACACTTGGAGTACATTATTACGCAAATAAAGGGAATTTGAATTTAACGTTCCCTTCCCGTCATTTCAAAAACTTTAACTTTTCCCATGAGCCTCAATCGTCCCAAAACTGTGTACAAAGGATATGACTCGACTTAGCAACTTATGCAAGCAACTAGATAATTGAACTAAGGGTTTTTAGGGTGATAACAATAATGCACTAAAAGTGAGTGCATACAAGGTAGGCTAAGGCGATTTGGGTGTACATTTGGGGGTGGAGTGTAAACAATGCTCTTCATTGATATTCCGGAAAATCGAAACATCACGAGAACCGCGAAAAGGATAGGCTATGAGGGGTTAACTAGGGGTATCGTGTACTAAAGATGAGTACAACGCAAAGGTGTGGGGAAATTACTCAACCGATGTGGAAGAAGTAATTATATTACGGGTATAAAACAAGGGTTATCCTAATGCCTCTTATCATTTAGTTATTCCTAACTACACAAGTGTAGTCTTACTAGCGATCTCGGGATGCATCACAAAACAAGTTCTAGAATATATTATACTACCGGTTCACACTCTAAGCATTAAAGATGAATGCTTTAATTCCTACTAATCTAAGGGCGATCCTCACATTTTGGGTGGAATTTAAGTGGTAAAGGGTTTTTGTGCTAGTCATATAAATTCCTATCCATGAGACGCTTTTGTTAAGACTAATGGCCCACTCCTATATGTTATGAAAAATTTTAAATTTGGTGCCAAAATTACCCTAACAGACATTTTCTCATGGTTTATTACACAAATACAATTGGACAAAGCAAATAATCAAGGATAAGCATAGTTTCAAAGTTCCCGTTTTATTTTCCCTCCCTACACTTAAACTGAACATTGTCCCCAATGTTCCCCGAAAGTATTAAAGTTATGATAATGGAAGGTAATAAAAGATGAAAGAAACTAGTACTCCCCTGATTAGCTCGGTAGGATCCGTGTAAAGTGGTGGTTATATTTTTCTTCAAGAAGAACATTTGCGTGAAAAGCTCCTTCTCATCTTATGTATCCCTTCTTTGATAAATTAAACCTGCACACTTGAAGAAAACAAACGAAACCTTCGCGTAAAATCGGCGGTAATAATATATATAAGACTCTACTAAACTAGGATATAATGCTTGTGGAATGGATGTTTACAGAATTTCTGAAAAATTAAGACCTAGAAAATTCCAAAAAATTATAAGTAGCTCAGAAAACGAGAAAAAGTAATCAGTTATTTTTGCTCCTTCCTGACGCCGTCAGGTTGCGATCCTGATGCCGTCAGGTTATCCTGAAAAAAACTGGTCTGCGATTTTCTTAAAAAAAATTCTGGAAAATTTACATCTTTAGAATCTGGAAAAATTTTCTCCAAAACATCTATTATGACTCGATACAAGCATTTGACTCTAACAAACACACATGTATATCTTTTAATCAATTGAAATTCTCATGTTTACGTTTCTTTTGAAAACGTGTGTAATCCTCCCTACACTTATCCTTTATGTAAAATACCTTTATATGTAATTAAGACGAGGTTAAAAACAAAATAAAGCATTTTTACAAATTTAAACATGAGAATAAGCAATCAATAAAAAATATATGACACCAAACAAGCAAATAATTAAGCATGGGTTGCCTCCCACGCAACGCTTTTCTTTATTTATGAGTCTTGTAGCTAGACTCGTAGTCGTGCCCCTATGTGACTTCATTACCGTCACTTTCTTCTAAAACAATATCTTCATCGTTCACCATTTCATTATTATCCCACTGATAATGTTTCACACGTTGTCCATTTACGGTAAATTCCCTTCCATCGTGGTCCAGTAGCACCACAGCTCCATTGCTCATCTACTTCTTCACTGAAAAAGGTCCATACCATCTCGATTTGAGTTTTCCCGGAACTAATCTCAGTCTTGAATTATACAAGAGCACCTTATCTCCTTCCAAAAACTCTTTAGGATTCTTTATTCTTTGATCATGCCATTTTTTTCCCTTTCTTTGTATGTGATCGACGATTCATAAGCTTCCAGTCTTAGTTCATCCAATTCTTGGAGCTGTAAGAACGTATTTGACCCTGCTTCAGAATAATCCATATTACATGCCTTAAGTGCCCAATACGCTTTTTGCTCAAGTTCAATAGGGAGTTGGCACGCCTTCCCGTATACTAAGCGAAAAGGGGTTGTTCCGATAGGCGTTTTGTAAGCAGTTCTGAATGCCCAGAGTGCCTCATCCAGTTTGAATGCCCAATCTTTTCTATTCTGGTGGACCATTTTTTCAAGTATTCGCTTTAATGCCCTATTTGTGTTTTCTACTTGTCCATTCGTCTGAGGATGATATGCAGTAGAAAATCTATGTGGAACGCCATACTTCTTCATTACCTTCTCCATTTGAGCATTGCAAAAGTGGGTTCCTCTATCACTGATCAATGCCTTGGGAATCCTGAATCGTGCGAAGAGTTTTTTAAGAAAATGAATGACTACTATCGCATCATTAGTTCTAAGGGCTTGGGCCTCACCCATTTGGATACATAGTCGATAGCTACGAGAATGTATTCGTTTCTTCCGGATGATGGGAAAGGTCCCATGAAGTCTATACCCCAAACATCGAATATTTCGAAGACCTGGATATAATTCTGAGGTGATTCATCCCTTAGCGAGATGTTTCCCGATCGTTGGCATGCATCACATTTTTGAACCACTCTTTTGACGTCCCGAAAAATAGTAGGCCAGTAGAACCCGGCATTGAAAACCTTCCGTGCCGTAACATTTACACCGTGATGTCCCCAGATGGTCCCGCATGGCATTCTTTTAGAACTCGATCAATCTCTCTTCCGGCCACGCAACGTCGAATGATTTGATCGGGGCATATGCGAAATAGGAAGGGTTCATCCCAGAAGTAATGTTTAAGCGTGGTGAAAAATTTTCTCTTATCTTGCTTGGTCATATAATTTGGCAAAACCCTACTGGATAGATAACTAGCGTAATCAGCATACCATGGCTCAACTTCCTTAAAGAGTCGGTCACCTCAAGTATAAGCATTCAATAGAAAGCTCGTAGTCGTAGTTATGATATATTAGTTAGTAGTTTGTTAAGTAACACCGTGGAGGACGGACGGGTCTTTACCCACTGTATGCCTGATCCACAGCCCGTAGGTGGCTTTTATTTGTAAGACACTATAAATACCCTCTACCTTCCAAGGTAGAGGGTTGGAGCTTCAATACTATTTTTCTTTGTTTCACATAGTTCCCAACTGATATAGTAGAAATTTACCAAATATACGTGATACGCGAGAGAATTACAAACCAACCGTTTTAGGAAAAAGATCGATAAGCAAAACCCACGAATACTCGATAAGTGATACCGGGCAAGTGATTACCCGGGTCGTTTCCTAACGAGGTGTGAATTGACGGTGACGTTTGAGGTTTGTTATTAAAGTGCTCGAATGGATTGAGATTTTTGTTTTTGATTACGTTTTCTACAAATTAACTAAAGGGAAAGTAATTAAGGCTACGGGAACAAAATAAATGATGATCTAACTACTACTAAGCGTACGGAACAATAAAATTAAGTTACACTAAGTCCTAGAGTGATAATATGCAAAAACGTGAAAACCCGGGCTAATCCCGAGCCTCAAAAAGTAAAACTAATGCAATTTAAGGCCTACGGGTGTGAAACTAATTTTCCTACGTTCTAAACGACTAAAAATAATTTTAGGAAAAAGCCGGGTATTTTTTCGACTTTTATTTTAATTATTACGAATTAAAAACTAATTTTAACTAATTGTTTAATTAAAAATACTAAACATTTTTAGAAAAATTTAAGAAAAATACAGAAAATACTTTTAATTAAACTAAATCTATGAAAAATAATAAAACATGCTACTGCTTAATGAATTCAGCAATTAATAAGCTCTAAAAGGGAATAATCTAAAACTGCTAGGTATATTTAAATAATTAGGAAAGCAAATCCTAACACAAAACAAGTGGTAGTGCAGATGGAAATGTGTGCTGTGTTGAGGTCGTGGGCTATGGGCAGCAGGTCACAGGTTCGAATCCTGTGGCATCCACTTTTTTTATCTTTTTTTTCTTTTGCACTTATTTCTTTTGTAAACTAAAATACTTAAAGATAAGACTTTTTATGAAAACAAACTTTTTAAAACTTAACAAAAAGCCAGTTAATGAGCTTATAGCAGCAGCTCTTGTAAAAAAAAGGCTAAAGGGCTGTTTGGTTTTGGCTACTAAGGGACACATAAGCTATCAAAAAGCTTCCAATAAGCTAACATCTAATCAAGTACAAGTGAATCTACCTAGAAATACTAATGGGGATCCTAAGAAGCTGTGATAAAAATGGAAAATAAGCAGAATCTTCTAATGAAACAACAAGAAAAGCTCAACTGATTATTAAACATCTACTAAACCAAACAGGACCTTACAACTTAAACCATCACCTAATCAGCTAGATTACTTGACTAAAAAAAAAAACGATACCACTAAGTAAATCTAAACTACTCCTAAACTAATCCTAAATAGTCACCAATAAGCAAATAAGCACTAAAGATTAACAAAAGCAAATAAGCAGACTCTAACAAGTCTGCTGTTGTGTGACAGAACATAAAAGAGACAATGGGGGTGACTTTGAGGGCATTAAAAGGCTACTAATAAGCTATAAGCTATTGCACAAAAAAAAAAAAAAAAAAAAACTAAAACAGCATAGAAGGCCAACTAAAGAATATGTAGAATCAATAGGAGCTACTGTGGGCTTATAATGAGCTTGATAAGAAGCTTATATGGGGGCTGCTAAAGGGGAGCAGTTGGGACTGCTATGGCAGTTTCAAAAGGGGCTCATGAGCAGTATTTGGAGGCCAATTAAGCTATCCTAATGAAATCTAAAACTTGGACCATGCTAAAACCTGTAAATTTCTTGTATTGAAATTCTTAAAAAACTTAAAATGAAGCTAAGGTGAGCTTAAAACAAGGGATAAAAAAGGGGTGCTAAAAGGCTGTTGGGGCAGCCTACTGTTGGGGTCTCAAACAGTCCCACAAGGGACTTTTGTGGCAAACAATCAACTCCCAATTTCAAAGTAAGCTAACATAGAATATCTTCGTGCTAAAAGGGACTTGGTAACATGAGTTTAAGCTAAAAAGGAGCTTGTGACAAGCAAGAAAAGGGGCTGCAACTGGGGCCTGCTGCAGTAAAAAATATATGTGAAAACTACTTTCAAGCCAATATAAACTTGCAATCAACTTGTAAAATCTTGTCAAATGAACTAACAAAGACTTAGCTAAGAACCAAAATGGGTCAAAAGGAACTTATGACCCACAAATAAGCTGTTCCAAACAGTCCTTTAGAAACTGAAAATGGTTTTTAAAAGAAAATTGAAACCTTGAAAACCAATTTTTGTGAACTTTAAGCAAAACTCACTTGAACTTTAACTACCTTTTAACAACTTGATCAACAATGAATTGCAATATAAAAGATGACAGATTCATAAAAATAAAATTGCAAGATTGAAATTTAGATTGACTTTAAATTAAACTGAAATTACAAGTACATTGAAATTAAAATGACAATAATAAAATGGTCATAGAATATAAAATTCTAGACAAGTTTCTCACTAACACTAAAAGCCTATTTATACATAAAAAGAAAACTATCTTCTGGTCTTGTCTTCTTGTTGCTGTGTTTGTTGTGAGAGAGAAAGAGTGAGATGAGCTTGTCAATGTTGTGCTTCTTTCTTAGCCCTTGGATAAAGCTTGGTGCCCACTCCTTAAAATCTCAGCCATTGATGGGCACTTGGTGTTTGACGTATGGTCCGGACTGGGCCAGGAATGGGTCAGGCCCGGCATCAGTGGCCCACTCTACGCCTAAACCCTAATCCATGCTTATATATACACGGATGCCAGGTTATCTCTAACTCATCATATAACATCTTTTGCTATGCCACAGCGCATACTAACTTGACCGTCGGAGGTGGACCCCGGGGCTACGGCCTCGGGTCCACTCCTAACGGGTTCTCTTTGTTGACAGGTCTACCAGGACTCGAGAAGACGACTAACGGCCAAGGAGAGTCGTTGAATCCAGTCCGCGCCAGATTATGCTTCAACAAGTTGGCGCCATCCGTGGGACCACGAATAAACTATGTTTCGTGTTCTCATATCACCGAAATCAGAAATCAATTCGGTAACTCTAAAACCAAAGATTCTTTCATGCGCTAAGATTTTATCAACAAGATAACAGAAATCAATTTCTAAAGTGATATTAAATATTCGCGTAGAAAAGTCCGGTCGATTATATTTAATAATTAAATATGCTGTCCTATTTAATATCGATTATATTTCTTTGTCGCACTATGCTGTAATATTTAAAGTGCGTAGGAATCGATTATTGTACGATCGGACCTATTTTATCTTTTAATCCGCATGATCGGATCTATTTTATATTTTAGTCCGCATGATCGGACCTAAGAAAAGCCCGCACGATCGGAGCTATTTTATCTTTTAGCCGCAAATTAATTCGCGCAGATACTGTTTTTACGGTTGAGTATGCCTGTTCGCGCTTGTTTGTACGATCGAACAACGCAGTCACTATAATCTACCCGCGTTAGGCCGTGCGTTCGGACATCTTCGCAGATTAGCTACGAGCAAACACCACGATGCTAGTCAATCGCCATGAGCGCACTAGACAAAGGCCGTGGTCATGTTATGTTCATCTGCGATCATCCACAAACGTTCGAGTCTATGCGGTTACGATAAATCTATCTGTGTCTATTAGTCGCGGTCACGGTACATCCATCCGAGTTTTTATTTTATACATTAAAATAAACAAAATCTCACGATAGGTTTTATTTTATACAAACAATTGTTTATGTAGTTTATACAACCTCACGATAGGTTTTATATTTTTTATGCTATGTGCAGTATATTATTTATGCTATGTGCTATATATTGCTTAATTTTATTAGGTTTTATATGCTGCGATTCGCGGCATATACTTTTAATCTTTGCATTGAGTGTTTTTCGCAGATTAAATAAGTTTAATGCTCCTACACGAGTAGCACCATCAAACTTGGGGGGCTACCAGGGTATACGCTACCACTGTTTCCATGCGCAGGTATATTCGGAAGCAGATCAAAGACGAATTTAAATATTCACATCAACTTGCCGCACTAACATGCCGCAGGGGAGACGTCCTCTGTCGGTTGTGAAGACGCGCACAGCGTAGAAGCACGTCTTCTGTCGCACCTCTTTGTTGCGCACAGCGCACACTTATGCGCAGAAGCACGTCTTCTGTTGCACCTCTTTGTCGCGCACAGCGCACACTTCTGTTACAGAAGCACATCTTTTGTCGCACCATGCTGCGTCGCTACTGGTACAAAGGGTACGCCCTCACCCAGGATGCAGCATGCGGGTTCCACTTTCACCTACGCGGCCATCAGAACTTAAGTCTAGCATAACATAGCCATGTGCTATCTCATACTAGACTTGGGGGGCTTGTTGACGTATGGTCCGGACTGGGCCAGGAATGGGTCAGGCCCGGCATCAGTGGCCCACTCTACGCCTAAACCCTAATCCATGCTTATATATACACGGATGCCAGGTTATCTCTAACTCATCATATAACATCTTTTGCTATGCCACAGCGCATACTAACTTGACCGTCGGAGGTGGACCCCGGGGCTACGGCCTCGGGTCCACTCCTAACGGGTTCTCTTTGTTGACAGGTCTACCAGGACTCGAGAAGACGACTAACGGCCAAGAAGAGTCGTTGAATCCAGTCCGCGCCAGATTATGCTTCAACACTTGGTGAAGAGGATTGCCAGCTTGGCATTGGGGGAAAGCATGTGACTGAGTCTTGGACTCATCTGGGATGGAGAGGGACAGCAATGAGAGAGACAGGAGGGGGGGGGGAAATTTTGGCGCCAAAGGGGTTTTGGTGTGTCTGGGTATGTGCTTTTGGGTAAAAACAGAAAACGGGTGAAAAAGTGGAATTGGGTTAAAAGGATTGTGGGAGAATGGTTCAAAAGGGATATGTAAGGGTCAAGATAAAAAAAAATGGTGGTTAAAGGTTTAAAGTGTTTATATGGTTTAAGTATTTATAAAAAGGGTTTTAAGTAAAAAGTATTTTGAGTATTTGTAAATAGTTTTTTTTTTTTTTTTTTTTTTTTTTTTTTTTTTTTTTTTTTTTTTTTTAAGAAAGAAAGAAAGAAAAATATTTTTAATAAAAATTGGTTTTAATAAAAAACAATTGTTGTAAATAAAAATGTTTGAAAATAAAAATAATTGTTTTTAGTGAAAAACGTTTTAAGGGTAAAAGTGGTAAATTGGGGTCGGGTAAAAGGTTTGGTTACGGGTTTGTTTTCCCCACTCTCACTCCAAATATGCGTCCCGGGATCCATAAATGTAAAAATATCCACTTCCGGCTCCGTCCGCAATGCACGATTTCCATTCCAAGCTCATTTCAGCACGTTTTTGTCCTGTTTTCGATCCTTTGTACCTAAAACACATAAAAACACACTCCAAGGATATCTGCAGTATAATTGGTTATATTTCCGTGTTTTTTGGTCGTTTTAGTGGTCTTAGATGGGTAAAAATGATGAGTGAATAAGCACTCATCACCAACTCTCTTCCTTTCTCTCACTAGAACTTTCTCTCTCTAAACTCTAGTTAACGCCCCATATGTTTATAGTCTAATGTGTTTGTGAAATCTTATATCTAACAATTGGTATCAAGAGCCATGGTTTGATCACTCATCTCTCATGCTTGTTGTTTTGGTGGATTTCATAAGGTCTTTGGGGTATTAAAGTTTTAGGAGAGTTTGATTCATTTGGACTAATTCTAGTGTTAAAGTTTGAATTTTGCTTGTACTTTTGTGTTTAGGATCATCATATGTGTTTATGTTTTGAATTGGAAGCCTTAAATCTTTGTGGTTTGGTTGTTTTTGATTGATAAAGTGGTTACTTTGGAAGTTTGTACGAAGCGAGTTGCTTTGTTATTGGATGCGAGTTGGTACGTGCGACTTAGCTGTTTAGCGAGTTGATACTTATGCGACTTGGGTTCTAAGCGAGTTGTTTCTTTAAGCGACTTGAGATCTAAAGCGACTTAGCTATTAAGCGAGTTGTAAAGCTAGCGAGTTAATTTAAGCGACTTGGTGTTCAAGCGAGTTGATTGTGTTGCGAGTTGATACTAAAGCGAGTTGGCTATTTAGCGACTTGATTCATTAAGCGTGTTGACAGTGTTGCGAGTTGATGCTAAAGCGACTTGGCTATCTAGCGAGTTGATCCCTTAAGCGAGTTGTCTCCTTGAGCGAGTTGGGTGTTTAGCGAGTTGATAACGAAGCGAGTTGTGTGTTTTACTACTTATCTAATTTTAGACTTGTCACTTCTTCGTGATACATTCTTACGGTTGTTCTTTTGGTTTAGTAAAATCCCGTGAAAGAATCAATTTCCCGGTTTAATCAAAGAATTGTAAAATCCTGTAGAACTTGTAATCATGGCAAACATCGTTCCTACTATTGTTTCTTCCGTAGCTGAGGACGTTCAAGCAGCAGGGTCAGATACTCGTCCACCTATGCTTGACAGAACTGACTACGACTCTTGGGCTCAAAGAATCAGATTGTACTATCTTGGAAAGGAAAATGAAGTCAACATTCTCAAATCGATTGATGAAGGACCGTATCGGGTTGAGACTACTAGAGACTTGATTGATACAGCTGAAGATGGAACAATGATCTATGGAATAGACAGACCAAAGACGTATGATGAGCTCGATGATAAGGAGAAAAAGAGATTCGATGCTGATATCAGGGCTTCTAAAATCGTACTTCAAGGTCTTCCAAAAGATATCTACAAGCTGATCAATCACAACACTGAAGCAAAGGCAGTGTGGGATAATGTCAAGATGCTTCTCTCAGGTTCTGATTTAACTATGGAAGACAGAGAATCACAACTCTATGATGAATTTGAGCACTTCAAGATGAAACCAGATGAGAGTGTCTATGAGTATTATGTGAGATTCCACAAGCTTGTTAATGACATGAGGAACATCAGAATGACCATGCCAAACATTCAGCTGAACTTAAAGTTTGTGAACAACATGAATCCCGAATGGCACAAGTTTGTCACATCTGTAAAGCTAACCAAAGGATTGAAGAACACAAACTATGAGCAACTCTATGCCTTCCTCCTTCAGAATGAGAGACATGCTATGTTTGAAAAAAGGATTCTTAATCAGTTCAAAACCAACCAGGGAGAGACAAGCTCATCGAATGATTCAACTGCTTTCTACTCAAACATCGGAATCACAACCAAAGCCTCACAAGTCATACCTATGGGTAATGGTAATCACAAACTCATTCATGATCCTATGTTTAAACAAGCTGATGCTGATGCACACGTGGGAAACTGCACTAATCAACTGGCTCTTCTGATTAGTCAAAACATGAACTCTCTTCCACACACCAACAACAATCTCAGAACTGCATCCAATCCATACAATCAAGCCACTGTCAAAGATGGGAAGGTTATGGTGCATCCAGTTCAAGAAAGGCAGTACGAACAAGCAAGAGGTGGAGCTGGTAGAGGTTATGCTGCAAATCAGAATAGGGGAAGGAATGGAAACCAGGGTCAAGCAAAGACAATCAAATGCTACAACTGTGGTGGTGAAGGACACATTGCTAGGAACTGCACATCTCCAAAACGTCCACAGAATGCAGAATACTTCAGGGATAAGATGTTGCTTGTGCAAGCTCAGGATAATGGTGCAGCTTTTGATGAAGAAGAGTTGTTGTTTCTCGCAGAGGGCATTGCCAAGACCTATGATGCAGATGTGGATGAGCAGCCAATTCAGGAGATAGGTCACAATCATCAGAATGCCTTTCAAGTCGCTGATTGTGAAGCATACGACTCTGATGTGGATGATGGACCTACTGCACACACAATTTTTATGGCTAGCATTTCTCCAATGGTTTCTCCTAAGGTCTCATCTTCACCAAAAGCTGGCCCATCCAAAGACAAACTCATCTCAGAGGTACTAAAACTATACGATGATGCTGATGAGCAAAAGATGCATGACAAAGTACAAACAACTGAAACTATTGAATCAAATATTGAAAATATGGGGAATATCAATGTTGTCCCTTATGATCAATATGTGATACAAAGTGAAAGTGAAGTTGTACCAAGTGATGCAACTTCTGCAGTCAACAATGACTATGATTTTGATGAATACACTGCATGTGCCCCTGATGATTCTGTTATCTCTGAGCTAAATGCTTATAAAGAACGTGTTGCTATTTATGAACAACGAGCTAAGTTTGAGTTAACCACTCGTGAGCAGGAGATAGATGACCAAATGCGTACAACTATTAGACAAAGTAAGTTTAGAGAAGAAGTATTAAAACAAGAGTTAACCTCCTTACAAGAAAATCTTTCTAAAACTGCTAAGCAAAAACAAGAACTTCAAGAAAATGTTAAAATGCTTAAGCAAGAATTCTGTGCTAAAGAATCAAAACTTTTGAATGATTTTTCTAATCTAAAAACCTTGAAAAACAAGCTTGAAAATAAGTTGTACGTACAAGGGAATACCATTCAAACTGCTCACATGGTCACTAAGCATAGAGTTTTAAGCGATAAGCATAGTGTTCCCATCATAGATAAACCCAACCCTGAGTACGGAAAGATAGCTAAAGCAGCTCAAAATGTAATTTATGATGGTAATAAAATCCTTAAGCCTAGACAGAAACCTAGTTGCGTTGAGTGCACTGAGGAAGATAAAAAATTAGATGATGCATCTAGGGAGAAAATGAACAAGAAGCTAGATGATCCTGAATGTAAAAAGAATAACATAATGATCAAACCCCATGATTACAAAAAGGAAAATTGGATTTCCTTAAACAAGTTTAAGCCTCAAACTTTGTTAACACCTGAACAAGTGTTTTGGAAAAAGGACTTAGATAAGCAAAAAGCTGAAAATATTGTTGAAACAAACCCTCCCCTTAGGAGAATGCCTGCAGAAACTGTGTATCCTCCCAATACACCAATGCATTTAGTCCCTAGAACTATTGCCACTAAGAGCAAGACCTTAATCAGTCAATATGTGATCTTTCAATTATTTGTTGATTTTGAGAAAACTTGTAAGAAAAGAATCACACCCACTGGGATAACTGAAGGGGAAAGGGGTTTTGAACAAACAAAAGAATGTTATTTAACTGAAGTCATGCCTTTCTTTAAACAATTAAAAGATCACTTTGAGAGTCTTAAAAAGGGGATGGATACAGATATTAAAGGGATGGAAAAAGAATTTGATGCAATGATAATTGAAGTTAGTAACTATGAGCGGGCATTGAAATATAATGAAATTGAGAGGAAGAACTTTCATACCTTAAATGAGAATCTGATTTCTGAATGTATCTCTCAAGATGTGTTTTATACTGCTACTAATTGCTCTATTACTGCTTCTCAATTTCATGAATTATCTGTTGCGTTGAAAGTCTCCCATGATCGTGTCATTGAACTTGAAATCAAAAACTCGAAACTAAGTGATAAAATTGAACAGGATGATCACGATAATTTGGTAAAACATTTTTCTAAGCTAAAAGTTGAACATTTTGACTTGCAACTAAAATATCAACATCTTAAAGAAAATGTTAAAACCTCAAACATCAAGATATCCTCGGATGTTCCAGAGTTTGATGCAGTTTTTGAACTAAACAAACGTGACGAACAGATTCAAGCTCACTATAACACGATCAGAAAGTTGAAAGCCCAAATCCCTCAATTAAAGGGTGAAAAGAACAATATGACTGGCTCCCAAATGCCTCCTCCTTTAGATTCTCGGAATTCTCAAAATTTTCATCTTCAAAACTTGGTTAATGCCTTACAAAAGGAAAATGAGAGTTTTCTATAAGAAAATGAAAAGGTTAAACGTAATTTCAATGAGTTATTTGAGTCAATTAAAGTCACTCGTAACAAAAATAACGAAAAAATAACCTCTTTGCAAAAGGAAATTGAGAATCTGAAGAGTCAGGTAAAAGGGAAAATGCCAATGACCAATGGGGAGAATGGTGCTTCAAAGGTGCATGTCTGTAATAAATATGCTTTGACTGTGAAATATGTTCCTCCTCATTTTAGGAATAACAAACTTGCTATTCAAACATACTTCTCATACCTTAAGGACAGCCTAGAATGTCTTCGTGAGATTGTAGAAGAGGATAAGTTAGAGAAACCACTTGATAATGCAATCGGTCATGCATGCTTATATGCCAAACGATCTCAAGAACTTCTAGAATGCTTAACTACAATATGTCCTAAAACCTTAGGTGAGCAAGTCAATTCCTTGATACCTTGTTCAATGCCTAGTGCCAAGCATGCAAGTCATTCAATGCCAAATGTTATGAACGTGAACCTTAGTGTGCCTTCAAGTAGTTCAGATTCCAAATCTGTTAGTGCTAAGAATGTGAACTCGAATGTGCCTTCTAGGAGTTCAACTCCTAGCACTTCTACTGTTAAGAGAATGAACTTTAATGTGCCTTCAAATAGTTCAGATCCCAGCACATCTAATCAGGAAATGCATAAATTAGCAAAACCAACTAATGTTCCCATTCCCTCTACAGGAGTAAACAGTGACATTAAAGCGAGCAGGTCAAAGTCTCAAGACAATACAAGGAATGATAGGATCTCGCAAGCTAAGAATGTGCATTGGAAGAAAGTAGAAGATCACCCTAGGAACACTAAGTTTGAGTTAAATAAAATGAATCGTGTTGATTATAGTATTAGCCATAGGCGTACTGTAATTAATTCGAATTCTGATACTATTTGCAAACCTTGTAATGATGTCTGTTTGGATTCTGTTGCTAATCATGAATGTGGTGTGAATGCTTTGTCTAATGTTGTCAAATGCCCAGTTAAAATTGTTAATGCTAATAATCGTGCAAAGAAGGCCAAAAGGCAAAGACGAAAGATTGTTAGAAAACAGTGGAAACCCACAGGAAGAACATTTATAATGATAGGTTATTATTGGATACCTTTTGGTCATAAGAATAATCAGTTTTGTCCTCAAACTGCAAAGACTATGCCCACTAGAAAATGGATGCCTACTGGTAGAACTATTCCCTTAAGAAGTGAACATACTTTGAATAGGTCAAATACAGACACCAGCACTGCATCTATTCCCAATGATTCCATTGCTTCTACTTCCGATATGGATGTTTCCATTTCTGATGTGGGTGTTCCAATTACTGTTACTAACCAAATGGAACCCATTCTTGCATGGGGATCCCAAATATCCAGTTGTCCATTCTTGTCTGTGTTCAACTGCGGATCGTTCAAATCATTTTGTGGTACCTGGACTCAGGCTGTTCCAAGCATATGACTGGAGACCGGTCGCGGCTCATGAACTTCGTGAGCAAATTCATCAGAACAGTTAGATTTGGGAATGATCATTTCGGTGCTATTAAGGGTTATGGAGATTATGTTGTTGGAAAAAGTGTTATCTCCAGAGTATATTATGTGGAAGGTCTTGGTCATAATCTGTTCTCTGTTGGTCAATTCTGCGATTCTGATCTAGAAGTAGCCTTCAGAAAACATATTTGTTTCGTTAGAGAACTTGATGGTAAGGAACTTCTAAGAGGTTCACGTGGCTCAAATCTATACACCATCTCTATCGAAGATATGATGAAGTCCTCTCCAACTTTCTTATTGTCAAGGGCTTCTAAAACAAAGTCATGGTTATGGCATCGTCGTCTCAATCACTTGAACTTCGGCACTATCAATGATCTCTCCAGAAAGGACTTAGTTGTAGGTCTACCTAGACTTAAGTATGAAAAGGATCATGTTTGTTCAGCATGCCAGTTGGGAAAAAGAAAGAAGTATGCCCATAAATCCGAACCTACAAACTCAGTCACAGAAGTTCTTCATACAATTCACATGGACTTATGTGGACCCATGAGAGTGCAGAATATCTTAGGAAAGAAATATGTATTAGTTGTGGTTGATGATTTCTCTAGGTTCACCTGGGTAAAGTTCTTAAAGACAAAGGATGAAACTCCAGATATCATCATCAAACTCATCAAACAGCTGCAGGTTCGTCTTAACAAAACGGTCAGAATCATCCGAACAAACAATGGAACTGAGTTTGTTAACAAACAACTTAGTGAGTTTTATGAAAGTATTGGAATCAGTCATCAAAGAAGTGTTCCTCGAACTCCTCAACAGAACGGTGTAGTTGAAAGACGAAATCGAACTCTTGTGGAAGCCGCAAGGACTATGCTAATTTACTCAAAAGTTCCAATGTTTCTCTGGGGTGAAGCTATCGCCACTGCATGCTACACCCAAAATCGATCCCTGATTCACACTGCTCATGAAAAAACTCCATATGAACTTGTCCACAACAGAAAACCTGATCTTTCATTCCTTCGTGTGTTCGGTGCTTTATGTTATCCAACTAATGATGGTCAAGATTTAGGAAAACTGAGAGCTAAAGCGGACATTGGAGTTTTTGTAGGTTATGCACCTAACTCAAAAGGTTACCGAATCTACAACAAGAGAACCCGAAATATTATGGAAACAATTCACGTTACGTTTGATGAGCTGACCGGTCAAATGGCTCCTGGACTATCCTGTTCAGGACCCGCACTTCAAAACAGTCCCATTGGTTCATCCCTTGTGCCAAATTCTTCTCCAGCAACTCCATATGTACCTCCATCTGAAGATGATTTAAAGAAATTGTTTGATCCTATGTTTGATGAACTCTATGAGCCAAGTGCTAATGAACTGTCAATTCCCACAACAGAGGATGCTCATATCCCTGAGAATGAAGTCAATCCTTCAGTCTCAATATCATTAAGTCAAGAAGCTCCTGCTGCTGATAACTCAGTCTCATCAACAAATCATCAATCTTCGAATGTACATCATGGAACTGCTTCTGGCACCAATGATGAAGTTAATCCCTTTGCTTCTCCTGAAGATGCTCCATTTGAAAACATATTTGCTCCTGAATCATCATTAGAACCATCTTCTTCAGGAGACATCGACTTTGCTACCTCAGTCCCTCAACAACTGCCACATGAACACCTTAGAAAATGGACTCACGATCATCCATTAGATAACATCATTGGAAATCCCTCTCGTCCTGTATCAACACGGAAACAACTTGCAGCCGATGCCTTATGGTGCTTCTTTAACTCAGTACTCTCAAAGATCGAACCTAAAGATGTTAAAACTGCTATGAATGAAGACAGCTGGTTCAATGCCATGCAAGATGAAATTCATGAGTTTGATTGATTAGATGTATGGGAATTAGCACTAGCTCCTGATTGTGCTATGATCATTGCTCTTAAGTGGATATTCAAAGTGAAGCTTGATGAGCATGGTGATGTTTTGAAAAATAAAGCTAGGTTAGTGGCTAAAGGTTATCGTCAAGAAAAAGGTATAGACTTTGAGGAATCTTTTGCTCCAGTTGCTCGTATCGAGGCAATCAGAATCTTCTTGGCTAACGCTGCTAGCAAGAACATGGTTGTTTATCAGATGGACGTGAAAACCTCATTTCTCAATGGAGATCTAAAAGAAGTGGTTTACGTCAGCCAGCCAGAGGGTTTTGTGAATCCAGAGCATCCTACTCATGTTTATCGCTTGAAAAAGGCCCTATATGGTTTGAAGCAAGCTCCTAGAACATGGTATGATACGCTGTCAAAGTTTCTTCTATCTACTGGATTCAGCAAAGGAGCAGTTGATCCTACTTTGTTCACCAGAAAGTCAGGCAAACATTCAATTCACGTTCAAATTTAGGTTGATGATATCATCTTTGCCTCGACTGACCCCAATGAGTGTGACCGTTTTTCTAATGAAATGAGTTCAAAATTTCAAATGTCAATGATGGGACAAATGTCATTTTTCTTGGGATTACAAATTTCACAAAGTCCCAGAGGCATTTTTATAAATCAATCTAAATATGCAAATGAGATTTTAAAGAAATTTGGATTTGATTCTAGTGACCCTGTTGACACTCCCATGATTGAACGAACCAAGCTGGATGAGGACCACTCAGGGATCATGGTAGATCAAATGAAATATTGTAGTATGATTGGATCCCTGATGTACCTCACAGCTAGTAGACCAGACATCTTGTTCGCAGTGTGCATGTGTGCTAGATATCAGTCTAAGCCTACTAAAAAGCACGTTGAAGCGGTTAAACGGGTCTTTCGGTATCTCCAGGGAACCATCAATATGGGACTATGGTACCCGAAGGACACCGGTATGTCACTAACGGCCTATGCAGATGCTGATCATGCAGGTTGTCAAGATACACGTCGAAGTACGTCTGGAGGTGCTCAGTTTTTGGGTGATAAGCTTGTGAGCTGGTCTTCAAAGAAGCAAATGAGTACTTTTATTTCCTCTACAGAGGCTGAATACATAGCCATGTCATCTTGTTGTGCTCAAATCTTGTGGATGAGATCCCAATTATCTGACTATGGCTTTGAATTCAACAAAATCCCTCTGTACTGTGATAATAAAATTGCTATTGCTCTCTCATGCAACAACGTTCAACACTCAAGAGCAAAGCATATCGACATTCGACATCATTTCATCAGGGAACAAGTGGAAAAAGGTGTGGTGGAACTCTATTTTGTGAGGACTAAATACCAGCTAGCAGACATCTTCACCAAAGCTCTTCCAAGAGAACGTTTTGAGTTTATTCTTCCACGACTTGGCTTGAAAAGCCTTCAACCAGAAACACTCAAACGTCTTCAGGAGGAAGACGAGGAGTAAAGGTCTTTATTCATCTATCTCTTGTATATATTTATTCTAAAAGAAAAATACAAAACTTGAAAAACCCTCAAAAAGAAAATATAAAAATATAAAATTTTCAAAAAAAAAAAAAAAAAAAAAAATTAGAAAATCCATAAAAATTAGAAAATCTTGAAAAATTCCAAAAATATTGTTATTATGTCATGTTTTTTCCTTATTCAATATCATCTACGGACTTTGTGCTGACATTCAAAGAATGTCACGGGTTTTTAGATGTTCTTCGAATGCATATAGTTAAAAAAAAAAAAAAAAAAAAAAAAAAAAAAAAAAAAATGAGGCGGAGAAAAATAGTGGTTTATTGTTATTTCAGGCAGTAACCCGTTTTCAAAGAAAGAATAGAGCCATGCTTTATCTGGTTTTTCAAATCTCATGCTCTGATTCTATAAATACAATTTCTTACTATCTAATGAAAACTAATTGCTTTGAAAAATTACTTGGACTCTATTTTTGAAAATCTTCTGAACTTAACAGTTGTCATAAATATCAATCTCTCAATCAACAACTTATGTCATTGATTGAGGGGGAGAAGGATTTTTCAATTAAATTAAAAAGTGTAATTTTCAAACAATGGTACCAGACCGTGGTTATTATTAAGTTTTCAAAAGATATGTTTAATCTTTGGTGTCTAAAGTCTCAAAATTCGATCCTTATCAGTTAAAATAGTTTCATAATCAAGTCACAATTCTCCTTAAAATCTTTCAAAATCAATTTAAATCTACAAGAGATCACAAATCTCAAATGATTTGAAAATTGTGATCCGGGGAGAATTTGTGATTTAAATTAGATTTAAACTGATATTTCGATAAATGGTTTTATAAGGGTGTACAAGCTCTCCTCCCCACATGTGACAAACGATTTCAAATTTTCCATGCACATGTTGAGGGGGAGCATCTATTTTAAACCTCAAATTATTGAAACGTGACTAAATTGTCTCTAAGTGCAGGTTTCCTCTAATATGTGCAAACTCTTTCATGTTTCGAGGCACATATTGAGGGGGAGCAAACTTGTGAAAACCTCATCCTTCCTTAAAATGTTTTATCTACACAAATTGATTGGGAAGTGATGATGATCATTTTAGAAAATGTTAATCAAAAGATTGGATCTATCATTCTTAATCTAATGATTTCAAAGATCTCTTGCCTCCATATGCTAAAACAATTTCTGAATTATATGCATATGTTGAGGGGTAGCATTTCTAAAACTTATCAAAACAATTGAGATACAAAATGCTTTGATTTTATATCACAAGTATCTTGATTGTTTTTCAAATGGTTTTCAATTGGTTTCAAGAGGGAAGAACTATACCAAAAGACCGAACAATCCTACTTTATGCATGGTGATATAAGGATGATAAGGTTAGGTTATGGTCCCATGATCCGCCAGAACCGGAGGGATCTACCCAGGGACAATCCACTAGTTAGTGTAGAAGTCCTTAGGTATGATGATAAAAGGAGAAAAATGAGATATGGGAAGAGTGCGGACTAAGACAGAGCTAGTACTGGAACAAACCCAACAAGGTTCTAGCTATGAAGTCTCGGTAAGCACTGAAGGGGTTGAAGAATGAAAAAGAATTGAATGAGAAAATGGTGAAAAGAAATAGCCCTCCATTTACTCAACCATAGGGCAGAAACCGGGTACAATTCATATGCTACTGATGGTAACATCGGTATTGAAGACAAGACGTCATACACCCAGTGATGCTCTGCACTACAACTTCCCAAACCACTCAAGTTCCTCTTAAAAGGGCTTGTTTCATTCTCACAGGGAACCTACATAATCTATCGACTTTCTCTTAGAGATTGTTGATATTGAAGAAGGAGACCCTCTCCCTAGTCTCCGGCACAGGAACCAAATATGCACAAATTGAGTCTAGAGCCTCGAGATCATCAATAAATCTCATTAGGACACTTTCAATGAAGACTCTCTGTTTCACACAATGTGGAAAAAGAGATTATATCTTAAGTCCTACGCATTATCCTTGTGGTATTGCCAGAACATCCGAGTGATATGCAAAAATATTCACAATGAAGATGGAAAGCCTTCTGGAGCCAACATCTAACAAGCTCCTGGTAGGTGGCATGTGAGGTCTATTCAATAGATCAATCATGTGACAACTGAACAGAAACAATGGGGCGATTCAATCTTTTGAATCTATCCTGGTTCAGGCTATGGATTGACGGATACCTTTGAAAAACCGATCGTTGTGCTTAAAAATCTTTTCTTTAGCACGTCGAGTGTGTACTTATTTCTCAAAATAAAAGGTGTTTTGATTGATAATTGATTTTCATTAAAACCTTCATTGTATTGCAAAATAATTTCTATTGAGCAATACACGATTGTTTTTCAAATCTCCTTTCATCAATCAGTGAATCTCGTTTTGCTGGTTCACTTACTCCGTGTTGTCTTCTTTGAGATGTTCCGGTTTGAGAACAGCTAGAGCAGCTGCGAAACCCTGTCAAGGAAATTCTTCAGAATTATACCTGATCACAGGCAGTACTTGTACTGATCAACGGGGAACCGTGGGCCGTGTACCTCAATTCATCGAAAGTGATCAAAGACACTTTCGTGCACTGATCAGAATGAAGCGGTCAATCCATAGCCGCATGCTCACACATCACATTCATCTCTAAAAGAAATCATGATTAGTGCATCAATGACTCTGATATTTTCACTCCATGCTTCTGCTACGCCGCTGCCAATATCATGAATCAACGAAAGCTTCCGCTACTCTGATAAGAAGAAATCATGATCCATGTCGGTCCAAAAGTCACAACATCACATAATACCAACATCACAAAGGAAGAGTCAGAGATTTAATATGACTGATGATCTCAAAGCAGGCTCAACAATCATTCTCACGTGGATCAGTTAAAGACCTCCACTTGGAATTCCCAAACATGCAATAATGAAGATTCAAAGACAATGAACTACTGAGCAAAGGACTTAATCAAGAATCCTAGAACAATCTAATGTAATATCTGTTTGTAATCATTGTAAATTGAGGTGACCTCCCTTAGGGGGAGATTGTTAGGAATTAGAAAATTCAGTCGTTAAAGAGTCGGTCACCTCAAGTATAACCATTCAATAGAAAGCTCGTAGTTGTAGTTACGATATATTAGTTAGTAGTTTGTTAAGTAACACCGTGGAGGACGGACGGGTCTTTACCCACTGTATGCCTGATCCACATCCCGTAGGTGGCGTTTATTTGTAAGACACTATAAATACCCTCTACCTTCCAAGGTAGAGGGTTGGAGCTTCAATACTATTTTTCTTTGTTTCACATAGTTCCCAACTCTCTTCCTTTCTCTCACTAGAACTTTCTCTCTCTAAACTCTAGTTAACGCCCCATATGTTTATGGTCTAATGTGTTTGTGAAATCTTATATCTAACACGCTCCTCAGGAAAAGAGTCACGAATCTCTGTATGGTCCAACTTCTCAAGATCAGGGTTTTCCAAACGTGACAGATGATCAGCAGCAAGATTTTCAGCCCCTTTTTATCTCGAATCTCAATGTCGAATTCTTGAAGCAATAGAATCCACCTAATGAGTTAGGGTTTTGCATCTTGCTTGGAAAACAAGTAGCTTAAGGCGGAGTGATCAGTGAAAACGACAGTCTTTGAAAGGACGAGATATTGCCTGAACTTGTCGAAGGCAAAAACCACAGCTAGAAGCTCTTTCTCGGTGGTCGTATAATTTTCTTGCGCTACATTCATGGTTTTGCTAGCATAGTAAATTGGTTGAAAATGCTTTTCTTTTCTTTGTCCAAGCACGGCGCCTACAACATAATCGCTAGCATCACACATGATTTCGAATGGTTGAGACCAATCAGGGGTGACCATTATTGGAGTCTGAGTGAGATCTTTCTTTAGACGATTGAATGCTTCTTTGCATTCTTCTGAAAAATCAAAAGGGGCATCCTTGACAAGAAGCTGCGTCATCAGGCGGGCAATTTTCGAGAAGTCCTTAATAAACCTTCTATAAAAGCCCGCATGTCCAAGAAAGCTCCGAATAGCCTTAATGGTAGTAGGATAGGGTAGTTTGGATATCGCTTTGATTTTTGCTCTATCGACCTCGATCCCATTTCCGGAGACTTTATGCCCCAAGACAATTCCTTCTCTTACCATGAAGTGACATTTTTCCCAATTTAGGACCAAATTAGTTTCTTCACATCGTTTCAACATCTTCTTAAGGTTGGATAGACAAATGTCTAAGGAATTTCCAAAGACCGAGAAATCATCCATGAAGACTTCCATGCTGTCCTCAATTAGTTCATGGAATATGGCCATCATACATTGCTGAAAGGTGGCGGGGGCGTTACATAACCCGAAAGGCATCCGCTTGTAAGCAAAAGTCCCGTATGGGCATGTAAACATAGTCTTTTCTTGATCTTCAGGGGCAATGGGGATTTGGAAGTACCCTGAGAAGCCATCAAGGAAACAGTAGTACTCATGCCCGGCTAACCTCTCGAGCATTTGGTCAATGAATGGCAGAGGAAAATGATCTTTCCGGGTGGCATCATTCAACTTTATGTAGTCGATACAAACACGCCAACCGGTAACCGTTCTTTGTGGCACTAAATCACCCTTTTCATTCTTTACAACCGTCATCCCTCCCTTTTTTGGGACCACTTGGACTGGGCTGACCCATGGGCTATCTGAAATGGGGTAGATGAGACCTGTGTCAAGGAGCTTGACGACCTCCTTCTTTACTACCTCCTTGATATTAGGGTTAACCCTCCTCTGCGGTTGAATGGTTGGTTTGTAATCTTCTTCCATGAGGATTTTATGGGTACAGAATGTAGAATCAATACCCTTAATGTCAGCAACACTCCATGCGATCACCCCTTTGTACTCTTTTAAAACTTCCAAGAGCTTCTCTTTCTGACCAGTGGTCAGCAAAGAGTTTATGATGACAGGGAGCTAGTCCTTTCCTTGAAGGAAGGCGTATTCCAGGTGACTCGGGAGATCTTTCAGTTCCAAGGTAGGGGGTTCCTTGATTGATGGTTTTAGCTTGTTTTCTGGCTTTTGAAGCTCGATGGGTTCAATTTCTTCCCTACGTGGATAAAAGGAAACAGCCCCAACCATCTCAACTCCTTCGTCGTTGTATATTATGTTGTTATCATCATTCATGAATTCGTTTAATAGATACTCGTCAATGCAGCCATCTATGTCATCAACAAATTCATCAAATTCCTCAACAAAATAAACAGGGTAATCGTAAGAGGAGGAATGACTCATAGAATCCTTGATGTCGAAGGTCAAGCTCTCGGACCCCACTCGTAAAGTGAGTTTGCCATCATGAACATCGATAATGGCACGAGCTGTGGCCAAGAAAGGTCTTCCAAGGATTATTGGGACTGAGTTATCTTCCTCCATTTCTAAAATCACAAAATCAACTGGAAACATGAATTCTCCCACCCTTACAAGAACATTTTCACAAACTCCAATGGGATATTTGATTGATCGATCAGCTAACTGAATACTCAATCTAGTTGGTTTCAGCCCTGAATATCCGAGCTTAAGGAACAAGGAATGAGGCATCAGGTTAATGCTTGCCCCAAGATCTGCCAAGGCATTTTTCATAGAGAGTAGCCCTATAGAGCAAGGAATGGTAAAACTGCCTGGATCATCTTTCTTCTTGGGCAGGCCATTTTGGATGACAGTCGAGCACTCTTCCCCTAATGATATCAACCCTTCAAGTTTCTTTCGATTAGATATTATCCTCTTGAAGTATTTGTTATGCTTAGGGATATGATAGAATACATCAAGAAGTGGTATGTTGACGGAAGCCCGTTTTAAGTAAGACAAAATTCTCTCATTGTCTTCTTCAGCCTTTTGATTCCTTAGACGTGAGGGATAATGGATCCGTGCGAGAGTTGGTCGTTGGGCATGTGCTGGTGTTTGTGGAGGGGGATCGTGAGGAGGTTCAGGAATTGCTTCGTTTCTTGATGCGGGCTCCCTGATGGTGGGATTCTGGTCAGGGTGTGGGGGATCTTTGGTGGTGATTCATGACCGAATAGTAATGGCACAAGTTGGATGATGACGGGTTAGGCCAGGTTCGTTTATTCTTTTGTGGAGCTCGGCGAATTGACTCTCTAATTCAGCTTGCTGCTCGTGAATGAATTCTTCAAGACCTTTTAAGAGTGTGGCCCCTTCTATGGTAAATTGCCAGAGTTCTTTTTCAAAGGCATCACGGACGGTGTATTCAGATCCTTCCTGTCCTTCTGTCTTCCATTTTTGATTACCCCAAGGATTGTATTCATCATTTTGATAGAATGTAAGAAGTGAAGGGCCATCATAAATATCATGACTGGAAAGGAAGACGCTCTCTTGGCGTGTGTCTTCACACTCATCACTCTCGTGTGGCCCCCCACAAATGTCGCATATAAGGTATGGGTTAAATAACCTTTTGGGTTCTGGCGATTTTGTGAGGTATGCAAGCTTCTCTTGTACTTTCTTAATCCTATCATCGAGAGATGACAAGTTTTTACTCGAGAAAGCAGAGATACTCATTGCAGTTACTGGCTCGTTCCAAGGGTTGTCTTGGTATTGAACATATTCCTTAATGCGGTCCCACCCTTCTTCCGCCGTGAGATTAGAAATTCTTTGGCCAGTTGAGGAATCAATCCCTTTTTTATCCTTTCGAGAGACATTATCGTAAAAGATTTGAACAAGCAACCAAAGGTTGATACCATGGTGTGGGGCATGTTGAATGAGATCTTTGTATCGAGTCCAGGAGTTAATGATAGACTCTCCATCTGTTTGATGGAAATGAAGAATTTTGCTCCTGATTAATACAGTTCTTCCAGGGGGAAAGAACTTCTTGGTGAACTTGGTTGTGAGTTGTTCCCACGTGAAAATGGACTTTGGAGGCAGCTTATCGAGCCACTCCTTGGCCTGTCCTTGAAGAGAGAATGGGAAAAACCGGAGTCTAGACATCTCCTTGGATGCTCCGTCGGCATAGAAAGCATCAACAATTTTTAAAAATTGTTTGATATGATGAATGGGGTTTTCACTGTTTGATCCGTGGAATTGACATGCATTCTGAATGAGCCAAATGTTGGAGGCATGCAACAACTCATTGACTTGCTCCGAGGGATAGACAATGGCATTGGTAAATCCAGATGCAGAGGGGGAAGAGTATTCCCCGAGGGACTTTGCTTCAGGTGGATTAATGGATCTATCGACTGGAGTAGCGGGAATTTCCTCGCTATGTTGGCTCAAATTATCAATGTTGATGGGTTCAGGGGATTGGGGGGAGTGAGCGGACACTTCATCAGTTGTAGCTTCATCAAAGTTGATTGTAGTGCCTTGAGGTTCCGAGTTATGGAGAGCTTTTCTTCGCCTATCGAGCTCTCTTTCGGGTTCTGCAAACGGTTCAAGAAGGGTTTTGGTGGAACTACGGGTTCTAAGTTGTCTAAAGGGGTTGGTAGGGGGAATGGAAAGTTTGGTGGTTGGTTATCACCTTCCATGATGAAAAGTGATGGGGTTTTACGAACAAAGGTTACGAATAAGGGGGATAGACTACGAGGAAGCTAAAATTGAGAAAAAATTTACTTGATAGGAATCAAGCAAAGAAACCTAAGTGAAGTGAACTCCTAACTAGCTATTCTATTCCCCGGCAGCGGCGCCAAAAACTTGATAACGCTACACGCGTCGTTCGGGGTCAAAGGAACTTCCTTTTCGTCGAGCAAGTTTTTCAACACCCTAGGCAGTGAACCTAATCGTTGTAGTGTAGTATTAGGGTAAGGCACGGGAATTGATATCGTTCTCTAGGGGAATAGGAATGCTAGTGAGAGGTTACTACGTTAAGGTTGGGGTTGAGGAATATTGTTTTTTATCTTTTTATGTTTTTTAGGAAATGGAAAGGAACGAATCTCGGGGTTTGGATTTGGGGGGTTGGTATTTCTACCGATTACTCTACTATCTAATTATCTAATTAACTAAGGTGAGGGTAGTCTATGTCTAACTATTGTGTGCTCGTATGATGATTTAAAGATGTGTTTACTTAGGTTTTATTACTCCTTAACTATCTCCTATTGATGGTTGAATTGTCACGTCCTTATTCTTAATCGCGTTGTGTGTCTAAGGTCGTAGGGTATGCGTTTATCCCTAACTCCTTGAAACTACCAAAGGGTCTCGTCTACAAAATCTCTAGGATTTATAAACTCTAACTCTAAGGTACTCTTTGGATGGTTTAGCCTACAACTACTCTAGGTGTTATAGTCTAAGGTTCACAAAGATTAATCAAGAATTAACTACACAACGAATGACCTATCGCATTACTAGATCATTAACAATTAAGATAAGAGACAACCAATCAATATTCAATAGTTAAGTTTCATATTCCCTATGCAAACACACAAGTAAATTAGCCGGACATGGAGAACATGCAAGCATACACACATGTAATTGAAGACATAATTAAATTAATGAAGTAAAACACTTATCTTGATGTAAGATAGGGTTTGGAACCCTAAAATACTGTACAAGACAGCCTTGGTTCGGTTTAGGTTTTTTACTCCAAAAGACTACACACTGAAAACTAAAAAATTTGGATTCTACATATAAGATTACATTCGCGACGACGTCACCTTTTAATTTGTGACGCCGTCGGGTCGCCGTTATTAGAGTTTCGTCTTGGCCACGTTAGTCTTGCGACGGTGTCATCTTATGCTTGTGACACCGTCCTCTTCATCCTCTGACGCCGTCTGGATCAAATCTAGGTCGTCTGAGTTGCGACGACCTACTCTTTTAAAGCCTGACACAGTCACATGAAAATAAGCAATTTGGCTATTGTATCGTCACAACATGTGCTCCGACGGCGTCGCAGATAACACCTGACGCCGTCCCCTTGTGTTTCAGCAGCTTGAGTGTCTCGATTCTTGACTTTGGCCATTTTCTTCGTATATCCGCGCCTTTTCGTCCAAATAAGTGCCATTCCAGCAATTTGCCTTCAAGAGACCTAAAAAGTGAAAAGGAACGATATTAAGTAATAACGGATACAAAAGTGATCAAATAAGGGCTTAAACGACCCCTCAAAAAGGTACATTTTAAAACCTTATCACAACCACAACCTCAAACCACAAGCTACTTGTGTCAACCACATCCTACAAGTGTCTCACTACCACTACAATTCATGGTCGCTCAACCATCCTTCACAAACATCTATGTTGTCAAAAGCCAAGTGAATTTCGTAATGAAATGCGTCTCATCCCTAAGCACATTTTTTTTCTTAACTTGAACAAACCTTACAACCTCTAAACCAACCATGATGATGCAAGTAGTAGGATCATTCTCTTTTTAACACTATTTTTTTTGTAGGTTCTTCTTGACGCCCTCGAGCTAGGGGGAGCTTCCGTCGAGCATTTATAAAGTGCATCATATGACTTACTCGTCAAAGGACGAATATAATTTTGCACTAACTTTTTGTTTTGTAGATTTTCAAAACACACTAGGAGAACTTGACGCTCTCAATAAAGGGGAGTTTTTCATCAAAGAAAAAACATTGCAAATTTTGCAATAATTTCGTCTTAGCCTTCCTAAAATACTTGATGCCTTTAACAAGGGGGAGCAACCGTCAAGGGGGAGCATGCAAACATTCATTCTTCAAAATTCCTTTATGTTTCAACAAAAGGGAGATTTCTTTCTCATCATATATTTTTCCGTTTTCTTATCTTCTTAACACTAACATTGATGTAGGTTAAGCCTCAAAAATTTGATCCATTGAGCCGTTGGCAATAATGGTTATATTTCAAAGGATCTTTCTATTTTTTTGTGTGTGTGTGATTCTCTAGGTTCCTCTTAAAGGCGAGTGTTGGAATCACTCCTAAACCATAATCAAGTGTTAGTAATTAATATGTAATATTTAGCTTTATTATGGCCTTTATGTTTGTTATTAGCCTTAAGCTTATGTAGAAGGCCCATGAGCTTAGGCCCAAGCCCATTTAAGAAAGGATGGAAACTAGGAGTGTTGCCCTAGCTTTCCTCCTATAAATACTCTTGTAAACCTTCATTTGAAGGTTGGTTGTTCAAGTTATTCTCTCTTCACATACTCTACGCGTAACCGGTCTTACTTTATCGTGTGTGTGTGTTTGGATCTTGTTTAATCGCCTTATCTCTTTCTATATTACTTGTGTTTCTAAAACTAGTGACCTAACAGTGGTATCAATCGCCTACTAGTTGGGTGAATCGTGTTTGTTTTTGAAGTGGGTTTCGGTCCTACGCCTAAAACGCACGTTTGATACTTTGGTTCGCTTAAAAACTTGTTTTTTACACTTTTTAATCCAAGATTCTTGTACTTTCAACGTTTTAAGGTGTTAAAATACTTGTTTTTGGCAAAGCAGCTTGTCATAATCAGCATCTTTATCTTTCACAGACTTCTCAGTTTCAGTTTTCTCAAACTCATATTCGATAGTATCCTCCACAAGCTTTTGTTGTTGCAATAGAGTGGTGGCACCAGATCCCTTATCCGGTCGATTAACCGCATTAGGACCTGGTGAAGAGTGGGCAGCACCACTTGATCCTCCGGGGCCACCCATTTGGTCTTTTGCAAATTCTTCAGCTTTTTGAAGGTGTTTGACGATTTTAAACTTCTTCATGTAGGATTGATCCAGTAGCTCTTCTTCTTCTTCAGAGCTCTCGTCATAGGGCACAAGTGCAGGAGTCTTCCCTTTTTCTTTATCAGCTTGAGGACTTGGAGGTTTTGATACTGAAGGATTGTCATCCTTAGCAGTTTCAGAGTAGGTAATCTCTTCATCTGTGTCAGTACCTTCAGAGCTTTCGTCCTTAAGCTTTCTTTGCGGTTCATGTGTGGGAATATGTTCAGCTTCCTTTACGGGAAAAATCCTTTTGCGAGGAGGATTCCTTTTGGGAAACTTCCTTTGACTTTCAGAACTTACTGCACTGCCAGCACTTCCTCTTCTGGTTCTCCGAGTAGGAGTCCCTGAAGCCTTTTCATCAAGATAGCCAACTTTTCCTTCTTTTACGGCTACCCGATACCTTTTGTACGTTTCCAGCTTTTTGATTTCCTTTGTAAGAAGGTGATCGGGCAACTCAGCACCCTGTTTCTTCGTAGACGATTCTTTGATTCTGACATATAGTATGCGCTCAGTCAAGATGTCATGATTATCTGGGTCATTGAGTCTCCTGGGGATTTCAGGATGAAGTCCAAGAGCTCTCTGGATCAACAGTTTGGTGTATCAGACATAGGGAATTTTGGAGCCAAGCTTCTTATGAAACAGCATCATATCTTCCCATAGCAGTGCTTCAATTATAATGTCCTTCTTGTTGATCAATGACCAGAAAATTTGCAGTTCCATGAGTTTGGGATGCTTATAGCCACTGTCACGACCAGAGACTGATTTGGTGATGATCATATAGAGTGTCCTCCATGGTTGAGGAATATTCTTCAGCTCCACGTGAGAGTGCTTAGTAATGATTCCTGTAGATTCATCATAACCAATATCTATCAAGAATTGCAGGACAGTCTCTTCAGTAGGGGTAGCAAAGAAGTCGGTTGGAGCGATGTCTGGAATGATGAGAACAACTCGTAAGTCATCAGGAGTGATAGTGACTTGTTTGTGATTAAGAGTCACATTCACAGCATTTTGACCAGTGATCCTCTGCATAGAATCCCAGAATTGTTGAATGTAGACCTCTGGAACTGTGGCAGAGTGTGAGAGCATGTTTTGGTAGGGATGATTCCTGAGAATATCCACTGCAATGAGACAAGAAGATTCCGAGCATGTGAGGGTGTCAAAGTCAACCCTAAGGTTGTTCTTTCCAAACTTTCTCGGATAACCCTCTGGAAAGATATCAGCAATTGTAAGAACTTCTGATGCATCCACATTCATTTGTTCAGCCATGTCGTGATCTGAAATAACATTAGCCAAAAGAACCAACATATCGAAAGACATAATGTTAGTCAACAGAAGGTTTTATTGTCTAGTTATTGAATGTATAGTGTCAATGATTGTTACGAGTCCTAAGTCACTTGTTTGTCCAATAGTCTAATGACGTCGTGAAATGTTTCGTGAGTTAGTTGACTTTAAGTTTTAAAGTTTATGTTATCACTTATTGTTCACAACATATCAAACGATTAAGTTTATTAGTGACATTATTGGATTCGTGACGTTATGATTAGTTTATTTACAAGTTTGAACACGTAACAATTCATAATGAAGGTCAATCAAGGCTTAGGCGTAGTTTTGACAAAGTTAAGCGTAAACAGTAATGACATACGCGTAGACGAAAGCTTACGCATAGGATCCTAACTTACGCGTAAGAGAAGTTACGCGTAGGAAAGGGTGTCTTATGCGTAGGGCTTACGCGTAGGCGTATAAAGACCTTACGCGTAAGGCTTACTCGTAAGAGTAGACCTTATGCTTAGAGTCACTGTTTACGCATATCCTTCACAGGATACGCGTAGTCCCATTGTAGAACCTTATGCGTAGTAGTTACGCGTAGGATTTCTCTTACGCATAACTTCCTACGCGTAAGGTAATCCTTAAGCATAGAGTTGCAAATGACCTTGATTCTGAATATTAAGCGTAGCAAAGCCTAAAATAAATTCATCAAATCATCAAAATTAACACAAACATTCATTATATCAACAAAACATGGCATGAATCATACGTTAATATTTACGCGTAGAAAGACATACGCGTAGGTCAAATCCCTAAGGGTTAAGATTTACGCGTATAATTTCTAGCCATGGGATATGCACCAAACAAATTCTGGTAGGTCTATGATGTTGAGAGAGTCTATGAAACAAGTTATAACATCTAATTCATTGAGAATCAAAATTACCCAAAGATATGAACATTAAACCCTAATTCCAAATTGTTAACCAATTAGTGTTTCTGGGTGGTTAATAACCATGGAAATTATCAATTCATCAATATATGATCATAAACCAACAATCTTTTTGACCAAACCACTTCACATTTGGAAAAACCCAAATTCGACTCATAAACCCTAATTATAAAAATCCATTAATTCGTGTTTCTGGGTGTATTTTGAGCATAGAAATGATATCATAGATGTTGTTAAAACATTTTGACACATTCCTTTTAACCACAAACACTCATTCTTGATTGGGTGTTCATACGCCTACGCGTAGACCACAGAATCAAGATTACACGATGTTTTAACCATTGGATTCGTGTAAAATTTAAAACCATTGTTTAAAATCTTGTTAGGAACATGAAATCACTTACAAATTGACGATCTTAAACACGGTTTTGACGAACAATTCTTAGGCGTAGGATGTTTTAGGTTTTGAGTAATAAATGAGAAGTGAAATGTTAGGTGGAGGATATTTTTATTCAAAATATCTTTAAGGTTTTGACAGTTTTGGTCCCTCCACCTTTTCCTTTTACATACAAAGCCATTTAACTTCCATTTTGGTTACCAAACAAGGTTTTTAGGAAAGAAACTTGACGAAACTCCCCCTCGACTTAAGAAATAATGAAAGGTTATAAATTTAGTCCGAGGAGTGTCATTTAACCAGAAAATTCACCTCCATTGTTAAATGAAACAACCGAGATATGGTAACATGCAAGTACTCAGATGTTTTGAAACAGTTAAGTGCAAAATTTTCTCCCCCTCAACACTTGATCGTAAAAATACTGAATTTTGAAAGATTATAGTGTTGAAGGAAGAAATGTACTTGCCATGTTGAAAGATTTATAGATTAGAAGAATATTTTTGTTGTTTTATAAGATTTTATCTTTTTGTATTTTGTTTTTGAAAAATTATTTACAAAAGATGTTTTGGTGTTTGACAGGTTTTTAAGACTGTTTTAAGAGGTCATCCAATTCCTCTTCAGTCAAACACCTCATACCAATCTGGTGGATCAACTCATTAAACCTAGCGGGAGGCAAGGCTTTGGTGAGAAGATCTGCCAATTGGTATTCAGTACCCACAAAGTATAATTCAACGGTACCCTGTTCCACGTGGTCTTTGATGAAATGATAGCGAAGATCGATGTGCTTTGATTTCGAGTGTTGAACTGAGTTGCACGAGATCGCAATGGCACTCCGATTGTCGCAGTACATCGGGATTCTGTCAAATACGTAACCATAGTCTTTGAGTTGTGTTCTCATCCAGATGACTTGAGCACAACACGCGGACATGGCTACATATTCTGCTTCGATTGATTACAGCGATGTACAATCCTGCTTCTTTGATTGCCAAGACACCAGTTTATCACCAAGAAATTGTAGAGCTCCTGAAGTACTTTTCCTTGAGTCTAAGCATCCTGCGTGGTCAGCGTCTGAAAAAGCGATTAGTTCAAAACCAGAATCCTTCGGATACCAGATCCCTAAGTTAATGGTTCCCTTGATGTATCGGAGGATTCTTTTAGCCTCAGAGAGGTGGGTTTCAGTTGGTCGCGACTGATAACGGGAGCATAGATAAATGGCAAAGACAATATCAGGTCTGCTAGCTGTTAGATACATGAGAGATCCAATAATACTTCGGTATTTGGTAGAGTCAACTAATTTCTCATGTAAATCAGCGTCTAGCTTCTTGGTATGAGTCATAGGTGTGGCATAAGTATCACAGGTTTTCATTCCAAATTTGTTTAACAATTCAAGGGCATATTTGGACTGACTCAAGAAAATACCACGGGGTGATTGATGAACTTGCAGTCCTAGAAAGAACGTGAGTTCACCCATCATGGACATTTCAAAATTTTTCTTCATTAGTTTTGCAAAAGCGGTTGAAATTTTTTTATCTGTAGACCCAAAAATGATGTCATCCACGTAAATTTGAACAATTAAGATATGTGCCCCGTGATATTGTATAAAAAGAGTTGGGTCAACCGAGCCTTTGGTGAAATTATTAGCAATGAGGAAAGATGATAGCTTATCGTACCATGCCCGAGGGGCTTGTTTGAGACCATAAAGAGCTTTGTTCAGTTTGTAGACATGGTTCGGGCACTCTGGATCAACGAATCCTTCGGGTTGGCTGACATAAACCGTTTCTTTCAGTTGTCCGTTGAGAAACGCAGTTTTGACATCCATTTGAAAGACCGTCAAATTCATATGAGCCGCGAACGCGAGAAATATCCGAACAGCCTCAAGACGAGCAACCGGAGCAAAAGATTCTTCAAAGTCTATTCCTTCTTCCTGACGATAACCCTTAGCAACTAGACGTGACTTGTTTCGGATGACGTTCCCTTCAGCATCCAATTTGTTTTTCCAAATCCATTTTAGACCAATGACGTAGACCCCTGTTGGTCTTTCAACCAGTTCCCATACTTCAAGACGTTTGAATTGGTTGAGTTCTTCCTGCATGGATTCAATCCAGTTGTCTTTTTTCATTGCGTCTTTAATGTTTTTAGGCTCAGATTGGCAGACAGTGAGGGCATAAATGCAATGTTCACCATCTGTGTGAAGACGTTGTCTCGTAACGACTGGTTGATTCGGGTTGCCAATATTATTGGCCAGAGGATGGTCTTTTGTCCATCGATGTGTAGAGGGTTGATGTTGGTATACATTGTGCAGATTCTGAGTATTCAAATGGTTTGTTGACGATTCTGCGACATCTGGTGCAGCAGTCTCATTAGCAAACGGGTTAAAGAACGCATTTGGATCAAAATCTGCAGGTGGGGGTACTTCATTCAGAATATCATCAGCTGGTTCATCATTGTTGGAAGCGGTGTGTTCAACTGTTGTGTTGGAGTCAACTGGTATAGGTGCATCTTCAACAGTAGTTGTTGTAGCAGGTGTATCAGGTATAGGAATATTATCAGGTTGTGCAGCGGAAACAGCGGATACACCTGGAGCACGTTCATCAATATCGTCACTGAACAGAGGAGCAAATAACCTTTCCATTTGTTGACGAGTTAGCTAGGGGCTTTGTTCAGCTGATGATGGGGGTTGAGGGAAGTTTAAACGGTTGTGACCGGGTTCTAAGTTGTTATACTCAGAAGCCATTTCCGTGAGTTCATCAAAATGAGCATGAATCGTTTCCATCACCTGTTTTGTACGACGATTCCAGATCCAGTAACCTTTAGAATTCTCACAATATCCAATAAAGACTCCAATGTCAGCTTTGGCTTTGAGCTTTCCAAAATCATCACGATCATTATTCGGATAGCAAAGGGATCCAAATATGTGAAAGTGTTTGAGATTCGGTTTGTGGTTGTGGACAAGCTCGAAAGGTGTTTTGTTGTGGCGTTTTGTGATCATAGAACGGTTTTGAGTATAGCATGCAGTAGATACGGCTTCTGCCCACAAGTAATCGGGAAGTTTAGCATTGATTAACATTGTTCTTGCAGCTTCCACTAACGTTCGGTTTCGTCTTTCAACAACTCCGTTTTGTTCTGGTGTACGTGCAATAGATGTTTGATGCTGAATTCCCACTTTCTCATAGAATTCACGAAGGGTTTGGTTAACAAATTCAGTACCTCTGTCTGTTCTGATTAGTCTGACGGTGTTGCGGAGCTGAACCTATATTTTCGTGAGAAAGGTGATGATCATTTGTGGAGCTTGGTCTTTGCTTCGAAGAAAGTAGACCCAAGTCCATCGTAAGTAGTCATCAACAATTACTAAGATGTAGCGTTTGCCATTGATCGTTTGCACACGCATCGGGCCACACAAATCCATGTAAAGAAGATGAAGCACATGCTGAGAGCTGTGTTCCACCTTTGAAGGAAAATGGGCACGAGTGCTTTTTCCTTGTTCACAGGCTGAGCAAAGATGATCTTTTGAATATCGGAATCGTGGGAGACGTTCAACTAGTTTGTGTCGAGCAAGGTTGGTGATGGTTTGAAAGTTTAGATGTGAGAGACGACGGTGCCATAGCCAGGATTTTGTTGATGTTGCCTTTGAAAGTAAGCAGATGGGAGATGAAGCAACCATGTCTTGCATAGAGATAGTGTAGAGACTAGAATTACGCGAGCCAGACATAAGGTCATTTCCTTGTAGATCATGAATGAAATAAGTTTTCTCCCTGAAAGCAACCTCCAAATCTCCATCACAAAACTGACCTACTAAAAACAGATTATGACCGAGGCCTTCCACATAGTAAACCTGTTAGGTCACTAGTTTTACAAACACATAACAGTTTCAACCCTTATTCAAACAGTGTACAACCCGTAATTTACATAACAATGTACAACCCGTAATTTACAAGAAAGGACCCTATGGTACGCTTCAGTGCCACAATCCTTATAAAAGGAGCGAAAGCTTCTTATTTTTTTGAGTAAAACCTATCAAACCTTTCATTTTTCAAGGTTTTACTCAAAAAGACAAGTACTTCCCCGTATTATTTTCAAAACCTCAACCGTTTATATCACTTGTTGAGGGGGAGTATTTGCATTAAAACTTTGTTCACAAATTGTTCATAGTGGTCATCTTCCCGCAACACTCGAAATGGTCATATTTATTCTCAACCGTTCAAAAATAACATTTTATATGCCATTTTTGAGGGGGAGAAAATTGTGTGATAAGAAATATGTTGTGCAAAATGCAAATGAATATGTGTACTTCAGACTTAACCAACGAATTGACGGTACTAAACTGTTAGTAACTCGAAAAGACTTGTCCTGGACGGGTAATAATTTCAAGCTAGTTCGCTAGTAATGTAAACGTGTCTCGCAAAGGACTTGTCCAAGTAGAAAGTACCATTCGAGACACTCTTGGTAGACATGAACTCTGACGGGTATGACAACCTTTCGAGGTTGTCTACACCTTCAAGGTAGTTATTAGAGCTAGTTGTCACCTAAAAGCTGACAATGTAACTCTTTAACTATGCAACGTAACTGTGCATTTAAACCATTAAAACTATTAAGCACATGTGGAGGGGGAGTATTTATGCAAAATCATATCTCTACAGTGGTACTAAAATGTTTTCATTAACAAACACTGCGAGAGATTTAATTTTTCAGTGGTACAAAATGGTTTTATGGCAACATAGGTTAGTCATGGAGTTATAAGGTGACTAAGGTTAGGAATAACCGTCCTATGATCCGCCAGAGCCGGAGGGATCTACCCAAGGACTCTACCATTAGTTAGTGTTAGAAGTCCTTAGGAATGATTGTAAAAAGGAGAAAATGAGAATCGGAGAAAGAAGGAGTTAAAGAACAAAAAAGAAATGTAAAGTAAAGGGTGAAAAGAAATAGCCCTCCAGATTATTCAACTTAGGGCAGACATCGGGTTCAATTCATATGCTACTGGTTGTCACTCAGTGACGCCGGTATTGAAGATTAAAAGTCGTCATGGACCCAGTGACGCATGCACTAAACCTTCTTAGCCACTCAAGTCTCTCTCAACAGAAGCTTGTTTCATTCTCACAGGGAACCCTACGTAAACTATTGGCCTTCTCTTAGAGATCGTTGGTATTGAAGAAGGAGACCCTCTCCCTGGTCTCCGCTCAGGAAAACCAAAACGCACTATTGAGTCTAGAGCCACGAGATTCATCAAAAGATCTCTTAGGTACACTTGACATTTCACCACTTGTTGATCACCAAATAAGATTATCAGTGGTTCATATCGAGTCCTTCACAGATCTTAGCAATCTGTCGAGAACATTTATGAGAGGTTCACAACTGTGATCCTCAGTGATTGAATGGAAACTCCTGCCAGGGTCAACATCAAACAGCCCTGACAGCAGGTCACTTCGGTAACTCCCCGTGGATTATGCGGAGTGTGTCTCAAACGGTCTACAGTCGTGAGGTGATGCTTCGGTGTACCTCAGCGACTCATCTGAACTGTAGATGTACTTCGGTACATCGCGTTATCTCACTTGTGGGACTCCAGTTCAGGAACGGCTGTAGTAAGAATTAGAGTTGTGTTTTCACACTATGCTGTTAACACTCTCGAAGTTCAAAATTGTAAGTGCCGGTACCTGCTTATTACTAACCGTTTGAAATGTTTTCTTCTTATGGAAGCTCCGGAGCGGGATGATCGTGCAGATTCTTCTCATGCTCACGCCAACATCATCACTAATGGAAGTTCTATTCTAATGCAACACAACAGTCAGAATGATTCTTCGTCAAACCAAAGAATCTTCAAAGTTAAAGAGCGTGTGAGCATGTTGAAGAATGACGTGGAGACACTCGAGCAGCGAAGCAGACCTGAGGCAGACTGATGCAGACAACAACATACTATCACTTTCACCATAAAGAACAATGATCAAAGAACAAAGTTAAAGATGACGTCAATGCATAACTGTTCAAGGAAAACTATCTCTCTACACTGGGGAGATTGTTCGAATCGAGGAAATTCTTCTCACAAGAAAGAAGAATGTCAGAAGACGTCAGAGCTACTATTACATCAACGCCTTCACCGTTCATCACCAACACTTGAGGGGGAGATTGTTGGAATCACTCCTAAACCATAATCAAGTGTTAGTAATTAATATGTAATAGTTAGCTTTATTATGGCCTTTATGTTTGTTATTAGCCTTAAGCTTATGTAGAAGGCCCATGAGCTTAGGCCCAAGCCCATTTAAGAAAGGATGGAAACTAGGAGTGTTGCCCTAGCTTTCCTCCTATAAATACTCTTGTAAACCTTCATTTGAAGGTTGGTTGTTCAAGTTATTCTCTCTTCACATACTCTACGCGTAACCGGTCTTACTTTATCGTGTGTGTGTGTTTGGATCTTGTTCAATCGCCTTATCTCTTTCTATATTACTTGTGTTTGTAAAACTAGTGACCTAACGGTTTTTTTTTTTTTTTTTTTTTTTTTTTTTTTTTTTTTTAAATAATACACCTCGTAAGTTACATTTTTTCATTTCTCTATTTCAAAACACATACTTATTTCTTTATTTCTCTCTCACCAACCTTTTTCCCCATTCCCCCAAATCAAAACAGTAACAGCTATTGAAAAGTTTACTTTAAAACCCAATCCAAAAGGATATGGACCAAATCTAGCTGATTACAAACCTAAGCTTTCACTCAAAACATTCAAACCAAATCCTGATGTTTCCAGTGCAGAATATAAAATTAATAATACTGTTATGAGTGTTGTTGAATATCATCGTCAAGAGGAATTAGATGCAGAAGACGAGAGTCGATCAAAATTAAAAACGGTTGTTTACAACAAACCTTTTAATTATTCAAAACCGGTCACTTTCGTCACAACAACGGATTCTTCCAACACACCAAGGGTTATCATCAAAACACCTGAGTCTTCTAATGTTAATTCCCAACCAGACTATGCACAAATTTATGGTCCTTTACCTTTAATCAGTGAAGTAAACTCAAAACCTGAAAATCGCAAAATCCTTAGATATTTTGATATTTTCATGGCTGACCTCAAAACTTTAGAACATGAGATAGAACACCATTCTGAAATCAAAGTTCAACAGTTTCAATCGCCTTTAGCGCGAGAACAAAGAAACATTTTTCAGAAAAATCTTTTACCAAATGTTAAAAATTTGAAAAGTTGTGCATTAGCTTGGGAAAAGGATTTTCATAAGGAACTTGGAGTAATGAAGGTCGTTTTCGAGAAAACTGAAACATCTATTTCTAATACTAAACGAAAAAAGAAATGTTGAGAAAATATGTTGATCGACTCTTGGAAGATGTTATCTGTGTTGATATCCATAATGTTGTGTTATTCTATTCTTTGCCACATGCATCTGATTATATCTCTGCTGATACTGTTGACTCTGTGGTAACTGTTGAGAATATTGATAATGTGCTTCAGATCGAGTCTTTAAAAGCTGAAAATAATCGATTACTTAACGAACTTTACAATGCAAAACGTCGTCTTCATTGGTGTGAAAAAGATATTCACAACCATCAACTTAGTTTTCAAAAGAAAATCGCTCAGTTGAGTGCAAAATCTTCTGATCCTAAAATTGAGCAACTGGATGATCAAAACGTGTCTTTGAAAAGTCAAATCTCTAAATATGAACAAGAACTTGTAACAGTTAAACAGGAATATGGTGTCATATTTGATTTACTCAATAAGACTGGACATGAAGCATCAAACGAACTTGATCACTATCTTGCTCACACTAGAGAAGTCATGAATTTTGCTGGTAATATTCGGTCTGAAAATCAAGATTTGATTCACACTATCTCTCAGTTAAGAGAAATGTTAGGAAAGTATGAACAACTTTCGCCAACCATCATTAAGAGATTAGCACCTGTCACACTTAGTAATCATGCACCTAGAATCCCTACTGCCAAATCAAAAGTTGCTAACGTGCTTCCTTCTACTGAAACAGGAATAGTTGCGTCTTTTCCAAACGTCCGCACTTCACAGCCTAGGAGCACTCAATCGAAGAATAGGAAGTTGTGACCTAAGAAAAGATCAATAAGGAATGCTAAAGTAGAAGAACACTCTAGGACTATGAATAAGACTCACGTTGCTTCCACTATAGATGTTTCGTCTGGCAAATGTAATAGAAATAGTGATGTAACGAATGCTAAACCTTTAAGCACCTTTGATATTCAGTCTGATACACCTTGTGTTATTTGTCATAAAAGTATGAATTTTGATTGTCATGACAAATGTGTTGCTAAAGCTATGATCTCTCATTTACGGAATCCTAAGAATCGGAATACCTCTAGGCCCACTAATCATTCTAAGTCTGTGCTTGGTAGACCGCCTACTTTAGATTCTAAGGCATACATTGCTGTCACTGTAGCTCCAGTTTCACCTCCTAAGAATGTAGTACCACCAAGTGCATTCACTAAGACTAAAGCAAATAGTAGTTATGGATGGCAGAAATGGATATATAACACACTAGGATTTAAATGGATGCCTAAAGTCATTAATGTGTGCATGTCTCATATACTTGCTTCGGAACCCTCTAACATTTCGGGTTCCACATCTACTTCTATTCCATCTGTGTCGTCTGTGTGAAATGCAGGTGATACAGATCATTCTCTGGATTGTTGATAGCGGATGTTCCCGACACATGACAGGCAACCTTAAACTGTTATCAAACTTTATTGCAAAGTTCATTGGCACTGTCAGGTTCGGGAATGATCACTTCGCAGCTATCATGGGCTACGGAGATTATGTCAATGGGAACATCGAAATCAGCAGGGTTTACTATGTGGAAGGCCTCGGTCATAATCTGTTTTCAGTAGGTCAGTTTTGTTATTTGGAGGTTGCTTTCAGGGAGAAAACTTGTTTCATTCGTGATCTACAAGGAAATGACCTTATGTCTGGCTCGCGTAATTCTAGTCTCTACACTATCTCTGTGCAAGACATGGTTGCTTCATCTCCCATCTGCTTACTTTCAAAGGCAACATCAACAAAATCATGGCTATGGCACCGTCGTCTCTCACATCTAAACTTTCAAACCATCACCAACCTTGCTCGACACAAACTAGTTGAAGGTCTCCCACGATTCCGATATTCAAAAGATCATCTTTGCTCAGCCTGTGAACAAGGAAAAAGCACTCGTTCCCATTTTCCTTCAAAGGTGGAACACAGCTCTCAGTATGTGCTTCATCTTCTTCACATGGATTTGTGTGGCCCGATGCGTGTGCAAATGATCAATGGCAAACGCTACATCTTAGTAATTGTTGATGACTACTCGCGATGGACTTGGGTCTACTTTCTTCGAAGCAAAGACCAAGCTCCACAAATGATCATCACCTTTCTCACGAAAATACAGGTTCAGCTCCGCAACACCGTCAGAATAATCAGAACAGACAGAGGTACTGAATTTGTTAACCAAACCCTTCGTGTATTCTATGAGAAAGTGGGAATTCAGCATCAAACATCTATTGCACGTACATCAGAACAAAACGGAGTTGTTGAAAGACGAAACCGAACGTTAGTGGAAGCTGCAAGAACAATGTTAATCAATGCTAAACTTCCAGATTACTTGTGGGCAGAAGCCGTATCTACTGCATGCTATACTCAAAACCGTTCTATGATCACAAAACGCCACAACAAAACACCTTTCGAGCTTGTCCACAACCACAAACCGAATCTCAAACACTTTCACATATTTGGATCCCTTTGCTATCCAAATAATGATCGTGATGATTTTAGAAAGCTCAAAGCCAAAGCTGACATTGGAGTCTTTATTGGATATTGTGAGAATTCTAAAGGTTACCGGATCTGGAATCGTCGTACAAAACAGGTGATGGAAACGATTCATGCTCATTTTGATGAACTCACGGAAATGGCTTCTGAGTATAACAGCTTAGAACCCGGTCACAACCGTTTAAACTTCCCTCAACCCCCATCATCAGCTGAACAAAGCCCCCAATTAACTCGTCAACAAATGGAAAGGTTATTTGCTCCTCTGTTCAGTGACGATATTGATGAACGTGCTCCAGGTGTATCCGCTGTTTCCGCTGCACAACCTGATAATATTCCTATACCTGATACACCTGCTACAACAACTACTGTTGAAGATGCACCTACACCAGTTGACTCAAACACAACAGTTGAACACACCGCTTCCAACAATGATGAACTAGCTGATGATATTCTGAATGAAGTACCCCCACCTGCAGATTTTGATCCAAATGTGTTCTTTAACCCGTTTGCTAATGAGACTGCTGCACCAGATGTCGCAGAATCGTCAACAAACCATTTGAATACTCAGAATCTACACAATGTATACCAACATCAACCCTCTACACATCGATGGACAAAAGACCTTCCTCTGGCCAATATTATTGGCAACACGAATCAACCAGTCGTTACGAGACAACGTCTTCACACAGATGGTGAACATTGCATTTATGCCCTCACTGTCTGCCAATCTGAGCCTAAAAACATTAAAGACGCAATGACAAAAGACAACTAGATTGAATCCATGCAGGAAGAACTCAACCAATTCAAACGTCTTGAAGTATGGGAACTGGTTGAAAGACCAACAGGGGTCTACGTCATTGGTCTAAAATGGATTTGGAAAAACAAATTGGATGCTGAAGGGAACGTCATCCGAAACAAGTCACGTCTAGTTGCTAAGGGTTATCGTCAGGAAGAAGGAATAGACTTTGAAGAATCTTTTGCTCCGGTTGCTCGTCTTGAGGCTGTTCAGATATTTCTCGCTTTCGCGGCTCATATGAATATGACGGTCTTTCAAATGGATGTCAAAACTGCGTTTCTCAACGGACAACTGAAAGAAACGGTTTATGTCAGCCAACCCGAAGGATTCGTTGATCCAGAGTGCCCGAACCATGTCTACAAACTGAACAAAGCTCTTTATGGTCTCAAACAAGCCCCTCGGGCATGGTACGATAAGCTATCATCTTTCCTCATTGCTAATAATTTCACCAAAGGCTCGGTTGACCCAACTCTTTTTATACAATATCACGGGGCACATATCTTAATTGTTCAAATTTACGTGGATGACATCATTTTTGGGTCTACACATAAAACGTTTTCAACCGCTTTTGCAAAACTAATGAAGAAAAATTTTGAAATGTCCATGATGGGTGAACTCACGTTCTTTCTAGGACAGCAAGTTCATCAATCACCCCGTGGTATTTTCTTGAGTCAGTCCAAATATGCCCTTGAATTGTTAAGCAAATTTGGAATGAAAACCTGTGATACTTATGCCACACCTATGACTCATACCAAGAAGCTAGACGCTGATTTACATGGGAAATTAGTTGACTCTACCAAATACCGAAGTATTATGGGATCTCTCATGTATCTAACAGCTAGCAGACCTGATATTGTCTTTGCCGTTTATCTATGCTCCCGTTATCAGTCGCGACCAACTGAAACCCACCTCTCTGAGGCTAAAAGAATCCTCCGATACATCAAGGGAACCATTAACTTGGAGATCTGGTATCCGAAGGATTCTGGTTTTGAACTAATCGCTTTTTCAGACGCTGACCACGCAGGATGCTTAGACTCAAGGAAAAGTACTTCAGGAGCTCTACAATTTCTTGGTGATAAACTGGTGTCTTGGCAATCAAAGAAGCAGGATTGTACATCGCTGTCATCAACCGAAGCAGAATATGTAGCCATGTCCGCGTGTTGTGCTCAAGTCATCTGGATGAGAACACAACTCTAAGACTATGGTTACGTATTTGACAGAATCTCGATGTACTGCGACAATCGGAGTGCCATTGCGATCTCGTGCAACTCAGTTCAGCACTCGAAATCAAAGCACATCGATCTTCGCTATCATTTCATCAAAGACCACGTGGAACAGGGTACCGTTGAATTATACTTTGTGGGTACTGAATACCAATTGGCAGATCTTCTCACCAAAGCCTTGCCTCCCGCTAGGTTTAATGAGCTGATCCACCGGATTGGTATGAGGTGTTTGACTCAAGAGGAATTGGATGACCTCTTAAAACAGTCTTAAAAACCTGTCAAACACCAAAACATCTTTTGTAAATAATTTTTCAAAAACAAAATACAAAAATATAAAATCTTATAAAACAACAAAAATATTCTTCTAACCTATAAATCTTTCAACATGGCAAGTACATTTCTTCCTTCAACACTATAATCTTTCAAAATTCAGTATTTTTACGATCAAGTGTTGAGGGGGAGAAAATTTTCACTTAACTGTTTCAAAACATCTGAGTACTTCCATGTTACCATATCTCGGTTGTTTCATTTAACAATGGTGGTGAATTTTCTGGTTAAATGACACTCCTCGGACTAAATTTATAACCTTTCATTATTTCTTAAGTCGAGGGGGAGTGTCGTCAAGTTTCTTTCCTAAAAACCTTTTTTGGTAACCAAAATGGAAGTTAAATGGCTTTGTATGTAAAAGGAAAAGGTGGAGGGCCCAAAACTGTCAAAACCTTAAAGATATTTTGAATAAAAATATCCTCCACCTAACATTTCACTTCTCATTTATTACTCAAAACCTAAAACATCCTACGCCTAATAATCGTTCATCAAAACCGTGTTTAAGATCGTCAATTTGTAAGTGATTTCATGTTCCTAACAAGATTTTAAACAATGGTTTTAAATTTTACACGAATCCAACGGTTAAAACATCGTGTAATCTTGATTCTGTGGTCTACGCGTAGGCGTATGAACACCCAATCAAGAATGAGTGTTTGTGGTTAAAAGGAATGTGTCAAAATGTTTTAACAACATCTATGATATCATTTCTATGCTCAAAACACACCCAGAAACACGAATTAATGGATTTTTATAATTAGGGTTTATGAGTCGAATTTGGGTTTTTCAAAATGTGAAGTGGTTTGGTCAAAAAGATTGTTAGGTTATGATCATATATTGATGAATTGATAATTTCCATGGTTATTAACCACCCAGAAACACTAATTGGTTAACAATTTGGAATCAGGGTTTAATGTTCATATCTTTGGGTAATTTTGATTCTCAATGAATTAGATGTTATAATTTGTTTCATAGACTCTCTCAACATCATAGACCTACCAGAATTTGTTTGGTGCATATCCCATGGCTAGAAATTATACGCGTAAATCTTAACCCTTAGGGTTTTGACCTACGCGTATGTCTTTCTACGCGTAAATATTAACGTATGATTCATGCCATGTTTTGTTGATATAATGAATGCTTGTGTTAATTTTGATGATTTGATGAATTTATTTCAGGCTTTGCTACGCTTAATATTCAGAATCAAGGTCATTTGCAACTCTACGCTTAAGGATTACCTTACGCGTAGGAAGTTATGCGTAAGAGAAATCCTACGCGTAACTACTACGCATAAGGTTCTACAATGGGACTACGCGTATCCTGTGAAGGATATGCGTAAACAGTGACTCTACGCATAAGGTCTACTCTTACGAGTAAGCCTTACGCGTAAGGTCTTTATACGCCTACGCGTAAGCCCTACGCATAAGACCCCCTTTCCTACGCGTAACTTCTCTTACGTGTAAGTTAGGATCCTACGCGTAAGCTTTCGTCTACGCGTATGTCATTACTGTTTACACTTAACTTTGTCAAAACTACGCCTAAGCCTTGATTGACCTTCATTATGAATTGTTACGTGTTCAAACCTGTAAATAAACTAATCATAACGTCACGAATCCAATAATGTCACTAATAAACTTAATCGTTTGATATGTTGTGAACAATAAGTGATAACATAAACTTTAAAACTTAAAGTTAACTAACTCACGAAACATTTCACGACGTCATTAGACTATTGGACAAACAAGTGACTTAGGACTCGTAACAATCATTGACACTGTACATTCAATAACTAGACAATAAAACCTTCTGTTGACTAACATTATGTCTTTTGATATGTTGGTTCTTTTGGCTAATGTTATTTCAGATCACGACATGGCTGAACAAATGAATGTGGATGCATCAGAAGTTCTTACAATTGCTGATATCTTTCCAGAGGGTTATCCGAGAAAGCTTGGAAAGAACAACCTTAGGGTTGACTTTGACACCCTCACATGCTCGGAATCTTCTTGTCTCATTGCAGTGGATATTATCAGGAATCATCCCTACCAAAACATGCTCTCACACTCTGCCACAGTTCCAGAGGTCTACATTCAACAATTCTGGGATTCTATGCAGAGGATCACTGGTCAAAATGCTGTGAATGTGACTCTTAATCACAAACAAGTCACTATCACTCCTGATGACTTACGAGCTGTTCTCATCATTCCAGACATCGCTCCAACCGACTTCTTTGCTACCCCTACTTAAGAGACTGTCCTGCAATTCTTGATAGATATTGGTTATGATGAATCTACAGGAATCATTACTAAGCACTCTCACGTGGAGCTGAAGAATATTCCTCAACCATGGAGGACACTCTATATGATCATCACCAAATCAGTCTCTGGTCGTGACAGTGGCTATGAGCATCCCAAACTCATGGAACTGCAAATTTTCTGGTCATTGATCAACAAGAAGGACATTATAATTGAAGCACTGCTATGGGAAGATATGATGCTGTTTCATAAGAAGCTTGGCTCCAAAATTCCCTATGTCAGATACACCAAACTGTTGATCCAGAGAGCTCTTGGACTTCATCCTGAAATCCCCAGGAGACTCAATGACCCAGATAATCATGACATCTTGACTGAGCACATACTATCTGTCAGAATCAAAGAATCGTCTACGAAGAAACAGGGTGCTGAGTTGCCCGATCACCTTCTTACAAAGGAAATCAAAAAGCTGGAAACGTACAAAAGGTATCGGGTAGCCGTAAAAGAAGGAAAAGTTGGCCATCTTGATGAAAAGGCTTCAGGGACTCCTACTCGGAGAACCAGAAGAGGAAGTGCTGGAAGTGCAGTAAGTTCTGAAAGTCAAAGGAAGTTTCCCAAAAGGAATCCTCCTCGCAAAAGGATTGTTCCCGTAAAGGAAGCTGAACCTATTCCCACACTTGAATCGCAAAGAAAGCTTAAGGACGAAAGCTCTGAAGGTACTGACACAGATGAAGAGATTACCTACTCTGAAACTGCTAAGGATGACAATCCTTTAGTATCAAAACCTCCAAGTCCTCAAGCTGATAAAGGAAAAGGGAAGACTCCTGCACTTGTGCCCTATGACGAGAGCTCTGAAGAAGAAGAAGAGCTACTGGATCAATCCTACAGGAAGAAGTTTAAAATTGTCAGACACCTTCAAAAAGCTGAAGAATTTGCAAAAGACCAAATGGGTGGCCCCGGAGGATCAAGTGGTGCTGCCCACTCTTCACAAGGTCCTGATGCGGTTAATCGACTCGATAAGGGATCTGGTGCCACCACTCTATTGCAACAACAAAAGCTTGTGGAGGATACTATCGAATATGAGTTTGAGAAAACTGAAACTGAGAAGTCTGAGAAAGATAAAGATGCTGATTATGACAAGCTGCTTCTGGAAAGTCCTACACGATCACAGAAGGAAACTTCTGAACCGCCCAAGGACCCCGAGTCTCCTCACGTCTCATCCTCATCGGATTCTTCTTCTCATTCATCACCACCACCATCAAAGAAATCAACCAAATCAACATCCAAATCTGTGAAGAAACCACCTCGATCTTGGATTTCTCAGACTCATGAAATAATTGTGAAAGTTGTCCAACAAGTCAGAAAGAAGGACATGCTCTACAGAAAACTGAATTGGTTTGCTGACCAAATACAATACTTAAATGATGAGAAAGACAAGATGCAGAAAGAAAGGGAGTTTATTCAGGAATTCATGAAAAGTCATCGTCAAGAGGAACTGAACGAAATGATCGAAGGTTACACTAACAAGTACCTTCAGAATATCGTTCCTAAAGTCACAACGGAGCTGTTCACCAGACAACTATATCCAAATCTTATGCAGATAGCCAAGCAAACTATAAGATCAACACCTTTATCCGTCACAATCAATCCATCTGATCCTATAGTTTTCTCGGATAATGAATTGGTGGCCAAGCTTGTCACACAAATGTCTCAACGATCTGGGACATTTACCTCTGATGAAGGAAAGCTGTTTCAAGCATTGCTGGACTACCAACTCCAAGAAGCATGTAGATTCGAAGCAGAAAAGTTTAAACGTCCTAGAGACGATGAAGATAAAGATCAGGATAAGAATGATGAAGCTAAACGTCAAAAGAAGTCTGGTGAATCATCTTCTATGTTACCTCCTCTCCAACGGACTCCTACTCAACAAAATTCCCCTCCTCGTTCTTCTACAGATAAACCTCAGGACGATTCCGAGTTACCACCCCTGACTCAGAAAATCGGTGATCACTTTGAGTATACGGGTGGTGACGATGAAGAGGTCCTTGAGCCCCTACAACAACCCACATCTCCCAAACAAGTTCAGAAACCAGCATCATCATCTAGGCCTTCGAAAAAAAAAGAAGAAGAAGACGTCTCAGACTGACGTCGTATCTTGGCTAGATGATGACAAAACTGAAGAATTTGAATGGTTCTCTACTCTTGTTAATAACACTCCCTACCCTGAAGAAGGTCAGAATTTGGTAGACGGTTCTACATTGGAGCATGCAAAACTTTTGCAAGAAAATTTCCATGTGAAGAAAATGACGAAATCTGAGTTGAAGCGAATCAAGAATGAAGCGTTTCAACTTCTAAAAGACAGCTCTGAAAGTGCCCTCGAGGTCGAATATCACCTTGACAACATTGCTCGAGTTATGTCTAACAACATGGATTGGCTCAACCCGGAAGCAAACATTGACTTCACAAAAAGGGACAACCCTTCATACTACACCGATTGGACCAAACCTCTACCGACCATTGGCCAACCAGATGAACCACGGATTCCATTCCGATATTTCTTCAACAAAGACCTGGAATTTCTTCTCTATGGTGGCGATGGTTCAAGGAAAATGCTACATCCTTGACACTTCCATTCCCTGCAGCTATCTACTCAAACTGCATTGCCATTGAGGAACGTGCCACTCACTTGTTCTCCAACACAGTGGAAGCATACGACCGAGATGCATTGTATGGGATTCATCACTGGACAGAACGCCGACGAATCTACTACAGAAGCTGTCAGGTTCAGAAGTCACAACATGCAGTGTTTAGTACTAAAGACATCGTTGCCATCCAACATGTTGGTCTTTCTTCCAAATGGGACTACACCTTTCTCAAGAAGATTGTGGTCAAAAGACAGGATGAAAGGGATTATGCATTCTGTGAAGCTGACTTTGAGAATTTGTCTCTCAATGATATTGAAGACATGTACCTTGCAAAAGTACAGGGTCGCATGAGACAATTTTCAACCGAAATACAACGTGAATTCATCAAGTCACTGCTCATTTTCATCAGACGCATAGTCATAAAAGAACGTGTTGAAGATCTCCAGCTTGCCGTTGAATCATATCAGACACGTGTCAACTTCACTCCACCACAGCTTGATCTTCCCGATATCAACCAGCTATCACAATTAACGCTCATCAGCGAATCGTTTGGTGTCGTTTATCGCAGTGAACTTCATCGTAATTGCTTGATGGCGTGTAATGAGCTTCACAAATTTGGAGATCATACTCTGAAGATGGTTAGGGACAGATTAGCTTATCGATTAAAGGATATACGTGAAAACATTGGGAACCCTAAGCGATGGAATTCTCAGGATCGGAGGAATGTGAGAAGGATCATCACCATGATTGATGAACGGTTGTTCAGAAGGGATCAGTTCAGAACGTTGGAAAGCTTTGTTGGTGGTCGACCCAGGATCAACATCACCGGCTATCAACGCCCTGTTCGTACTCCTGGGAACATCACTGCACTTCCTGGTACCCATTGAATTGTTTCTTTCATATAATTTTGGATGTGTGATTATGTATGTCTATGGCTTGTGCACACATAACAGTGTACAACCCGTTCTTGTCAAGAAAGGACCCTGTGGTACGCTTCAGTGCCACAATCCTTATAAAAGGAGCGAAAGCTTCTTATTTTTTGAGTAAAACCTATCAAACCTTTCATTTTTCAAGGTTTTGCTCAAAAAGACAAGTACTTCCCCGTATGATTTTCAAAACCTCAACCGTTTATATCACTTGTTGAGGGGGAGTATTTGCATTAAAACTTTGTTCACAAATTGTTCATAGTGGTCATCTTCCCACAACACTCGAAATGGTCATATTTATTCTCAACCGTTCAAAAATAACATTTTATATGCCATTTTTGAGGGGGAGAAAATTGTGTGATAAGAAATATGTTGTGCAAAATGCAAATGAATATGTGTACTTCAGACTTAACCAACGAATTGACGGTACTAAACTGTTAGTAACTCGAAAAGACTTGTCCTGGACGGGTAATAATTTCAAGCTAGTTCGCTAGTAATGTAAACGTGTCTCGCAAAGGACTTGTCCAAGTAGAAATTAACATTCGAGACACTCTTGGTAGACATGAACTCTGACGGCTATGACAACCTTTCGAGGTTTGTCTACACCTTCAAGGTAGTTATTAGAGCTAGTTGTCACCAAAAAGCTGACAATGTAACTCTTTAACTATGCAACGTAACCGTGTCTCGCGGGGGATTGTCTATCTCCAGTGGATCAATTCAAAATGTGCGCGCTCTTTCCTCACTGTGCATTTAAACCATTAAAACTATTAAGCACATGTGGAGGGGGAGTATTTATGCAAAATCATATCTCTACCGTGGTACTAAAATGTTTTCATTAACAAACACTGTGAGAGATTTAATTTTTCAGTGGTACAAAATGGTTTTATGGCAACATAGGTTAGTCATGGAGTTATAAGGTGACTAAGGTTAGGAATAACCGTCCTATGATCCGCCAGAGCCGGAGGGATCTACCCAAGGACTCTACCATTAGTTAGTGTTAGATGTCCTTAGGAATGATTGTAAAAAGGAGAAAATGAGAATCGGAGAAAGAAGGAGTTGAAGAATCAAAAAGAAATGTAAAGTAAAGGGTGAAAAGAAATAGCCCTCCAGATTATTCAACTTAGGGCAGACACCGGGTTCAATTCATATGCTACTGGTTGTCACTCAGTGACACCGGTATTGAAGATTAAAAGTCGTCATGGACCCAGTGACGCATGCACTAAACCTTCTTCGCCACTCAAGTCTCTCTCAACAGAAGCTTGTTTCATTCTCACAGGGAACCCTACGTAAACTATTGGCCTTCTCTTAGAGATCGCTGGTATTGAAGAAGGAGACCCTCTCCCTGGTCTCCGCTCAGGAATTGAGTCTAGAGCCACGAGATTCATCAAAAGATCTCTTAGGTACACTTGACATTTCACCACTTGTTGATCACCAAATAAGATTATCAGTGGTTCATATCGAGTCCTTCACAGATCTTAGCAATCTGTCGAGAACATTTATGAGAGGTTCACAACTGTGATCCTCAGTGATTGAATGGAAACTCCTGCCAGGGTCAACATCAAACAGCCCTGACAGCAGGTCACTTCGGTAACTCCCCGTGGATTACGCGGAGTGTGTCTCAAACGGTCTACAGTCGTGAGGTGATGCTTCGGTGTACCTCAGCGACTCATCTGAACTGTAGATGTACTCCGGTACATCGCGTTATCTCACTTGTGGGACTCCAGTTCAGGAACGGACGTAGTAAGAGTTAGAGTTGTGTTTTCACACTATGCTGTTAACACTCTCGAAGTTCAAACTTGTAAGTGCCGGTACCTGCTTATTACTAACCGTTTGAAATGTTTTCTTCTTATGGAAGCTCCGGAGCGGGATGATCATGCAGATTCTTCTCATGCTCACGCCAACATCATCGCTAATGGAAGTTCTATTCTAATGCAACACAACAGTCAGAATGATTCTTCGTCAAACCAAAGAATCTTCAAAGTTAAAGACTTAAAGAACTTCATCAGTACTAAATTCCAACGTCAAAGAGCGTGTGAGCATGTTGAAGAATGACGTGGAGAAACTGGAGCAGCGAAGCAGACCTGAGGCAGACTGATGCAGACAACAACATACTATCACTTTCACCACAAAGAACAATGATCAAAGAACAAAGTTAAAGATGACGTCAATGCATAATTGTTCAAGGAAAACTATCTCTCTACACTGGGGAGATTGTTCGAATCGAGGCAATTCTTCCTACAAGAAAGAAGAATGTCAGAAGACGTCAGAGCTACTATTACATCAACGCCTTCACCGTTCATCACCAACACTTGAGGGGGAGATTGTTGGAATCAATCCTAAACCATAATCAAGTGTTAGTAATTAATATGTAATAGTTAGCTTTATTATGGCCTTTATGTTTGTTATTAGCCTTAAGCTTATGTAGAAGGCCCATGAGCTTATGCCCAAGCCCATTTAAGAAAGGATGGAAACTAGGAGTGTTGCCCTAGCTTTCCTCCTATAAATACTCTTGTAAACCTTCATTTGAAGGTTGGTTATTCAAGTTATTCTCTCTTCACATACTCTACGCGTAACCGGTCTTACTTTATCGTGTGTGTGTGTTTGGATCTTGTTCAATCGCCTTATCTCTTTCTATATTACTTGTGTTTGTAAAACTAGTGACCTAACAGTGGTATCAATCACCTACTAGTTGGGTGAATCGTGTTTGTTTTTGAAGTGGGTTTCGGTCCTACGCCTAAAACGCACGTTTGATACTTTGGTTCGCTTAAAAACTTGTTTTTTACACTTGTGTTTGTAAAACTAGTGACCTAACAGCAAGATCACCACCTTTTGAAGACGTGCAATCTCAAGGTCATGAGTTGCTAAGCTTCGTCATTAGTGTTTCGTGTTGAAGGTATTGGCGTGGTGTGCCAATTGGAGTAATAAGGTGTTTTCATTTTAACTTCACTAGGGATGATGCAAACTCGCCATTCTTGGGAGAAATTAAGTTTAAAGGACACACCCTTTTTGTTTCGACAAAAGGGGGAGAAGAGTGTAAACGTAGAAGGTAATGTATAGGAAGTACGGACACAAGTAACTTTGACATTTTACCTATCTATTACGTTTACATATATTTTGTCATCATCAAAAAGGGGGAGATTGTTAGTGCAAATATTACGATATTTAATCTATACCTTCTCATTTATTTTGTTGATGACAAACATGTAACTTGTAATACATAACATAAAGGGAAAATTGCATAAAAATGCATCATACTTGTCACTTTTTGTCATTGTATGTAGCGAACTATTTTTTTTTTATCATTGTGACACCAACCTTTTTAGATCGTGCTATTGTGTGTATCGGTGACCTGCTTAACCTGTTGGATCCGGTCAAGTTAATGACCGTTAATTTCTTTATTGCACCGTTAGTCCTTTTCGTCTGTTTTTAACGATCGTTATTATATTATTGCACCGTTAGTCCTTTTCGCCCGTTTTTACACGTTTTCGTCCATTTTTACATGTTTTTTTTTCGTTTTGGCACGGTTTAGTCCGTTTTTACACGTTTTCGCACGTTTCGTCCTTTTTTGCACAATTTCGTCCGTTTTTACACGTTTTCTTTCATTTTTGCACGTTTTCGTCCACTTTTGCACGTTTTCGTCTGTTTTTACACGTTTTCGTTTGTTCTTACACGTTTTTGTTCGCTTTTGCACGCTTTCTTCTTTTTTTACACGTTTTCATTTGGTTTTACACGGTTTTGTTCGTTTGTGCATTATGTTACACGTTTTCGATCGTTTTTGCACGTTTTTACACGTTTTCGACCGTTTTTGCATGTTTCGTTTGTTTTAACGTGTAAAACAAATGAAAGCGTGCAAAAGCGAACGAAAACCTGTAAAAACAAATGAAAATGTGTAAAAACGGACGAAAGCGTCCGAACACGAACGAAAACGTGTAAAAACAAACGAAAACGTGTAAAAACGGACGAAAACATGCAAAAACGAATGAAAACATGTAAAAATGAACGAAAACGTGTAGAAATGAAAAAAAACGTGTAGAAACAGACGAAAATGTTTAAAATAGGGCGAATAGGACCAACGGTGCAAACGTGTAAAAACGGGCAAAAATAACAAAAACGTGTAAAAACAAACGAAAACGTGTAGAAACGAACAAAAACGTGTAGAAACGACCGAAAACGTGGAGAAACGAACAAAAACGTGTAAAAACTTGCAAAAACGTGTAAAAACGGACGAAAACGTGTAAAAACGAACGAAACCGTGCAAAAACGAACAAAAACGTGTAAAAACGAACAAAAACATGTAAAAACGGGAGAAAACGTGTAAAAACGGACGAAACCGTGCCAAAATGAACAAAAACGTGTAAAACGAATGAAAACGTGTAAAAAATGGGCGAAAAGGACTAACGGTGCAATAATATAATAACGGTCGTTAAAAACAAACGAAAAGGACTAACGGTGCAATAAAAAAATTAACGGTCGTTAACTTGACCGGCTCCAACAGGTTAAGCAGGTCACCGGTACACATAATAGCACGATCTAAAAAGGTTGGTGTCACAATGATAAAAAAAAAGTTCGCTACATACAATGACAAAAAGTGGCAAGTATGATACATTTTTATGCAATTTTCCCTAACATAAAATGTATAAGTTACTTGTAATTATATCTTGTCTCAACATACTCTCAACACCTTTCGACGACTCAAGTCCTTGTATGCTACAACACAGGTTCGTACATGTTTGTTATGTTGCATTATGATCAAACCCCCAACAAACCAATAAACATGTTTAGTTAAATAGTTTATGTATAACAACTAGTGTTTACATATTGGGTAAATATATACATAACTAGTATATATTATAATGGGTAATATAAATGGGTAGAAACTTAAGTATTTGACCCATTGACCAAATACATTGAATGTAGTTGGGTAAACCCCAAAGTCCATGACCCATACCCATTGCATGACATCATGCATAAGTCATATATGGATAATATCCATGACCCATGGTATTGAACCATACCCATAAGACTAGATACATTGTACTCATTAGATGCATTGTATCTAAAGGAATACCCATGAACCAACCCATAACCCATGACCCAAAAACCATGGGCAAAAGGGAGCGTCCTACGGATCCCTCAAAGTGCCCATGGATCCCTGGAATTACAAAGGCCGGATCCCTCCATAAGGGATCCTTGGGGCAGAACATGGTTTTGGTCTTTTTGCCTATAAATAGCAAGCCACTTCTTACCATTTCTTCACACCTTCACACATAGTTTCTCTCCACCATTTCTAGGATATTTAGATCATTAGGAAACATGTAAACCACCCTCATCTCATATAATTATAATGCTTCTAACTCTCATTTGTTGTAAGCATACTCCCGAAGTGATCCTCCAAAGCAAGCTTAGAGATCTTGCTTCCTTACCTACTGAAGTGATCACCCATCACAAGATACAAGCACATGAAGATCTTCTACAACAAGCTTGGGAAACTTGTCATCTTCATTCATAGAAAACTAACTACATCATGCTTTGGGTTCTTGATGCTTAGTTTAGGATTTCATATCCATTAGCCACATTGTCTTGGATATTGTCTAGTATCATATTCTTGTATCTATGACTAGACTAGATGGTTTATGTGTTTGTGCCATAAAACACAAGGTTTGTTATGTTGGGCCACAAAACATAACGGGTATCATAGATGTGTCAAAGGCATTAGGGAATAATGCTAGGTCGTATAATCGATGAGGTGCATCGTTATACATATAAGTATTAGTTTGTTTCCAAGGATGGTGATATCCTTGATGGTGTTGTAACAAGGAGTAGATCTCCTTGATATTAGGTGCTGTGTTGTGATGGGTAGTAGTTCCTCCATAATGGAACTAGTTGCTTAGCCTAGTACCTAATAAAGGGTAGGCGACATTTTGATAGGTGTGGTTCACCTTGGTGTGAAAGAACCCGGTGGTTAGCCTAGCACCGAATAAAGGGTAGGCGACGTTGTATAGGTGTGGTTCACCTTGGAGTGAAAGAACCTGATGGTTAGCCTAGTACCAGAAAAAGAGTAGGCGACGTTGTGAAGGCTTCTCCGCCATAAGGAGATTGGTGTAGTGTTTACAAACTCTCGAGTAGGTGACTCGGGGAGTGGAGTAGGGCAAGGAAGGTGTCCTTGTAGCCGAACCACTATAAATCCTCGCGTTGGTTTGTCTATCCTTTTACTTATCGCTTTACTCTTATTCTTGCATTACATTGTTTATTTTCTATGTGGTTGATATCTATGTTTGTGATACATACTTGGTCTTTTATATAGTCACAAACTATATTTAACACATTACATATTATGACACGATTGATCAAGAAAAAGCAACCGGACTAATAATGGTGAAACTTGATTTATAACGAACCATTAATCTTGCGGAATCTTATGTGATATTAAGGGGTTGGCGTTACATGCCGTAATGCGTTAAATGCATCCTCGCGTCGAGATTTGCAAATGCAATGGTTTATATTATATTTAATACAAAAGTTTTAAGTTTGAAACGGAAACGTATTCACCCCCCCCCCCCTCTACGTTTTCACACATATGTTTTGTTTATTTATCATAAGTGTCATATGGTTATATGGTTTGTAAAGTAGGTTTAGTTGTTTTTCGTAATTCGGTTCTTGCCGTTTTCAAAGTAGAACGAAAGTTGTGAAATCCTTAGGCTGTTTGGTTATTTGGAAAAATATTGGCGGTTTATAAGTTCTCGTCATTTTGATAATGTAAGTATTCAAAGTTATGTCCTTTGGTTTGTGTTGGTGTTGATTTGCCAAGGTTAACACCTTAGTTAACGGTCTTGGGTAAATAAGCCTTGAGGCTTTAGCCATGGCCTTGCCGTGACTTTGGTCTTGACTACCATGGTCTTGAGACTCAGCTTTGACCTTAGCCGTGGCTGTGGTCTTGGCTTAAGGCCATTAGGCCTCTTGTTTTGCCTTTAGTTGTGAGACTATATATAGGGCAGTTTCAGTTTTTGAAGAAGAATGGCCTATTTAAGCGTTTTCAGGGCCCAAAGTATAGAAGGAAAACGTCGTTCCGGACAACTTTTGTGTTTTAACTTTTTGATGATTCGGACCAGAAGTGCCACTTTCAAAGTGGACAGCTGCTTAACAGCTTGTTTTAGGCAGTTTCGGTGTTTTGTGTTCGCTAACTTCTTTTGGCCGTATCTTTTGACTCGTTTGTCCGTTTCGGATGATTCAAGTTGCTATGTTTACCATTTTATCTTGTCTACAATAGTATGTAAGTTAGAAAGTCCATATGTGACTGGTTTTAATGGTATGAAATGTGTAGAATATGACTAGTTTACTAGTTTGTTACTTTTACGACAATATGTGAATTAAAACATGTGATTGAGTTTATGTACATCATGAATCAACATATTAACCATATATATAGCATGAAATTGTCAATATTATGAATAATAAACATGAGATGATAGTGGTGATTAGTTGCTTATAACTTTTGGCTTTCAATCAAGAAAGGAGTAACTAATAAAACCGGGTGTCGTAAAAATACGAAACTTGCAGGAATTATGAAACTCATCATTATACTCTATATAAAAATATAAAATGAGTGATAAGTCTCATTGGGTGCAAAAACGCTGATTAAAGCTGGAAACACGGGTAAAAAACGCGTAATTCGCAATTTATCAGAAAAGAACGAGATTTCAGGGAAATGACCGTGAATTTATTTAAAGTAGACTAAAATTAGTCTATAAGTGATATGAGATGTCAAAATGTGGTTTTCGTTATACGTGGGATAACTTAACAGTTATACGTGAAGTCTAAAAGTTACGCGATTTAAGCAAAAATGTAGAACGTACAAGGTTAATTTCTTTATGGTCAAAGGAGGAGGGAAATATCTTTGACTTTTCCAAAAAAATGTAAAAGTGTCATAACATCTTAGAAAATACAGTTCAGGAATGGTTAAGTCTGGGTCTAAGTAGAATTGTTTAAAACGTAAGTTTAGTCTCGTACGGTTCATGGTTTATTTGGTAACATTTAAATGAAATCTTAAAAATTCTCTAATTGATTATGAGTGATCTAAAAATTAATCTGATGTGAGGAAAATTGTCAGAGTTGATTTTCGTTATGTGCGGGATTTTTTAAATGGTGCTCCAACCAAAACGAAACTTTAAGACGATGTTTTCTTAATAACTTTTGCAAAGATGATCTAACAATTGTCAAACTCTCAGGTTATTACTAAAATAAATTAACTTACGAGAATGTGAAATAAAATTTTTACTGGATGAATAGTGAAAGTGAATAGTAAAAGTGAATGGTAACTTTTCAAAAAAATGAAAAGTAACCCGAAAATGCGGGTTGTTACAGTCTCACCACCTTAATGGGAATTCCGTCCCGGAATTCAGTGTGTGTTATCCGATGTTGAATTGTCTAGGAAAATGTGGGTATATGCGCCGAATTCTAATCTTTGCGTTCTTAAGTTTCGTGTCATAGAACATGTTATGTAGTATTTTATGTTTTTGGTGGTGGCTTAAGTTGATAATCTAAAGGTATAAGATGTTGTTGATGTGAAATGGTTTATAATGATATGATAATTGTTGTTTGTAGGAAAGTCTTGATAGTGGCAAGTGGTTATCCAAACCATTTCTAAAGTTGATCATGTCTTAGGTTGTTTTGGCATGAAGGCTATATCGTATAGTGTTTGTCTACTAGTGTTTGAAAGAAACGTGATACTGTGAAGGTTTACATACTGACTTATAATGGGGTTTAGATAATGAAGTTATATGTTGATTATTAGGAGAGTGTAGTGTATGTTTACCATTATTCTGAGGTAAAGATGTAAAGTTTGCTTTAAAATCATAAGTGGATTGGAAAGGATTATGGCGGAATGATATCCTTGAAACCTAAACAGGCTAGTATTTCTTAGAAATGACGAGAAGATATGATGACTATCCCAAGATAGTAGTTAGGATTATCTCATAAATGAAAACTTTCAAGAATGAAATTAGGTAGTATAAATAAGTGTTAAGATCTCGCTGAGTGGTAAAACACTATCATGTCTCTAGATCTTTTTAATGAATTCTGGTGGTTTATCGAGTTTAAGTAGGAAATTAACCTGAATATAACCCTTGTATAACTATTCTCAGTGTTTGAAAAATTTAAGTCGAACATAGTTAATCAGACTATGTTCCACTGTCCCTAGGTTAAATATAGGTGATTAGGCTATATTTAGCTGAGGTTCGATAAATTTTCCAAATACCTAAATTAGGTATACTTGCGATATGTCCATAGCTTTTGAGAAATTTTCCACTAAGCAAAGGCGATATCAAACCATTCAGTTGCAAGTCCTGGCCATAACAGACTTGTAACCAATGTTTTCACATTCCATTGCATAGAAGATAGTATGGGTAGATATGTGTGGAAAGGAAATCTTAAGTAGTTCTAAAATAGTCTATACTTGGCTAGAATCACGAACCTTTAACAATGAAGGTTTCAGAAGAGAATTTTGATGAATGTAGAGAAAGTTACTGAACTTCAGCTTTTTGTAGATGATGAGTCAGTTTATCTTTTAGAAATCCCATTTCTTGTATTTCCATTAGGAAAATCAATAGATTGTGACGGGCTTCATGTAAAAGAATATCATATAAGGTTTTATAAGATAATTTCTAGAGACTTTGTATAACTTATAATGTCTGTGAAGTAAATTAGACCATTGTGTAACTCACAATGTCTTGTGAAATGAAAGAGAGATCATTGTGTAACTCACAATGTCTTGAGAAATGATAGAGAGATCATTGTGTACTCGCAATGTCTTGAGAAATAAATTAGACCGTTGTGTACCTCACAATGTCTTGAGAAATGATGGAGAGATCATTGTGTAACTCACAATGTCTTGAGAAATGATGGAGAGATCAGTGTGTAACTCACAATGTCTGAGAACGTAATAGAGACCACTGTATCTCACAGTGTCTTGAAAAATGAATGAGACCATTGTATTAATACAAATAAGCCGTGAAAACGTTTATTTATATTTTACGATCTTCTAATGTTTTGTCGATAACAAATATAAAATCATTTTAACGAAACTAATAGAGTACGTAAATAGTTTGAGTTAATAGTTTTCTAACACACTCACGCTTTTACATAAAACACTAAAACAAGTATAAGTGATTTTATGATTTAGATACATATGTACAACAACTAGTGTTTACATATTGGGTTAAACATATACTTAAACTAAGTATACTAAAATGGGTAAAAACTAAGTGTATGCTAAATTGGGTAAATACAAGTATATACTAAAATGGGTAAATACTAGCAAATGGTTTTGACTCATAACCCATGGTTTTACATATACCACTTAAACCAAGTTCATTGTATCCTTAAGGTACATTGTATCTAGAAAGAAAACCATGGATCAACCCATAACCCATGACCCTTAACCAAAAATACCCATGGGCAAAGAGGAGCGGACCACGGATCCCTAGCTTTGTGCTAGCCGGATCCCTTGTGGTAGGGATCCGTGGGATCCGGTGAAACAGAAGAGAATTTCCTCTATAAATAGAGAGCCATTTCTTCCTCTCTAAGTGTGCTTTATATATATACTTTCCCAAAGTATTCTAACCCTCTAACCTTAGATCTAAGTGATCTATGTAGTTTGTCTTTTGTTTTTGTGTGATCTACTAGGTTCCTCTTAAAGGAAAGATCACCACCTCTTGAAGACGTGCAAGCTCAAAGTCCATGAGTTGCCATGCTTCGTCATCATCAAGACTACTAAGGTCATCTTGTTGATAGTTCTTCCTTTCTCCATAGATGTTGGGTTGAAGGCATTAGTGAAGAATGCCGAAAGTGTCAAGATAAAAGCATTAGTGAAAGGTGCTCATCATCCGTGTCAAAGCATTAGTGAAGGATGCTAAAGGTGTCAAGACGAAGGCATTAGTGAAGGGTGCCAAGCGTTGTGTCAAAGGCATTAGTGAAGGATGCCAAAGAATCAAATCAAGTAGCATTTGGGAAGAATGCCTAGGTCGTATAATCGATGAGGTGCATCGTTATACATATATGTATTTGTTTATATACAAGGATGGTGATATCCTTGATGGTGTTGTAACAAGGAGTAGATCTCCTTGAGATTAGGTGTTGTGTCGTGAAGGTGTAGTTCACCTAAGGTGTGAAAGAACTAGGTGCTTAGCCTAGTACCTAATAAATGGTAGGCGACGTTGTGAAGGATTAGTTCTCCTAAGGTATGAAAGAACTCGGTGGTTAGCCTAGCACCGTATAAAGGGTAGGCGACGTTGTGTTAGGTGTGGTTTGCCTTGGTGTGAAGGAACTCGGTATTTAGCTTTGTACCGGAAAAAGGTTAAGCGACGTTGTGAAGGCTTCTCCGCCATAAGGAGTTGTTGTAGTGTTTACGAACTCTCGAGTAGGTGACTCGGGGAGTGGAGTAGGGCAAGGAAGGTGTCCTTGTAGCCGAACCACTATAAATACTTGTGTCGTGGTGATGTGCTTCTTACTCTTTATCTTTCATTACACGTTTATATATCTATCTATCAACGTCCAACATAAACAACCAAATAGAATGACATAAGTTGATCTAAATATTTAAAAGGAAGTTTTAAATTGGTAAAACTATTCAACCCCCCCTCCCTTCTAGTTTTCCACAATTGGTATCAGAGCTTCGTTACCAAGTTTTTTTTGTATATTGTACTTTGAAAACTTGATACGATCCGTGTATGTTTGAAAACTACAAAGAAGGGAATTTCTTAAAACAAAAAGTCATGTTTTTAGAAATCATCATATGTTGGATAGTGATAGATCATTCTAACTTTTTCCTTTGAGAAGTCTTCATACTAGGATTTGGGTATCTAAGAAGATCATGAAGTATTTCGCGTCTATGGTTTCTAAAACCATAAAAAGGGGATATGGCAAAGGTATGTTTTCTTAGTTACATTTTTTTTTAAAACGTGCTAAATTGCTTGTGGACAAAATGGTGATATATGCTTCTATCGTATAATAAGCATAATATGAAAAGTGTTTTAGTGATTTTTTTTCCTTGAAGTTTTGTTGTTAGATATCTTGTTAATCAAGCTTGAATAAAGGTAAAAATGGGTAATATAACTTCACTAAAAAGTCTACAAAGACTAAACCTTTTCGTCGGATCAAAACGTACATTTTTGTAATTCTGTGTCAGATCCGCGGATCCCCCAGGTTACACTGGACGGATCCCTCAACCAAGGGATCCGTGGGATCCATAGGTACAGAAGACAGTTTTTGTCTGAATTTCAAAAATTCATAACTTTTTAACCGTAAGTCGTTAGAAGTCGTGCCACCTATCGTTTTAAAGGTATTTGAGTCTACTTTCATTTAAAAATGATTTCATAAACTGATTCAAAACAATAATTTACAGAATCATTGATTAATAATAGAAAGTCATTTTTCGGTCATCACTTTTGCACAAACTTTTGATCTAATTGGAGACGGATGTTTTCGCTTTTGAATAACAATGTGTCCTCTATTGAAATTAAGGTTTTGATCATATTTATAAATATAAAATAAACTAATCAAGCTTGGTATACATGTTTATATTTAACACAAAGCGATGAAAAGAACTTTCGTATGCTATGCTAAATGATAAATTGTCTTCTTTGCATTACTTGATTATTTGCTTATCTCAAATAGCTTTTGTGCTTGTTTGATTGAATAGCATATGTGGTTTCCTTACCTTGCTATTCATTCTCTTGTTTGTCGATTTACTAATATTCTACTAATCTATGTGCTATTTGAAGGAGTGTTTGGGATAACATCTAGTTGTGTCAAAAATGTTAATTTAGATACTTAGATAAGTCATATAGGTTGAAAAATGTTTAAAACATATAACACACTAAATGATTTTTTTTTTATTGAGTTTGTCATGTGTGCAACATAAATGTTTTATGTGCTTATATGATTTCTTTTGTTCTTGTATCGTTTTCTAAAAACAACAAGAATGTACATCGGATCATAACCTACACTTGTGTTGATGATGTACTCTCCCATTTTCCTTTTCATGATCGATCTCCAAGCTTCATAGTAGGATTGACAACTTGATTATTTCATCCGATATACTCAAGTAAATTATTTTGCAACGCAAATATAATTGTTCATATCCGAAAGTCCAAACTCAAAGCTTTCCAACAACATATGTTGAACTAGCTCATCCAACCATTTTTTTTGTTGTCTACCATATGGACAACTTTTAAACTTATTTTTAACATGACGCCTTCGTCACCTTAGTTGTCTCAAGTATAATATTAAACGAAGCAAAGTATCATCATTGTTACTCTTCGATAGGCCATTGTAGGAATATAAATTTTCCTAACTTGAGAATGAATATTGGAGAACTTATTGCACTAGAAACTCAATTTGACCTAACGGTTAAATTGCTTCCTTGATAGAAGTTGGGTATGTGGAATCACCCGTAAAAATGGTCGTGTTTAGCCGTAATTGAGCACTTCTAGTAACAGTCTCATATTCATTCTCTCACTTGGGAAATCTATACTCCTATGTTTTCCTAAAGTAAGTTTACAATGGAAATACTTTGCATTGTATTAGGATTACTAATCAAACAAGTTGTTAAATAAAATTTTCTTTTAGTTAATCACAACCACTTGCCTCATCAAGCGATTATCTTGCCTTGATCGAGAAGAGCTACATGACTTCATGGACGAAGTTCATTGTATGCTAATCACCATCCGTAATGACTATACATAGTTCATTGCTTCCGTTGGCCAAAACAACCCTATTGTCTTGAACACCATCATCTACTCTGCACGCCATTGTTTATACAAAAGATTTACTAATCTAGATCGTATATAGGTTTTGAGTTTCTTGAATAGTTCTTGTTAAGTTTGATAAACCTCTTTGTTATTTGTGCGCTCGATCTCATTTGATATATTAGTGTTAGAACCTCTTAAACTTGAAATATGATGCATTGTCAAAGTCATTGCATACCTTCTGTAAAGGTTCTGCTTAGCAGATAGACGGATCCCAAAAGTTGTGCTTGACGGATCCCTACTCTTAGGGAACCGTGTGATCCAGCAAACAGAAAATGCAATTGCAATCATTGTATTTCAATCATGTCCTTAGAACACCTCACACTAAGCTAAACATAGTGTCTTAAGGCAAATTAAGTCCTTATCAAGTTAAGTAGATCCTTTCCTACTCAACTCACCTAGATCACACTCTAAGACGCTTGTAGATCTATCATTTTCACTTTAATCCAGTACTCTTCCGCTCTCTATGATCACTCATCATTCTCACATGATCCCTCACATATAGCTTTAGAAATCTTTCGATTATGGCAAAATTGATCATAAATCATCCTTACCTCAAAATTGATCAAAGTTGATCAAATTCTAGTTTTCCCATCTCAAAGCCTTTAGGATATTTTCCAAAACACTATCCCAAGTCACAACCTGATCTTTAGGATCATTTAGCTTCAATTGACACTCTCATCTTTAGTGTCATCCTTGCTCATTCATTGGTACTCATGAAAGTTCCAATTTCTTCCATAAAAAGCAAACATTTGCTATAACACTCATCATTCAAGTGTACCCTCATCTTAGGAACTTAGGAGGACTGAAACACTCAAAGTAATATAGATCTTAGATCTTAGAAACATCATTTCCACTCTTTCATAGCTGCTGAGAGCTGGATCCCTAGGATTAGCCTAGACGGATCCCTATGAGGAGGGAACCGTGGGATCCGGATAATAGTCTATGTCAAATCTTGCTAAAACAATCATTTCAACTCATCTTTCTAACTCAAACACTCCATCTCATTTTAAATGAATTCCTAGATCAGTACAAACTCTGAAGTTGACTCTTGTGCATGATAATCATCACATTCCAAAGGATATTAGAGGCTTAAGTCTTGAATGCACTTGCCAAATCCTTCCCTTTATAAGTCATCTTGTTAGAATCCCTTAGTCATCAAACACAACATAATTCTCAGCATTTAGAAACCTTTTCCTTAGTCATTTCATCATGAGGAAAGATCCTAGTGCTAACTCATCCACCCAAGAACCACCCAAGAAACTTGCTCGTGTTGTACACGAAATTTCCTCAACCGAATCATCTCCGGTTAAACCCACAAATGCTAGGATTTCCCATCCACCGAATCATCACCCGTAACAGATAATAGTGCTAGAATCCCACCTCAACAAACCCAATCAACAATTGCCAAGAGAACCGCAAGAATTAGCTTTAAACCTCTTAGGTTAGAAAAGGGATCATCGAGCTCTAAACCAAATGTACCTAGTTCTAGCAAAACGTCTAAACCTTCATTCCTAGAGCATGGACTACACTCCTTTACCGAGCCTCTCTCTATTCATTAGAGCATTCACCACCGAGAACTTCCCATTCACCAACCTTTTCGTTAAAATAGGAACCACCTACATCACCAACTAGTCCATCGTTGGAAACAAGGAACCACCAAGGACTTGATCATATGAAGGAATTTCCATTACCACCACTCTCATTCCTAGTAGAACCTCATCCTACATTACTCAATGTAACCCCATCATCATTTGTAGAGCCGCCTCAAAACATATAATCTCCAATAGGTTCCTAATCAAGACAATAATTGCTCTAAATTGTCTAATCACCTAAGGACTTGTTCAAGAAGTACGAAATGAGTGACATTTCATGTTTAATCATCTTCTTGAAAGATTGGACCAAATCAACAAGTCTACTCATCCTTAGACTCAAGCACATTGTTGCTTCTTAAGCTTTGGTCACTTATTAGCATTAGTAGAATATGGCTAAATCATTCTCTTAGTTTTTAAAGATTTGTTGATCATCTCTTATGTTTTATTGAATGAATGTTTACTTGCCTTATTGAATTGAGAATATGTTTGTTGGTTGAATACATATCTCATTTTGATATTAACATTACTTGTTACATCACCATTGCTGAATTTGATCATCAGCTATACGGATCCCTCAAAATTGCCTAGACGGATCCCTACTAGGAGGGAACCGTGGGATCCGTGAGACAGAAAACTATTTTTCTACTAACTTGGATCACATATGCAGGAAATTGTGCATTATACTTGTTTTCTAACCTTTGTTTTGTAGTTATTCAATCTACACTTGAAGCCTTTGACACCCTAAAGCTAGGGGGAGCTTTGTGTCAAACGACATTGCAAAATCATTTGCAAACATAATCCTATTTTGGGTTACACTTCATGACACCCCATTGCAACATTGCAATATTTAAGGGGGAGCACGTTCTCGTCACTTAGAAGAACCATTTGCAAACTTAATTGCAAACACAATTAGTTTATTTTACGTTATGTCCTTGACGCCCTTTCAAAGGGATGGACTCGTCAAGGGGGAGTTAAGACGAGTACCATTCCCGTCACTTGCTCTCTTTACATTTTTACATTTTTTTTCTCTTATAAAAATTGTGTTAGTTTCTTTTAACACTTTTTGTTTCGACAAAAAGGGGGAGAAGAAAGTAAAAACTACAAATTCAAACTTTTACGAATTTTAGATTTTTCCTTAAAATAATTTTATGTTTTGTCATCAACAAAAAGGGGGAGATTGTTAATACAAATAAGCCGTGAAAACGTTTATTTATATTTTACGATCTTCTAATGTTTTGTCGATAACAAATATAAAATCATTTTAACGAAACTAATAGAGTACGTAAATAGTTTGAGTTAATAGTTTTCTAACACACTTACGCTTTCACATAAAACACTAAAACAAGTATAAGTGATTTTATGATTTAGATACATATGTACAACAACTAGTGTTTACATATTGGGTTAAACATATACTTAAACTAAGTATACTAAAATGGGTAAAAACTAAGTGTATGCTAAATTGGGTAAATACAAGTATATACTAAAATAGGTAAATACTAGCAAATGGTTTTGACTCATAACCCATGGTTTTACATATACCACTTAACCAAGTTCATTGTATCCTTAAGATACATTGTATCTAGAAAGAAAACCATGGATCAACCCATAACCCATGACCCATGACCCTTAACCAAAAATACCCATGGGCAAAGAGGAGCGGACCACGGATCCCTAGCTTTGTGCTAGCCGGATCCCTTGTGGTAGGGATCCGTGGGATCCGGGGAAATAGAAGAGAATTTCCTCTATAAATAGAGAGCCATTTCTTCCTCTCTAAGTGTGCTTTATATATATACTTCCCCAAAGTATTCTAACCCTCTAACCTTAGATCTAAGTGATCTATGTAGTTTGTCTTTTGTTTTTGTGTGATCTACTAGGTTCCTCTTAAAGGAAAGATCACCACCTCTTGAAGACGTGCAAGCTCAAAGTCCATGAGTTGCCATGCTTCGTCATCATCAAGACTACTAAGGTTAACTTGTTGATAGTTCTTGCTTTCTCCATAGATGTTGGGTTGAAGGCATTAGTGAAGAATGCCGAAAGTGTCAAGATAAAAGCATTAGTGAAAGGTGCTCATCATCCGTGTCAAAGCATTAGTGAAGGATGCTAAAGGTGTCAAGACGAAGGCATTAGTGAAGGGTGCCAAGCGTTGTGTCAAAGGCATTAGTGAACGATGCCAAAGAATCAAATCAAGTAGCATTTGGGATGAATGCCTAGGTCGTATAATCGATGAGGTGCATCGTTATACATATATGTATTTTTTTATATACAAGGATGGTGATATCCTTGATGGTGTTGTAACAAGGAGTAGATCTCCTTGAGATTAGGTGTTGTGTCGTGAAGGTGTAGTTCACCTAAGGTGTGAAAGAACTAGGTACTTAGCCTAGTACCTAATAAAGGGTAGGCGACGTTGTGAAGGATTAGTTCTCCTAAGGTGTGAAAGAACTCGGTGGTTAGCCTAGCACCGTAGAAAGGGTAGGCGACGTTGTGTTAGGAACTCGGTATTTAGCTTTGTACCGGAAAAAGGTTAAGCGACGTTGTGAAGGCTTCTCCGCCATAAGGAGTTGGTGTAGTGTTTACGAACTCTCGAGTAGCTGACTCGGGGAGTGGAGTAGGGCAAGGAAGGTGTCCTTGTAGCCGAACCACTATAAATACTTGTGTCGTGGTGATGTGCTTCTTACTCTTTATCTTTCATTACACGTTTATATATCTATCTATTAACGTCCAACATAAACAACCAAATAGATTGACATAAGTTGATCTAAATATTTAAAAGGAAGTTTTAAATTGGTAAAACTATTCAACCCCCCCCCCCTTCTAGTTTTCCACACATTGTATCTCACAATGTCTGGAAAGTAGGAAAGACCATTGTAATTAGTTACAATTTCTTGGATAAAGTTTTGTAATCCTAAAATGCACGAGTAGATGCATGATTGGGAGATTGGAAAAATATGATTGTGCCGTAATGCCTTAGAATAGGCATACACATGTATGTTTAGTACATCGTTTATGACTGAAATTATGTCGAGTGTATATATCAATATACTAGTATGTTTGTATAGCTTAAAATGCCTAAAAGTCACATAATCGTCTGGAGGATGGAAGGCACGGAGAACGGAAGGCTATAAAATGTTTTTGTTTGAAAAAGTAGTTATAGTTTAGGTCACAATTAGACCCGTTTCTCTATAATTAAGGCTCTGATACCAATCTGTAACACCTCTAATTTCGTGATACGCAGCGGAATTCAAACTGGGTGTTACTTCATGGCATGATAGTCATAACAATAGAAAACGATCTCTAAAGGAGTCGTTTAAAAAGGATTTATCATTCAAATTATTCAAATATATCAGAGTTTACAAAATAGGTCCCAGTTGGTTCCATTGTTTACAAAATGCGTCAATATAAAGTTTTTTGATGTCTTTCTTGATGATAAAATAGTTATAGCCTTCTTGATCTAGTCCTTGCTCTTCCGTGCCAGCTTCCTACATTATGGACCTGAAATACATGCTTAAAACTGTCAACACAAAGGTTGAGTGAAGTTCATAGAGTTTGTTTGATGGTTGAACACATTATGTTGGTAGTGTGAGTTAATTAGATTGACACCAATGGTTTGAAAGCAAAACAGTTATTATTTTTTGGTACGGCTGCCTCAAGTATATGATACTTGAGCCCGCTTTTGTTTGTTACGGCTGCCTCAAGTATGTGATACTTGAGCCCGCTTTTGTTTGATACGGCTGCCTCAAGTATGTGATACTTGAGCCCACTTTTGTTTGTCACCAAGCTCATGCAACCAAGGCGTTAACGTGTTCCAATATTAATTGGAGAAATTGTTGGTACCAGCCCTAATAGGTAAAATTCATGTTTTTACCTAATGTTACTCAAATATAGTGCGTTTGTTTGCCTACCCGGTCAACACAAACGGGATTCGTCAATCCCAATAGATCTATTCACAATATTCATGCTCACTCTCTCCAGTGATTAATGGTTCATGATTTAGGGACTTATGTTTGGCAATGATGGTTACTTAGTGACAATATGACAATCAGATAAACATACAGTTTGAAAGCAATGTGTTCGATTTAAATAAAGCATGTATCTCCCCCAAGGGTTTGTAAAATAATTAAGTAATAGAAAGTAGAGCTATGAACTCACCTCAGAGTAAATGATATCAAATGTATAATGAGAATGATGGATATGCCGTGAGAACTTCTACGAGCAACCTAGAATAGGATGTTGCGAGTTAGGTTTGAAATAATGATGCGAAAGAAATAACAAGCCTATATACGTCTCTATGTTGATCATGATGTAGTACATGGAATTTGTGTATGTCGTTTATAGAAATGGTCTAGTTATGAAAACGTGTTTAGTTTATATATATCGTACTATTGTTCGGGCCATCACAATTCAGAGGTCATGTAGTAAACGTTCGAGGAGCTAGGACACTTTAATTCGTAAATCCAGCAACTCGTTGATCCGTTTACCCAAATGAAACCCCTCACATGAAGCTCTCTAGTATTGTAGCACTTAGTAGATAAGACATATGTTTTGTTTATTTATCATAAGTGTCATGTGGTTATACGGTTTGTAAAGTAGGTTTAGTTGTTTTTTGTAATTCGGTTCTTGCCGTTTTCAAAGTAGAATGAAAGTTGTGAAATCCTTAGGCTGTTTGGTTATTTGGAAAAATATTGGCGGTTTATAAGTTCTCGTCATTTTGATAATGTAAGTATACAAAGTTATGTCCTTTGGTTTGTGTTGGTGTTGATTTGCCAAGGTTAACACCTTAGTTAACGGTCTTCGGTAAATAAGCTTTGAGGCTTTAGCCATGGCCTTGCCGTGGCTTTGGTCTTGACTACCATGGTCTTGAGACTTAGCTTTGACCTTAGCCATGGTTGTGGTCTTGGATTAAGGCCATTAGGCCTCTTGTTTTGCCTTTAGTTGTGACAAAAGTATAGTTGTGAGACTATATATAGGGCAGTTTCAGTTTTTGAGGAATAATGGTCTATTTAAGCGTTTTCAGGGCCCGAGCTTCTCTAAAAGTAAAGGAAAACGTCATTCCGGACAAATTTCGTGTTTTAACTTTTTGATGATTTAGACCAGAAGTGCTACTTTCAAAATGTACAGCTGCTTAACATCTTGTTTTAGGCAGTTTCGGTGTTTTGGTTTCGCTAACTTCTTTTGGCCGTATCTTTTGACTCGTTTGTCCGTTTTGGCTGATTCAAGTTACTATGTTTACCTTTTTATCTTTTCTACAATAGTATGTAAGTTAGAAAGTCCATATGTGACTGGTTTTAATGATCTCAAATGTGTAGAATATGATTAGTTTACTAGTTTGTTACTTTTACGACAATATGTGAATTAAAATATGTGATTGAGTATATGTACATCATGAATCAACATATTAACCATATATATAGCATGAAATTGTCAAGATTATGAATAATAAACATGAGATGATGGTGGTGATTAGTTGCTTACAACTTTTGGCTTTCAATCAAGAAAGGAGTAACTAGTAAGGATAGGACTTTGATTGAACACTTAGGACCTTGGATTGAGCTAGCTTTCTACACCTTGGAACCCTTGTAATCTTGAAGGATTGTTGATGAAGTACTAAGTGACTTGATTGGATCTAAACTCAAGAAGATCAGTTAAACTTGCTAGAGATTTGATGTAGTAACTTGCTACTTGAAAGTTCTTAGCATAAACTTGGAGTTATGGATCAAATTATGGAAGGTATGTTTGTTTTATGATATGAACGACCAAGAGAGGTGTATGAGGGTTTTTGGGATATCTTTCACTTGCTATTTATAGGAGGGTAAGTTTGGTTAACCATATATTGGGTTAAATGTTAACCATGGTTAAGTTAGGACACATGTAACCATCAAAATGGAGCATGGTTAGGATCAACCCACCACCGAGGTGAATCATCCCCCTTATGGGCTGTCACAAGGTGTGACTAGGCTTAGATGATAAGTCTTGGTATTATCTTGAGTTTAGAGCATGATTTGGTTCCGTTAAATGCCAACCGTAAGTTGTTAAGCCATAAAACGTAAAACCGGGTATCGTAAAAATACGAAACTTGCAGGAATGATGAAACTCGTCATTATACTCTATATAAAAATATAAAATGAGTGATAAGTATCATTGGGTGCAAAAACGCTGCTTAAAGCTGGAAACACGGGTCAAAAATGCGTAATTCGCAATTTATCAGAAAAGAACGAGATTTCAGGGAAATGACCGTGAATTTATTTAAAGTAGACTAAAATTAGTCTATAAGTGATATGAGATGTCAAAATGTGGTTTTCTTTATACGTGGGATAATTTAACAGTTATATGTGAAGTCTAAAAGTTACGGGATTTAAGCAAAAATGTAGAACATACAAGGTTAATTTCTTTATGGTCAAAGGAGGAGGGAAATATCTTTGACTTTTCCAAAAAAATGTAAAAGTGTCAGAACATCTTAGAAAACACAGTGCAGGAATGGTTAAGTCTGGGTCTAAGTAGAATTGTTTAAACGTAAGTTTAGTCTCGTACGGCTCAGGGTTTATTTGGTAACATTTAAATGAAATCTTAAAAATTCTCTAATTGATTATGAGTGATCTAAAAATTAATCTGATGTGAGGAAAATTGTCAGAGTTGATTTTCGTTATGCGCGGGATGTTTAAATGGTGCTCCGACCAAAACAAAACTTTAAGACGATGTTTTCTTAATAACTTTTGCGAAGATGATCTAACAATTGTCAAACTCTCAGGTTATTACTAAAATAAATTAACTTACGAGAATGTGAAATAAAAATTTTACGGGATGATTAGTGAAAGTGAATAGTAAAAGTGATAGTAACTTTTCAAAAAAATGAACAGTAACCCGAAAATGCTGGTTGTTACAACTATGTGAAGAACTCTTAAGAAATCCTTAAAGTGCTAATGCAGAAACTTAACTCAATAAGTATGAAGAACACAATAATATACTAACTTCGTATTTTCTATTGATTACTTGATCAATGGTTAAGGCTTACAACTCATACCTTAACCTAATACATTAGGGATCTTTTTATACACCAAGGAAACCCTAATTGACTACAAAACATAGAAAAGATTTGAACATATCTTTTCCAAAGATATCTCTACGCGTTCTTATCTTTTCCTACTTTCTTTCTACTATGTTTAACATAAACAAACTTAACTATCTACCTGTACTAACTTTGTTCTACCAGACTTAACATCATTAGTACTGGCAAACTTAACTAATAGAATTAATACTAACAGACTTAATTTTGTCTTACCCGACTTAACTATTAGAACTAATACTAAACAGACTTAAACAATCTTAAATCTGTTTTACAAAATATAATTCCCTACAACATCTAACTTCTATATAACTCTTTCATTTCTCGATCTCCGCAAATTTAAAATCTTAAATAGTAAGATCTGCGAATGCTTACTCGATAATTTCTCGATCTCCGCAAATATATAACTCTTTAATTTAGCTCATTATATGAAAAGCTAGCGAAAGCTTTTAATTATCAAGGTTAAGGGAACAAGCTAGGGCTCAACACGCCCGGTCAAGTCAAAATTCTATTCTTACTCTAACCACTGGAAAGTCAACAAGTTATCAAAACATATACATTATTTTGCAAATGCTTCGTCAAATAATCTCAAGTCTCGCATTTTTAAAACCACTAATTAGAAACTATCAAATCTTTCAACGCTTCGCATATTTAGAATCACTTTAGGGAAACTTGCAAATTCTTGGCCCTGTGAGCTAGAATTCGTATATTATAGCTTCTTGTCTAAGTAATTAGCAAAGACTCTTCAAGATTCGCATATATAAAGTAACTTCTAAGAGACTCACAAAGACTTTTCAATCATAAAACCAGAAAAAGCCTATAAAAATTTTAAATTTTCTCACTTTTTTTCAACAATTAGAAAAACGGGGTTGCGAGAGTGTAAGGAAAAAAACAAGTGCGGTCAAATCAAATCGAGTATTACCCCCCCCCCCCCCCAAAAAAACTAAAACGACACATTTTCCTCAATGTTCAAAGGCAAGGGTTCTCAACGAAAATCTAAAAGCGGCTTATTAATTATGCTAAAAGCTAAACGTTAGTCGATAAGATTCGGCTGTCGGATTTCCATAAAGCATCAAAACATGAAACTCGAGTGAAAAGACAAAACCACGAGCACGAGAGTCTTCATATATCGAGGAAAACCTGGACATAAACATCAAAAACCAAACACGAGAAATCGAAATGGTGAACCCCCTCACATCAATTTATTAGAAAACAGAAAAAAGATAGAAGGATAAGCATCCGTTGCCACCCACGAAGCGCTTTTGTTTTTGTTCACCGAGTCGCTAGCTTGACTCTTCCCCAAATTCATTTGTTCTTGGGGAAGCAAGTGGAAGAGATAATCTCCATCGGACTTTCATTCACGAGGCTTGAATAAACATTGAAACATGAGAAAGTTCCACTCCGACGAGATACCCACGGTTCTAAATAGTAAAAACTATAAACGGTGATACCGGGGTCAAAGATGGTATCCTCACTCCCGAAAGAGTGAAGAAGAGGAGAAGTCGCCTCATATGTGAGAAATGAAATAAATATTTTGATAACAATTTGGACCCATTCTTCATCCTCAAAAGTAACTTTCATATTATCCGTCATTTGAATTTGATCATTTAAACTCATTTGTTCATGTTCAAAAACCTCGAGAAGAAAAGATGGTGTGATGTTATCAATAAGGGAACTCTTTTGATAGAGTTTTTCGTCCCCCAAACTAAGATTTTCCTCAAGGTCAAAATAGAAACGATCATACTCTGGAGGAGACATGAAATGAGAGAGTTCACCGGAGAACTCCTCTAAATCAAAATGAAACGAATCATACTCGGGAAGAGAGATAAAAGCATGAGAAGTGGTGCTGCCATGACTCGTCTCTTCCGCATGATTGATATCAAAGCAAAATGACTCATAAGTCGAAAGACAAAGATCGGGATGAGAAGTGGGATTGCCACTACTCTCCTCTACCGTATCAAAGATAAAAAATCTCAAATTCAGGTAAAGAATCCTCGAGCTCGAGCTCCGAAGGATCTGATGGCTTAAGTTCAACAATTTCTTCAACGTTACCTTTCTTCAGGGGGAGAAAAAGTGACGGTTCATCATATAACATCTTTTCTAATAAAGGAACATCTCCCCCCAGATCGCAATCGGCATCAGCAATTTCCGGTGAAATTGGATCATCTTTAAGAAAAACATCGAACTCTTCCAAACTAAAATCACTTCCCTCAACCGGTGTTAGAGAAGGTAAAGAGTCAGAACCTATAGGTTCTGAAACGGGAGTGGGATTGCCACTCGAAGAAAGTTCAACTTCTTTAAGAATCGTATCATTCGAAGTGTCAACAAGATTGATACAATAAACCGAATGACTAATAAGTAACGAAGATTGCGGAGGTAGGACAAGTGGTGTGATCTGAGAGCTAGCAATTTCCACCACTTCTGTTATGGTCTCCGGTTCTTGTTTCTTAGTAATTATTTTAAGCTCAGCACGTATACTCGACAAACTCTTAACCGTAAATCGTGAAAGATTTGAATCAAATCTAGACGGTTTAGGAGCCATTGTGGGCTCAACTTTTTGGACATCCGCAGGTTGGACATTTTTGGTACTTCCGTTATTAGTGGGAAGCACTGGGTCCTTTGTCACCGCTGTGTCACTAGGAATCGTGAGTCCAATTTTAGCAACACCACATCAGGTGGTTAGAGATTTCGAAGTTTGGTTAACATTAAACGTGATAGTCTCCTTATCTACTCGTAAAGTAATCTCTCCCTCGTAAACATCAATCATGGCACGGCTCGTCCTCAAGAAACACCTCCCAAGAATGAGGGGTACTCGAGGATCGGCATCCAAATCAACCAAAATCAGCGGGAAAATGGAATGCTCCCACTTTGACGAAAACATCCTCGGCTATGCCCATTGGAATAGTTTGCGGACGGTCGGCAAGCTCTAGGGTCATGCATGTTGGGGTAAGTGCCGGTAATGAAAGCTTATTATATATCGACAACGACATTAAGAATGGTCCCACTTTGACGAAAACATCCTCGGCTATGCCCATTGGAATAGTTTGCGAATGATCGGCAAGCTCGAGGGTCATGCATGTTGGGGTAAGTGCCGGTAATGAAAGCTTATTATATATCGACAACGGCATTAAGTTAATTCTTGCACCGAGATCGGCCAGGGCGGAGCATTGAACTATTCCTGGAAATTTATATGGGATAAGGAACTTGTCGAGGTTTCCTCACTTCTTGGGAAGTTTCTTAAGGATGACTGCAGAGTAATTTTCGTTCAAAGACATTTTTGCTAGTTCCGATAATTTTTCTTTAATTATTAAACTCTTGATCGTTGAAGAAAATTTCGGCATTAAAAGTAGAGCATCTGCGAAGCTTATGTCGTAGTGTAATTCTCAACAAAATTTCCAAATATTTCTCCATTTGGTCGCTAGCTTTCTCGTGAAAGTTTTGGTTGTTAAGTCTCGAAGGATAAGGAATCGATGGTTTATACTTTTGAGTACAAACGGGAGTCACTTTGGGCTTACAAATTTTAGGCTCAGAAATCTTAGGCCTAGAGATGTGGACAACCGTGGGTTGGATATTCTCGGTACTTCCCTTATTAGTAGGAAGCACTGGGTCCTTTTTTACCCCGGTCTCACGATCTACTACTTGAGGAGAAGAAGAAGTAGTAGGAACCGTGGGTCCATCATAAGCTACGCCACTTTGAGTAGTGATTGCTTTCATCTCACCCCGTGGGTTAGGAATTTTGTTACTCGGGAGAGAACCCGAACCCGTGGATTGACTCATTTGACACATAAGACTCGCAAACATGTTCTCAATTTTACTCTGTGATTGATCAATTTTGTTATTTGCGGTCCTAAGTTCATTCTTAAGTTCATGACCATAAGTTTGGAACTCATTCTTCAACGTTGTTATCTGATTTTGCATTGTCCTTATGATGGCATCATTCATCTTCATGTAATTTGCCAAATCATTGGTAGGTCCAACTTGAGGTGGAGGTTGTTGATAAACTTGTTGTTGGGGTGGAGGTTGTTGATAAACTTGAGGTGAAGGAGCTTGATAATTTTGATTATTGAAATTAGCTCCTCGGTTTTGGCTCACATTTTGATTACCATTGAAACAATTTTGATTTTGGTTTGGTTGGTTGAAACCTCGAGGTCCAAGGTAGTTGTTAGAATGATAGCTAAGGTGATTTCGATCTCCTTACGGTTGGTTGTAGATTACCGTGGAAGAATAAACATTCTCTTGAGTACAGCCACCGACGGCTGGGCACTCATAATAAGAATGCGGACCTCTGCAAGTCTTACAACTAGTCTTACAACTGGGGTTCAAAACTTTCACTTGTTGAGTCTGATTCGTTAAATTCAATTGGTACAATTTTAACATAGCCGTGGACATATCATCAAGCTTCTTAGTAAGAGCCTCTATTTTTGAAGAGGAAGACGTGTTTAATCTAGTTGACTCGCCCCTCTCAGCGGAAGAGTCCCAATAATTATGGTGGGCGGCCATGTTCTCGATAAGGTCATAACATTCTTTGGGTCGTCTTTTCATGACAGTACCACCGGCAGCAGCATTTGTCGTATCACGGTGTCTCAACGTCAAACCATTGTAAAAGTTATCGATTATGGTGACAAGTAACATGTTATGATTCAGACACCGATAAATCAAAAGCTGATAATGTTCCCACGCTTCAAATAAGATTCATTGGGAAGTTGTCGAAAATTACTGATATCGGTCGTTAACTTTGTCACCATCAACGGTGGAAAATATTTTGCCTAAAATTTTGAAACCATTTCCTCAAAAGTATGGATCGAATTCTTCAGAAGACGATCAAACCAAGCGGTGGCATGATGCGTCAACGAATACGAGAAAAGGTACAAACGAAGGGCTTCATCGGTGACCCCATTTTGTTTCATATTCTGGGTGACAGTTAAAAATTTATCGAGATGCTTATTTGCATCGTCAACCGGTAATCCGTGAAATTGGCAACTATTCTGAAATTTTTGTATCATATGGTGCTTCAAACCGAAATCCTCGGCTTGGATATTAACGGGAGAAATCGGTCCACCCCTCCCGTACATAGTTGGTTGGCAAAGCTCCTCCATTGTTCGGAGATCGGGAGCCGCATTTTGATGAACGGGAGGAGGGTCATTAGAAATGGGACCCACAAAGGGTGGTCCTTGATTTGTAGCCATAATACGCAACTCGGGTACGTTTTGGTCAAAAATTCGTCTCGATTGAGAACGAGTGCGCATGTACTAAAAATCAAATGAAAAAGAAAAAGAAAAATAAATTTGAAAAAGAAAATATTTTTTTGTTTTTATATTTAAGAAAACTTTGAAAAACAATATTTTTGTAAACGATTCACCAACCGGTGCTCGGTAGTTCTCTAAAATTACGCACAAAGGAGCGGAGAAACAAAGGTTAGCGCGAAGCTTATTAAAAACCCGTCTCTTTATGGCCACCATTTAATGTGAAACCTTCCTTATACCCCTCTTATAGTTTGTACTATAAAGGTGAGCCGACGTAACAATTGGTTTCACGATTCTTTTGTTCGTTTTTTTAAATTTTTCTTTGGCGTTTTAAACACTCTAGGAAGAATGTTTGTGATTTTTTAATTAATTTTTTTTAGTTTTTATAAAAGAGATATTAACAAAAACAAACGATAACTTCACGAGGAAGGTTCTTCAAAAACACGTGATCGTAACGGGAATCAAAACTCACTTCAACACATCCCTGACAGCGGTGCCAAAAATTGATTTGTCAATTATAATTATTCCAAAAGAATACAAATGGTGGAGTATGTATTCCCAGATCGTTTCCCAATTAAGGTTGAATGGAATTTGTGAATCGAGTCGCGTTTTCGTGAATTTGAATAGTGAAAAAGGTGATAATTTGGGTTTTTACACTAAATTTGATAAAATAAGCTAAAAACAACTTAATAAGCATCTAAAACAATAATACGAAGCAATTGGTGGGCTAAAACGCGAAAACCCGAGGTAATCCCGAGCTTTAAACGTGAAAATGAGAAATAATAACTCTGGCAACGCAAAACTATTTTTCCCATGTGTATAATGACAAAAGAAAATTTTAGGAAAAAGCCTGATATTGTTTTGACATTTCTTTTATTTATTATGAATTAAAAAACTAAATTTAAGAAAACTATTTATTAAAAGTACTAAATGTAACTGGAAAAATACCAAAAACAATTCATGAAAAGTACTTTGTTAAATTCTGAATAAGGGAAACTTAAAAACAAAAACTTATCTTATGCAAATAAGCTGTTAAAATTAGAAAAGTGCTTATAAGCTTAAGGGCAGAAAACGTGTATAAGGGAATTAAATGTGCACCCTTGGTTGAGACAAGTCCCAAGGGCGCAGTGGTAAGGGTGTGGTGTGTTGTGTGCTTGAGTGTAAAGACCAGGGTTCAAACCCTGGTTTTTACACTTTTTGTTATTATTTTTTTTTCAAATTTTATTTTAAGAACTTGTAAATGAGATGAAAACTAACAACTTTTATAAAAACAACTTTTTTTTGAAAACTCTTAATAAGCAGCAATTAAGCTTAAAATGGACAGTAGTTTAACTAATAAGCTCAAAATGCAAACAGAACCTAAACAAGTTATGAACAAAGGCTTCAATAAGCTAATGTACTTCTACAATAAGCTATCATAACAAAAATGCAAACTTGATAAGCTATGGAGAGCAATTAAACAGCCCTAAATAAGCATATGGCAAACTGATTAGACAACATATGTGATTACTTTGCAAATCTATAAATCCAAACAAACTCTAATCTTAGCACAAGCTTTTAATAAGCTTGTGCTCCTAAAGAAACTCCTAAAATCAAAAGTCAATATGAAAAGAATTCTTAACTGTACCTGATTAAGCAATCCTAAATTAACAGATAAGCTAAAAAGATCTAAATAGCATAACTCAATTGCAGTGGTATTATGGTGGCCTAAGGGACTAATTAAGGCCCTAAATAAGCTCTAAGATCAGTACTAAGGAGCTCAAAAATGCAAAACAGATAAGGATCATACTTCAAATTATAAGTATACTAAAAATTCAAACAAAAATCTCAATTGGATAAGCAGATAATAAGCTGATAAATAAGCTATATGGACAGAAATAGAAATATGCATATAGGAAATTGACTCAACTAGGTACATATAAGCTAAGAACTAAGCTAAGAAACCAAAAAGCTAAAGTATAAAAATGAAAACAGATTTAGACAAGTGACTAAACAACTCAAAAAATCACTTTCTAAGAATTTTGAAAAAACTTTATGTTATGAAATTGATCTGATAAATTGGTGCTTAGAACTCTTTTTGGACTTTTTTAGAAGTTAACATAGACTAAATACTTTACTCTAATGACTTAAAATCTTTTGGAAAAGAACCAAAACTTTGAACACACTAAATAGCTTCTATTAAACCAAAAACTAACAACTAACAACACCTTTTAACTACCTATCCAATCTAAGCTATGTGAAACTGATTTTTGAATATGAACTTTTGAATATCAATGAAAAATCTAAGAAACTAATTGAACATACTTGAACTGATTTAAAAACTTCTAAACTGACTCACATTAAGCTAAAACAAGCTGACCAAAATCATTTTAACAGATAACCATTTAACTAAACCATGAAAACTAGTTAAACCAAACACCCTTTTAAATTGCAGACTTCACATTTTAAACTCAACTTAGAATGACTGAATGATAGATTAAAAATAGTTTTGACAATTTGAATAAGCAGAAATTAAGCTAAATAAGGTGTTTGACTTTCTTTGACTTTCTTAGAAAATGAATAAAAACAAAGTATAAGCTCAGTATAAGCTATGCATAAGCTTAAATGAACTTATAAAACATAAAGAAACTCATGAATCAACACAATCACTTTTAAAAAGCATTAAAAATAAATGAGACAATTCTTAAACTAAAAATGATTCTAGTAAAAATTTAAAGAGTACAAAGACTGAAAATGAAATTACAACTGAATATAAAAAAGCTAATTAAGTAAGAAAAGCAGTAATTGAAAATAAATATAAATTGGTAACAATTTTCTAAATACATAAAAATTGGACGAATTTCTTCAAGTGATGAGGGCTCTATTTATACCTGAAGCTTGAGTGATCTTTAGGGTTTCAGAATGATCTAGAGCCATTAATCTTGACCCTTGATTCCATCCTTGCATTATCTCATCGTTCAAATCCTTTGGATCAGTGTTGTGACTTGTTTCCTCTAATCAGTTTGCTCTAAACGTACATGTTGTCATTCCCTTGATGTCATGTCAGAAGATTCTAAGTTCTAAGCTCTCTGTAAGGGTAAAGATGGGAATTCAAGGTAGGAGACGATGAACAGTACTGATTTAATTTGGGCGGGGAAGGTTTTTTTGGGTATTTACTATTATGTTTTGACTGGGAGAAGGTTGACCGGTATGGGTTGGGATAATAGTTAAGAAAAAGGGGTATAGATTGTTTAAGGTGTTGGGCCATGGGTGATTTTGGGCTAAGGGGTATAAGGATTGGGTTAAGGATTTGTTTTGGGTATTATTTGATGGCTTGTATCCGGATTTTGGTATAATAAGCATAAAGTATCATAAGGACTTATTTTGCCAAATGTGATACCTCAAGGACCAAAAGTGATACTTGGTAAAGTTGGGGAGTGATTTGTAAATATGGTAAAGGAAAGGTGTATTTTGTAAATATGGATAAGGTGAGGGCAAGATATGCAAATATGCCAAATATGATCAAGAATCCGTAAAACTGAATCCCCGGCTTCGGCTTTCACACTCTTCTTTTTCTCGTGCTCGTTTTTCTTCTATTTTGTCTTTTCTTTGTCCGTTTTGTGATATCCGTATCTGGACATGCATAAACTCAAGAAACACAAAGATATTAAGCATTAACGGCTTGTTTCTGGTTTCTTTGGGTCGTTTTGATAAAGAAAATGGTATATGTTTTCACATATACCATTTACCAAAAATGTTTTGCAAAAGAATTCCCATAGAGCTAAATACAACCAACTTAATTAATCATACACTAAATTGTAAACACATACCTTATGAAATCTTGAAAATATGAACCATGATCTCCTTCTTCTTCTTTGCTTCCCACGCCTCACAGAAAGTCCAACAACACATGGATCACAAAATCTGATCTACAAAATTAGAATAGTCTAACCAGAGTCCACAATGACACTCAAGTAAACCCTATAGCTTCTACGATTGAGTTAATACACGTCGTACATAACAAAGAAAGACCAAAACATGAACACAAAATGTGTTTGTATGGTATGTTGGAGTTGGTCGAACAGAAGGAACCGAGGGAGGGTTTTAGGACGGTTAGCCATTCGGTTTGACCAAAAGTAGACAAAACATTTCTTGTAGCTTTTTCTCTTTTATTTCCGTGGCCGCTTGAATAAACTCAATCGGAGTCCGTATGCTCAAGTTATGGCCAAAATGGTGGAGGTGTGTCGGAAATAACGAGACTTCAAATAATTCTTCGTTTTTGCTTCTTTTATTCACTTTTTCTTCGTTTTTTCATTACATGAGCTTTTATTAACCTAAAATAGCAAATTTACTTCATTAAGTATCATAAGTTCATAAAAATAACCAAATTACAATTATAAAAATACTGATAACGCGCCTAAAACATCTTACTTTTGAGCGTTATCACATGCCTAAACAAGTCTTTTGAGGAAACCGCTTCTGATAAAACGAATGGATATGGCCCATGATCATCCCTACAATATTGAGCATGATTTGCATTAGCCCACAACCAACCTGTACAATCAATGCTTCCTAACATCACAGGAAACCCATGTATCTGCTCGTGAAAAGCATAGAGTTTTTCATCATTAGTGTAAGTAGGTCTATCCAAATACTTCTCTCCATATAAAGCCATAATACCCTTACAAAAAGCTTGGACACAATCACGAGAAGTTTCTCACTCATTTGCAGATATTCATCTAGAGCATCAAAAACGGTGTCGTATGCCAATGGGCAAATTGAAGAGATACACTTCATCAACGGGGAAATGCTAAGTTTTTTTCGAAGAATCAAAACTTTGCTAAAAATACGGTGCATTATCAGTTAATTCCTGAAAAGTGGGTGTAAATAGTGATCGGCTCATTCGGAACCGCGTATGGAATATTTCTTCACCGTACATTGGGTTTTAAGAGAAGTAAGCGGCCATTAGATGATCATGAGCACCGTAACGATCTATATCTATCGTGTTTGTGGGATTTTTGGGATTTGAGAAGTGGAAGCTTCAATAAGCATAGTGGTTTCTTTTAAAAAATATAGATAGGTACTACTAACTTCTTTTTATTCATCCGAGCCAGTAAAAAAATTAATCAAAATCCATTTTTTGAGTTGAGAAGATTAGAGCATGTATATAAAGATTGAGTTTGAAAGTGTGTATAAAAAAAAGAGGCAATTGCATATATACCCACTAAAACTTGCATATTTGCATATATACCCAAAATATGCGTAAGTTGCATTGTACATCATGCATTAAAAACTGGTGCCATGGGGAAATATGCAAATTTTTTTGTTTTAGTGGGTATATATGCAATTCCACCAAAAAAATAAAGAAGTAATGAGGTATTTATTTGGTAAGTTATTTGTTTTTTTAAAGAATCTTTCTTTTTAAGGAAGAAAAAGTGACCAACGGTAAAAATAAAAGACTAAACTGAGAAAAATGTCTTAAAACTTTGCCAAAATTGTGAATGATGTCCTTGCAAAAAAATCTGCAAATAATGTCCCTAAACATTCAATTTTTTGCGAGTTATGTGCTTGCCGCGTTACTGTGATTGAAAATTTAGTTTTTTGACTAACGCTCGTTAGGAAATCTCGTTAGTTAGTCCTCACGTGCGTTGGACGTAAGGGTATTTTAGTCTTTTCACTTTTCCCGCCATCAAATCCACCTGACAGGCCACACTAGCACACCTAATTTTGTTTTGAGGGACATTTTTTGCAACAAGGTTTTACTTCTCTCATTCTTATAAAACACGATTAAGCAGTCACTATTACACATCCTTGAATCAACTGTTACTGCTCATCATCTTGTTCACCTGAAAAAAATGGTTCTTTGCGCCTGTAGTCTTCAATGTGTAGTTAGAACTTCCTGGACTAATATGAATTCTGGTAGGCGGTTCTACTCATGACCAACATACGTAAGTTTGGCTATTGATCAAAACAATAATAATGTTACATTTTACAAGTTTCCTTTGTTTTCTTCTTTTTTGTTAATACAAATAAGCCGTAAAAACATTTATTTATATTTTACGATCTTCTAATGTTTTGTCGATAACAAACGTAAAATATTTTAACGAAACAAATAAAATACGTAAATGGTTTGAGTCAATAGTTTACTAATACACTTACATTTTTCATACAAAACATTAAACAAGTAACAGTACCTTTATGATTTAGTAATACATATGTACAACAACTAGTGTTTACATATTAGGTAGATATATACATAATTAATATGTATTGTAATAGGTAATATAATGGGTAGAAGTTTAAGTATTTCACCCATTGACTAAATACATTGAATGTAGTTGGGTAAAACCCAAAGTCCATGACCTATACCCATGGAGCATAACCCATAACCCATTGCATGACATCATGCATAAGTCATAATGGGTATTATCCATGACCCATGGAGCTAACCCATGACCCATGGACTAGATGCGTTGCATCTAGTAGATACATTGTATCTACTTGGATACCCATGGTCCAAAGTCTAGGACCCATGAGCCATAACCCATGACCCAAAACCCATGGGCAAAGGGGAGCGTCCCACGGTTCCCTCGGTTTACACTGGATGGATCCGTCAAGTAAGGGATCCGTGGGATCCGTGGAATAGTAGCACATTTTCCTCTATAAATAGTGAGCCATTTCTTCATTGTAAAGAACCCCCTTTTACACATATCTTTTCTTTGAGTTGTAAAATCTCTAACCACAGATCCAAGTGATCTTTGTATGTAGTTTTGTGTTTGTGTGATTCTCTAGGTTCCTCTTAAAGGCGAGATCACCACCTCTTGAAGTCGAGCAAGGTCAAATCCATGAGTTGCCATTCTTCGTCATCATCAAGACTACTAATAATATCTTGTTGATAGTTCTCTTCTTTCTCATTAGAAGTGTAGTGTCGAAGACATTAGTGAAAGATGTCTAAAGGGTCAAGACGAATACATTAGTGAAAAGTGTCGAAGAGTCAAAGTAAAGGCATTAGTGAAAGGTGTCGAACGATCGTGTTGAAAGCATTAGTAAAGGGTGCTTAGAAGTCAAGTCAAAAGGCATTAGTGAAGGGTGCCTAGAAGTCGAGTCAAAGGCATTAGTGAAAGGTGCCTAAGGTGTACATTCGATATGGTGTGTCGATGTACAAGATAGATTTGTATTGGGTCAAAGGTATTGATATCCTTGTTGATGTTGTCATAAGGAGTGGATCTCTTTAGGGATAGGATTTGTGTAGTGTTGGGTAGTAGTTCCTCCTTTGTAATGGAACTCGGTATCTGGCCTTATACCGGATAAAAGGTAGGCGACGTTGTGGTAGGTTTGGTTCTACCTCGTGGAAGAACCCGGTATCTAGCCTTGTACCAGATAAAGCGTAGGCAACATTGTGAAGGCTTCTCCGCCACAAGGAGTGGCTGTTGTGTACTGATTACGAACTCTCGAGTAGGTGACTCGGAGAGTGGAGTAGGGCAAGGAAGGTGTCCTTGTAGCCTAACCACTATAAATACTCACGCTGTGTTTTTGTGCTTCTTACTCTTTGTCTTAGTTTTTATTTATCTATACGCTTGTCTATCAACATCCAACACATACCTTTAAATAGATTGAAATAAGTCGATCTAAATAGTTTAAAACCAAGTTTTAATCGGTAAAACTATTCAACCCCCTTCTAGTTTTCTACAATTGGCATCAGAGCTTCGTTACCAAGTTTCTTAGAGTATGTTGTACTTTAAAAACTTGATACGATCTGTGTTTAATTGAAAACTACAAAGAAGGTCTTTTACAAAAATAAACACCATGTCTTAAAAACACTTTTGTAGGATGTTGATTAGATGACAACAATATTTTTTTTCTCTCTTATTTATCCTAATAAATTGCACTAACCTTCCTTATCATTTTGCTTAGTTAAAGCTCATATTTATCAAGCCATAGGAATTGCTTGATAACAAGATTACCTTCCTTAAGAAGGTATCTTAATCACTAAGGAATTGGAGTTGTCTATTGACATTTTTCTTGTCATAAGAAAGACACTCATAAGTGCATTAGAGGTATGACTTCCTACTTTTATCTAAATAACATTAGCTTAAGAATAAGTATGCTTACATAGGAACTTATATGATTATCTTTTCACATACTCATATATTACACGTAGCTTCGTTAGGAAACTCTTCTTGCATACGTGTTACTCTTCCGTCTATAGTCTAGGTTTATAAACTTGTGTCTTATTTCACTTAATACAAAAATCAAATCTTTCTAATAATAAAACAAAACACAAATCTCAAAAATTCCTCCTTCCCCATAAATATCCCTTCTGATCGTCAAACTCCACCAAACCCTCATTTTTCAAATCTTTCACTTTCAAAAATTACCTCTCATTGAAACTTCATCTTCCTTCTTATCTCATCTCATCTTAAATCAAAACCAAGGAAGAATTTCATCATCATGGTTTACATCGCCTTCGTAGTCATCGTCTTGACACTCCTGGCTCTCGTGTACCCCATGATCAAGTTTTCTTATGGAGACATGTACTTTGTGTTGTTAATCTACATTGGTGTTTTATACCCAATCCTTTGTATCGTTCTTAGCATTGAAATGAAATACTACTAATGATTTAGTTTATCTAATTTTCATAATGTGTTTGTCATTTCTTCTATTTTCTTTCTTTCGTACTTTTGATTTTGAGATACGTTAGAAACCTACAAAGCATGCTTAACTAAGTAAATATTGGCTAAAATACATATCTTTTTATAAACCAAGATGCAAAAATATATTTTTCGTCAAAATCCTTTTTCTGTCACTGTAGATCCACGGATCCCTATAGTTCAACTAGACGGATCCCTCTTGGAAGGGAACCGTGAGAACCATGTTTCTGGAAAACAGATTCTCATGCAACATAAAAACAGTTTTCAAATATCCCACTAGAATGATAAATACTAAGTGAGTTAACTGTAATTGTTAATAGAAATCTAGTAAAAAAGTTAGGTGATCATCCTTTTTGCTTTAATGAGTCTCATCATATTATTTTCACTTCCATAGGTCTCATAATGTCTCATGAATATGAGTTCGACTTTTCACTCACTTATGTCTGCATCCCTAACATTTCTCTTGAACCCAACACACCTGGCAATCATGTCCATGGGTTCAATAATCTCGAAACTCGTCACTTCCATGAAGGACGTATTGTCGACACTCCTCTAAAATACGAAGAAGACATCAATACCTCTTTCCGAACCATAGGACTAGAAGGCCTTCTCGAAATTAACGAGAAAATATGTCCAAGGTTTGTATTGGAATTCTTCCGTCAAGTTGAACTCGTTCGTAACGAGAATCGATCTCTATCTCTTCGGTTTTGGATCAAAAACCAAAAGTTTGTTTTAACCCTTGGGCAATTTGCTCACGTTCTCCGAATTCCAAATTATGGACAATGTGCCTTCACTGAAGATTGGTCTCTTGATTCTCTCTTCAACCATCGTGAAGAAAACAGTCCATATTGGTCACACATACCTTCCCCCCAAGACTTGACTCGCATGTTATGCAAACCTCGACCCTATTACTCTGATCCAAACATTATCTATACACGGGATATCCGAGAAGAGTATAAACCTCTCGCACTCATCCTACGTGAAAATGTTTGGAGTCTTAAGGGAAATCGAGAAATCCTTCCCGCTTGTTGTTCTCACATAATGTATTGTTTGCTAACACAACAACCATACAATCTCGCCTATTTCTTCGCAAGGCGAATTATAAACCTTCAAGGCAACAAGAACAAACTAATCCCTTATGGAATGTTCTTGACACATCTTTATCATCACATCATGTACTTCCACCCTCAATTTCAAAGTCTGTTATACGTACTCGTGAATAAGATGATGGAACCTCTAAACACATCTCCCATTAAGTCTTTCCTCATCCCTGAAGCGGCAAATACTCATCATCCATTTGACGATCCATTTAGAAAAAATGCTCAAGAAACTTAGTTTCTTTTCAAAATAGGCTCAATCCTTAGATTTCATCTTTTATCATTGTAATGTAATTTCTCTCATGAAATAAAACATTTAACGTTTGATGTCTCGATTATATTGTTGTTCAAACTTCTTAGAAAACACTAGCTTTGAAATACGATGCCTTGTGCAACTTTTGCATACCTTTTGTGAAGGTACTGTTTTGCATGAGACGGATCCCTCACCTTGTACTAGACGGATCCCTCCACTTAGGGAACCGTGGGATCCGGGTAAACAGAAATATAGTTTCAGTCTTTATACTTCAAACCATGTCCTTAGACAACTTCATACTAGCTAAACATAATGCCTTAGGACCAGTTAAGTCTTTCTCACGCTAAGTAAGTTTCACACTCACACATAGCTCATTTAGGATCACACTCAAGGTGCTTTTCGATTTATCATTTCACCAAAACTCATCACTCTTCTGCTCTTATACTCACACATCGTCTTTCACATGTCAACACATCTAGTTTTATAAAATTCTCAATTTTAGCAAATTGATTTTAGTCATCCCTACCTCAAAATGGATCAAATACTAGTTTTTCCATTTCTTATAACTTTTAAGGTATTTTCCAAAATTATCTTAATGTTACTATCAATTTATCTAGTGTCATCTTTGTTCATTCATTGGTACTCATAAAGTTCCATTTTCTTCCATAAAAGGCAATCATTGGCTACATCACTCATTGCCCTTGATCATTTAAGTAACCTTTCATTTAAGACACTTAGGAAAACTGAAACACTCAAGAGGTATAGGTATTAGACCTTACAAACATCATTTTTCTCCTTTCTTAGCTGCTGAGAGCCAGATCCCTAGGATTAGCCTAGACGGATCCCTCATTGGAGGGAACCATGGGATCCGGGTGACAGATTCATCTAAAACTCAAGATAAACCAATCATTTCAAGCTCTCCTTGCTAACTTGAACACTCCATCTTGCTTTAACTATACTCCTAGATCAGTACAACTCTGAAAATGACTCTTTTGCATGCAAATCATCACATTCCAAAGGATCTTAGTGGCTTAAGTCTTTAATGCACTTGCCAAATCCTTCCCTTTTTAAACCATCTTGTGGAGACTCTTAAAGTCATTATCTACATCCTCATTCTCAGTATTTAGAAACCTTATAACCTTAATTCTCTTTTATCATCTCATCATGAGGAAAGCTCCTAGTGGTAACTTATCCACCAAAGGACCACCCAAGAAACTTACTCGTGTTGTTCACGAAATTTCTTCAACCGAATCATCTCCCGTTAAATCCACAAATGGTAGGATCTCGCCTCCACCTATCAAACCAATCCCCAAAAGGATTGGTCCCACAAAACTACCAATGCCAAACACCACTATACCCCCTAAACCAAACACCTCTATTTCCACTAAACCATCACCCTTAGTGCCTAGAGCCATATCATTCACCACTCCACTCTCATCACCATACCTCTACAATCTATAGGACTTGCCTCCTAGGCCATCTCATCCTCCACCATTGCCAACATTCTCATTGGAAAGAATAGCGTAACAAAATCAAAAAGTCCATTTCTCCGTCATCCTCAAAAAGTCCATTTTGGATTATGAGGAATCATCAAAGTCAACCACCCAACCATATGGAAGTTGACACCTCTCTACCTCCACCATCATCCTTAGTTAAGCCATCATTGAATGTGCCTCCGTCAATCCCTCCTTCTTTTGAGGATCCTCAACCCTCTTCACTTGATCCTCCACATCAATCCATTTCATTTCTACCACCACCTTTTCCAATCCATGACAAGGATTGTTATCATTGTCAACACGTTGAAGGCTTGATACATGAACTACGTGAAGAGCAACATTTCATGTTTTATCACCTCCTCGAACATTTCGATGAGGTCAACAAACCTAAACAACCGTGAGGTTAAGGATTCAAGTGGTGTCCTAGTCTTAAACTTAACTTAGATCATTTAGGAATCACATTTCATATTTAAATCACTCTCTTAGTTTTTAGAGATTTTTAGATCATTTCTCGTATGTTTTATTGAATGAGATTACATGTTATGTGCCATATTGTCTTGAGAGTATGTTTTTTTTACCTTAATACATATCTCATTTTGATGTTAACATCATTTGTTACATCACCATTGCTATATTTTGTTTGCAGTCAGACGAATCCCTCTATTTTGCCTAGACGGATCCCTCCAAGGAGGGAACCATGGGATCCGTGCAACAGAAGACTTGTTTACTACTAACTTGAGTCTTATTTGCTGGAAATTATGTATTATATACTTGTTTTCTAACCTCTGTTTTGTAGATTTTCAATATACACATGAAGAATTTGACACCCTAAGCTAGGGGGAGTTTTGTGTCAAAGCAATACATTACAAAATAATTTGCAATATAATTCACATTAGGATTACATTACATGACGTCTCCTTCCAAAGTTGCAATCATCAAGGGGGAGCATATTCGTCACATAGACGAATATCATTTGCAAACATAGTTGCAATGCATTAGTTTAGTATTCCTTCTTACATGACGCCCTCACAAAGGGATGGACTCGTCAAGGGGGTGCAAAGTCGAGAATTCTTCTCCTCACTTACTCTCAATTTTTCATATTTTTCGTTCACATGCTTTTCTTGAAACAAGGTGTTAGTTTCTTTTCGACGCTCTTTTTGTTTCGACAAAAAGGGGGAGAAGAGAGTAAAAACTCCAATTCAAACTTGTACGAATTTTAGTTTTTCCTTAACATAATCTTATGTTTTGTCATCAACAAAAAGGGGGAGATTGTTAATAAAAATAATCCGTAAAAACGTTTATTTATATTTTACGTTCTTCTAATGTTTTGTCGATAACAAACGTAAAATCATTTTAACGAAATAAATAAATGGTTTGAGTCAATAGTTTACTAACACACTTACATTTTTCATACAAAACACTAAACAAGTAATAGTGCCTTTATGATTTAGTAATGCATATGTGCAACAACTAGTGTTTACATATTGGGTAAAAATATACATAATTAATATGTATTGTAATAGGTAATACAATGGGTAGAAGTTTAAGTATTTTGACCCATTGACTAAATACATTGAATGTAGTTGGGTAAAACCTAAACTCCATGACCCATACCCATGGAGCATAATCCATAACCCATTGCATGACATCATGCATAAGTCATAATAGGTATTATCCATGACCCATGGAGCTAACCCATGACCCATGGACTAGATGCATTGCATCTAGTAGATACATTGTATCTACTTGGATACCCTTGGTCTAAAGTCTAGGACCCATGACCCATAACCTCTGACCCATGACCCAAAACCCATGGGCAAAGAGGAGCGTCCCACGGTTCCCTCAGTTTACACTGGACGGATCCCTCAAGTAAGGGATCCGAGGGATCTGTGGAACAGTAGAACATTTTCCTCTATAAATAGTGAGCCATTTCTTCATTGTAAAGAACCCCCTTTTACAAATATCTTTTCTTTGAGTTGTAAACTCTCTAACCACAGATCCAAGTGATCTTTGTATGTAGTTTTGTGTTTGTGTGATTCTCTAGGTTCCTCATAAAGGCGAGATCACCACCTCTTGAAGTCGAGCAAGCTCAAATCCATGAGTTGCCATGCTTCCTCATCATCAAGACTACTAATAGTATCTTGTTGATAGTTCTCTTCTTTCTTATAAGAAGTGTAGTGTCGAAGACATTAGTAAAAGATGTCTAAAGGGTCAAGACAAAGATATTAGTGAAAAGTGTCAAAGAGTCAAAGTAAAGGCATTAGTGAAAGGTGCCGAACGTCCGTGTTGAAAGCATTAGTGAAGGGTGCTTAGAAGTCAAGTCAAAAGGCATTAGTGAAGGGTGCCTAGAAGTCGAGTCAAAGGCATTAGTGAAAGGTGCCTAAGGTGTGTATTCGATATGGTGTGTCGATGTACAAGATAGATTTGTATTGGGTCAAAGGATATTGATATCCTTGTTGATGTTGTCATAAGGAGTGGATCTCATTAGGGATAGGATTTGTGTAGTGTTGGGTAGTAGTTCCTCCTTTGTAATGGACCTCGGTATCTAGCCTTGTACCGGATAAAAGGTAGGCGACGTTGTGATAGGTTTGGTTCTACCTCGTGGAAGAACCCGGTATCTAGCCTTGTACCGGATATAGAGTAGGCAACATTGTGAAGGCTTCTCCGCCACAAGGAGTTGGTGTTGTGTAGTGATTACGAACTCTCGAGTAGGTGACTCGGGGAGTGGAGTAGGGAAAGGAAGGTGTCCTTGTAGCCGAACCACTATAAATACTCGCTTTGTGGTTTTGTGCTTCTTACTCTTTATCTTAGCTTTTATATTTCTATACGCTTGTCTATCAACATCCAACACACACGTTTAAATACATTGACATAATTCGATCTAAATAGTTTAAAACCAAGTTTTAATCGGTAAAACTATTCAACCCCCTTCTAGTTTTCCACATTTTTAATTACATTTATTTCATATTACATAACTCAAGTTGTCCCTTCATTGGTTGGGTGGATCCACCGATGTGCGACCGGTCTTTAAACATCATTCCTGCTCTACTTAGGACCAGCAATGCTTTGGAAGATGCGCTAAGGTCAGAGCAAGAGAGGGCTGACTGGGAGGAGCATAGGGCAAATGAGGAGGAGACCCGGGAAAACCAGGAAGAGCTTTGGGAAAAATGGAGGAGCAGCGGGCTAAAAAGTTGAGGAAATACCTTATCACCAGTTGGGTTTTCTTTGTATCTTATGTTTACTTGCAAAGTTGACCCTTTGGTTTTGGTCAATGTGGGTTGGTTTTTGGGTTTTGGGTAGTTGATGATGTTTATGTTAGGTGTATTAAAACAATGTATTTTTGTTGATGGTTGGTTATGTAGTTAATGTACATTATGGTACCACAACAATGGTTCAAGTATCTTTAATTATATAATTTGATTTGTGTTATTTGTTTGTTAAGTAGGATTATGATTGTTTATTATTTGTGTAATTTTTTTGTTAAGTTGGAATATGATTTGTGTTCAGTAAGAATAGGTGGAGTAGAAGCAATAACACTTTATGTGATTTGGTGAATGAATCTGTAATCATCTGTTAAAGATTGAGTTATCAGGATTTAGGTTTGGTTTTGGCGTTTTGAATGCCCTGTTTGTTGTAATACTCATGCTACCAAATTGAGTAACAATGGTATTGTCATACTACCTAATGACTGAATTGAATGCCCTGTTTGTTGTAATACTCATCCTGTCAAAATGGACAACTATGGTATTGTCATATTACCTGATGACTGCATTGGTATGTATATATTTGTTAGCCAATGTACTTTACTCTTGTATAAATACCCATGAATGTGTACATTTACCTCGTTTAGTGTTCAGGGACATTTGTTAAGTAGGATCATGTATTTGTTAAGTAGGATTAATGGAGTAGGAGTGTATCGGTTATGTGTTGATAATGAACTAAATACAGGTTCAAATAGTTGCAATGAAGCAGTGGAACACTTATGGACACTCACAGACTCACTCAGTTGCATGTGTACATTTCCCATTTTTATCGCTGTTGACTAAAAAATTCAAAATCGACCCACATCAATTTTGACTTATGTCACTCAACACAAGTCAGTTGTTATTTAACTTGACCCACATTAATGTTTAGGGACATTTTTTGCAAAAAATCCCTATATAATAAATAGAGAAACCATACCCCCAAATCCCCTCACCTAACTTATTTACTCAATTGGACTTTGAAAACCATGGTGAAAAAAGGTTACTCTATTGAATTGTCGTTGACAATCTGAATATATTGTTTACTACCTTTGTTACTCTACTTTCATATTTGTTGGTTCATGCATATCATTTTTTTATGTTTTCAGAAGGGATTTTCGTTGATTCTTCTGATACAAGCAGTAACATTGTATCATCAAGCAGTGATGAAGTCAATGTTCAAGCTGCCAATTGTTCAAGCCCAATATGTGAATGGGTATACTTAAGCTGTGATGATTATGATACAAGCAGTGACATTGTATCATCAAACAATGATGAAATTAGCAGTGATGAACTCAATGTTGATACAATTAAATGGATTGAAAGATGCACCTTTATGTGGCCATCAAAAAATGTTCCCGTTGAAAAGGCTCCAGCTCAAACATGCATCAGCGCAAAAAATGTTCCACATCAAAAACTGTCTGCTAAATGCATACTAGCCCTACTAACACATCATACATGGGATTGTACATGTAATAAGACATTTGGAATTAAAAGATCCACAAATGGTTTAGGAGCAATTCCAGAGAATGAAAGTAATGGAAAAGGGAAGGTTGAAGTTGCAGGTGAAAAAAGGCAGTTTGCCAGTAAGAAATGACATCTTTGTTAAGTGTTTTGTGTTGCTCCAGTTAAGGATGAAACAGTTGATGTAATAACTTTGTGGTAGTTGAAAAAAATTTGGTTATATGTTGGTAGTATTATGTAATGTGTTTGGATGTTAGTTAATGGTCATATGGTCTTAATCACCATTTTTAAACAAACATAACATAACTACAGAAATAGCAATTGTCTTAATCTAAAACACACAAACAAAAATAAAACTTAAAGAAATTGTTTATCTCTCTCATACATAATGTAACACCCCAACCCAACACGGGTCCGAATGTCACATTACGGAGTCATATCAGAACATAATTAAATTGCAAGCGGAAGTCTTGAATAAAATAAAGGAAAATAAAGTCATATAAACAAAGGACTCTCAAAGGTCCAAAACATGCAATCCAACTAAAATAATAATTTCAAAGCTGAAACGAAAATAAAGACTGAGTAAAAGATACTCCAAAAGAAAGGGTCGATAAGGGTAGGTCTTCTACTCCTACTCTCTTCACTCTAATCCTAGCTCTCGCTAAAACCTGTCGCATGGAAAATAAAAAAAATGCGGTTGAGCTTACAAAGCCCAATGAACAGATATAAACAAATCAAAGTAAACTGAGAAACAAAAGTCATAGAGGAGGAATGAAATTAGTCAATGAGGAGCCTGTAGAATGCAATATTAACAGAAATAGAGAAGGCATAGAAATCAAAGGAGACCAGAGCAAAGCAGCGCATCAGCGAACATATATAAGCACACATAAAATAACCAAACATACAGATACCAGACATAAATGAATAGTAGTTGATAAAAAGTATTATAAGAAAATCAAGTAACCAAATAGTGAACAAGCATATCAGTCAACGGATCAACTAAACATAAATATGCCAAAACAAATAAATCAGATAATCATGATAGATATAAGCTAAGCTGAATTCCATAAGCAGGCGGAAGCAACTAAATTGAATGTAAGCATGGAAATCACACAAGTCAGATAATCCACAGTTCATAAACAGAACAAGTATCATAACCAGCGGAAATCCTAATAGCAGTATAAGCGTGATAGTCACATGTATCAGGTAGGAATACCAAACGAACATCATAATTGAATGAATTAACTAAAATAGAATATAGCATGACAACGAAACAAATCAACTAAACATATAACATAAGTTGAATCAAATTCCATCATTAAAGGTAGCATGAACATAAGCGTAAGCATGTCAGATCAACAAGTTAGGTAAACATCAATTACTACGCCAAACCAATATCACAAGCAACGGAAAAATACCAACCTGTACAAGAATGGTAGTCACAATAGCAAATAGGAATACTAAATGATAATCATAGCCCACAGAAATAATTGAACGAAAGTATAACATGGTAACGAATGAGTCAAATAATTACATACTAGCATGGCAAACGGGTAAATCAATTAGTCACATAATAGCATGGTAAACAGGTAGTCACATAAATCATATAATAGCAGGGTAAAGATGTATTCACATAAATCATATAATAGCAGGGTAAACGGGTAGTCACATAAATCATATAATAGCATGGTAAACAGGTAGTCACATAAATCATATAATAGCAGGGTAAACGGGTAGTCACATAAATCATATAATAGCAGGGTAAAAGGGTAGTCACATAAATCATATAATAACAGGGTAAACGGGTAGTCAAACAAAATGGGATGAGAGTATGGCAAATCAAATGAACTGAGTATAGTATGGTAGTCGGTCAGATAAGGATACTGAATGAAAGAGTAATCAACGGAAAACTAAAATGAGAAATACAGAATATGGTGCATTGTGGAATAACATGAGGCATAAAAAAGATAAAAGGTCATGAAAGGAAAATATATGTAATCTACCACGAGCCCGAAACGAAATATATCATAACATAAGTAACCAATAGAGTAGCTAACTCCCGAAATGTGAAGGACGTGTATTGCACATAACATCAATCACCGAAATAAATCAATCATGTCATATCATATTATATACGGAACAAATCTAGGATGCATCCATACGCCCCTGCAAAGATATTAGTGGCGAAACATACATAATAATCTTGAGCTCATAATATATATAACGAAAAAGGGACGCCCATGGTTCATTACTCGACTACCCTGAAGTCATTCCATTGGTGCATCAATGACATGACCATGTTACCTTCATGGCTAGGAAAATGGCTCGGGTATTAAATTGAAGGGTAAAAAGGCAAGGTCAAAGTTTGGAAAATGTCTAAGTCATTAGAATAGCATAATCAAAGGTTCATAGCAAAAGTTCATAGTAAAGGCTCAATTCAAAGGTTCACATAAAATAGTTCAAGGTTCATAATCAAAATAGTTAAAGATCAAAAGATGTGTAAGAGATCATGAGAAACCTTAAGAGAAAGGTGAGAATATTTGTACTTTACAAAAGCAAACAAAGAGAATTGATCAAAAGAGTAGGATCACACCGACTTCACCCGATCTACACGAATTATCATAACATATTACTTATACATACAAATTAATGTCATAATTACGGTTATTACAGATTTTAGGGTTTCTGCCATTTATAGAAACTTTTTAGGTCAAAACATACTTAACCAAGTTTTACGAATTAATCATATAGGGTTTAAGCGAATTAAATGATTAATTAAAAGGTAAATGGGTTTTACTCTTATGAAAACTTAATTAGGGTTTCATAACAGAATTTAATTACACTTATGCACAAAAGTACATTAGGTTACTTAATAATCAAATTAAGGTTCACATATTATCAAATTAGGATCTTAGTAGTCATTTATAAAAGTTTACAAAATTTATACGAGTCCCTGAACAAATCACAACAAATAAACACATACAATTTCATAACTAGTTACTAAACTCCTATTCAAAACATTTCTCCCGAAACTGAGCTGGTTTGCACGATTTTAATAAAATAGTTAGGTTGCAATTTAGGTTCCCTAATTCGACACAATACTACATACAGGTCTTAAGTATTTATAAAAATTTCCCCAGATTTTATACCCTTGTCTAACTATTTTATAAAATTTCATTTTCACAAACAGATCCAGAATTCACAGCTTTTAACATTTTACAAGTTTACATTTTTAAACCCTATTTAGACTATTCCAAAAATTCCCCAGAAATTTCAGTAATTAGTTAAGACATTAATAAACATCATACATAGATTAGGGCTTCCCAGACCTTACCATTAATTTATGAAAAATCCCACAAGTTGGCTGAATTCCCAGACCCGTATATCAGTTTTAACATGTTAACTTTCGAAAATCAAACGGGTGTCTTCCCGACCACCAATGACCCCGAAACTCGACACACAAGTAGTACAGAGATTAAATTTAATTCTAGAACCAAAAACCATTAATTTTAAGTCGTTTATATATTCTTATCTAATTTACAAAATGGTTAATTTTTGGGACAACATACACATAAAATCATAACTACAAACCAGACACATATAAAATTCTAACGCCACCAAAACAACACCCATGGTTTTACCGATCATCATGCACGTTTATTAGGGTCTCTTAAGCACTCTAAAATTCATCTCACACGTTATAATTTACTGAGATAGAAATTAAAAATATTTCCACACCAAGAAACCCTAATCGGCTACTTATTAAACACTCATCGGTTCATATAATTTTGTAATTGATCCATGAACAATATCATCACTACAAATTCATTTTTAGGAGCATCATATATTAGTGTTTTTATTAAAATTTCCCATATAATTTTCTTATGAGACGAATCAATCAAAATAAATTATGAGAACAAAATACCTAGTTGCGGTTAAATGGAATCCGGTTGCAAGAGACTTAAACGATTTTTCCCGACCTTGAATACACTCCAAGCAATCACCAAAAATACCAAAAGCTGCGTTTTTCTTGAAGGAGAGGTGGAGAACCAAATATTGTGATTTTTAGGGTTTTGGGAATTTGATAATATCAGTTTAGGAGGAGTGAATAAACGGTATTTAATTTCTCTTCCATTTTTAAAATTGGAAACCATGCATGCATAAAAGGAAAAAACCAATCAATATTTAATTAATTAAATGGGGGGGGGGAGCGATTTTTATAAAATTCCAAATATATATATATATATATTTTAATTCTTTGTAAATACAAATGTATTTTAATTAATTAAAGTGTAGGTACAAATAAATTCAAAAGTAAAATTTATATTAAACTTTAGGTTATTTCAAAAATATTAATTTGTCATAAGTTATATAATTTATCATATTGTTTCTAATTTTGCATAATAATTATAATTCTTATATTATTATCGTGTGCGAAACAAATATTACGAATTCGAATTTGTGGGTTTTACAACTCTTCCCCTCTAAAAGAATTTCGTCCACGTTATTGAAGTCGCAGAAGTTAACGGAGACGTACTAGTTTAAGGCAGACGTAGCAATCCATAGTTTCGCAAAAATCATAACAATTTCTGGTCCAAAGAGTACAAAACTTATACGTAACAGATGTCAGTGAGAATCTCGCAAGGAGGTACATAATTCCGAACGAATATGAAAACTGACAAATAACGGATATGAGTCCTAGTCCATCCAACGTACCAACCTTAGGCATTTTCCAGGACGTCGTATGATTCCAATAAGTTCAATGTATATGATCTCGGTATTATCACGTTGATCAGGCGTCATAATACTTGCATCACATAACAAGTCCTTATTGTCATCATATTCTCTCTCAGGTCATGACGAACCACATAACCAACATCTCGTCAAAACAGATACACATATAGGGAGCAAGTAACATACCAAATCAAACCAGATTCACATACATGCAGCACATAATACATCAAATCAACTTACCATTCCACAAAAGAAAGAAGGCCGCTGACTTGCTCGAGAAGGTTCCTCTTGACTCATTACTGACGATCAAGAATAGCCTCAGGCTCACTAGAATGACAAGGTGCCACAAAGTCTAATCTTACTAATACAAATCATATAAACATAATGGATGAAAATCGAGATTTATCAAAGAGACATAAAACACAACGCGAAGTTGTAGTAACACCAAAGAATCAAGCCATAGGACTCTATCATCCAAGCGCGCCCAATCATATGAAGCAGATGAATCTTCTCAGCATATCAACGGTTGGACTGTCGACACCAATATGCCCGAATATTGGTAGTAGTTAGTCCGCACGTCTAAAGTATGCCGACCATAGTTCCTCTGCTCCTACGTATTCCAAGTGTCCACCAGTTGAATCTTGTCTCCGTCTTTGCTCCTCTGCTTGTTCTAGCTAGCTCTCTCCAGTAGCATCGTGATGTCTCCAGCAGTATTACAATTGAGTGCGGCTTCTGCTTCACGAACCTCTCTAGTTCTGAAATTATTGCAGCAACGCGGGGTCGACACCACCATCTTCGACTCTACGAGTAGTCTCCATCTAAACGATCGACAAGCGAATGCGCGAAGACAAAACAGACAAAATCAAATGTGGAAGGAGGATCAAATCAGCGGAGACAAAAGAGTATCGAATCAAATCTGAACGAAAAGTGAAAACAATCGAAAAAGATCAAAACAAACGGAAGCCTAATGTCTACCCAAGTCCTCATAAGTTAATCCTAAGGTCAACAGACGTAACCATAGCTCTGATACCATAATTGTAACACACCAACCTAACAAGGGTCCGAATGTCACATTACGAAGTCATATCAGAACATAATTAAATTGCAAGCAGAAGTCTTGAATAAAATAAAGGAAAATAAGGTCATATAAACAAAGGACTCTCAAAGGTCCAAAACATGCAATCCAACTAAAATAATAATTTCAAAGCTGAATCAGAGATAAAGACTGAGTAAAAGATAATCCAAAAGAAAGGGTCGCTAAAGGGTAGGTCTTCTACTCCTACTCTTTTCACTCTAATCCCAGCTCCCGCTAAAACCTGCCGTAGAGAAAAGAAAAAAAATGCGGCTGGGCTTACAAAGCCCAGTGAACAGATATAAACAAATCAAAGTAAACGGAGAAACAAAAGTCATAGAGGAGGAATGAAATGAGTCGATGAGGAGCCTGCAGAATGCAATGTTAACAGAAATAGAGAAGGCATAGAAATCAAAGGAGACCAGAGCAAAGCAGCGCATCAGCGAACATATGTAAGCGCACAAAAAATAACTAAACATATAGATACCGGACATAAACGAATAGGAGTTGATAAACAGTATTATAAGAAAAACCAGTAACCAAACAGTGAACAAGCATATCAGTCAACGAATCAACTAAACATAAATATGGCGAAACAAATAAATCAGATAATCATGATAGATATAAGCTAAGCTGGATTCCATAAGCAGGTGGAAGCAACTAAATTGAATGTAAGCATGGCAATCACACAAGTCAGATAATCGACAGTTATTAAACAGAACAAGTATCATAACCAGTGGAAATCCTAACAGCAGTATAAGCATGATAATCACGTGTATCTGGTAGGAATACCAAACGAACATCATAATTGAATGAATTAACTAAACAAGAATATAGCATGGCAACGAAACAAGTCAACTAAACAGATAACATAAGTTGAATCAAATTCCATCATTAACGGTAGCATGAATAGAAGCGTAAGCATGTCAGATCAACAAGTAAGGTAAACATCAATTACTACGCCAAACCAATATCATAAGCAACGGAAAAATACCAACCAGAAGTACAAGAATGGTAGTCACAATAGCAAATAGGAATACTAAATGATAATCATAGACCACAGAAATAACTGAATGAAAGTATAACATGGTAACGGATGAGTCAAATAATTACATACTAGCATGGCAAACGAGTAAATCAATTAGTCACATAATAGCATGGTAAACAGGTAGTCACATAAATCATATAATAGCAGGGAAAACATGTAGTCACAAAAATCATATAATAGCAGGGTAAACGGGTAGTCTCATAAATCATACAATAGCAGGGTAAACAGGTAGTCACATAAATCATATAATAGCAGGGTAAACGGGTAGTCACATAAATCATATAATAGCAGGGTAAACGGGTAGTCACATAAATCATATAATAGTAGGGTAAACGGGTAGTTAAACAAAATGGAATGAGAGTATGGCAAATCAAATGAACTGAGTATAGTATGGTAGTCGGTCAGATAAGGATACTAAATGAAAGAGTAATCAACGGAAAACTAAAATGAGAAATACAGAATATGGTTCATTGTGGAATAACATGAGGCATAAAAAAGATAAAAGGTCATGAAAGGAAAATATATGTAATCTACCACGAGCCCGAAACGAAATATATCATAACATAAGTAACCAATGGAGTAGCTAACTCCGGAAATGTGAAGGACGTGTATTGCACACAACATCAATCACCGAAATAAATCAATCATGTCATACCATATCATATACGAAACAAATCTAGGATGCATCCATACGCCCTTGCAAAGATATTAGTGGCCAAACATATATAATAATCTTAAGCTCATAATATATATAACGAAAAATGGACGGGATGGTTCATCACTCGACCACCCTGGAGTCATGCCATTAGTGCATTAATAACATGGCCATGTTACCTTCATGGCTAGGAAAATGGCTCGGGTATTAAACTGAAGGGTAAAAAGGAAAGGTCAAAGTTTGGCAAATTTCTAATTCATCAGAATAGCATAATCAAAGGTTCATATCAAAGGTTCATAGTAAAGGCTCAATTCAAAGGTTCACATAAAATAGTTCAAGGTTCATAATTAAAACAGTTAAAGATCAAAAGATGTGTAAGAGATCATTAGAAACCGTAAGAGAAAGGTCAGAATATATGTACCTTATAAAAGCAAACAAAGAGAAATGACCAAAAGAGTAGAATCACTCCGACTTCACCCGATCTACATGAATTATCATAACATATTACGTATGCGTACAAATTAATGTCATAATTATGGTTATTACGGATTTTAGGTTTTCTGCCATTTATAGAAACTTTTTAGGTCAAATCATACTTAACCAAGTTATACGAATTAATCATATAGGGTTTAAGTGAATTAAATGATTAATTACAAATTAAATGGGTTTCACTCTTATGAAAACTTAATTAGGGTTTCATAACGGAATTTAATTACACTTATGCACAAAAGTACATTAGTTTACTTAATAATCAAATTAAGGTTCACATATTATCAAATTAGGGTTTTAGTTGTCGTTTATAAAAGTTTACAAAATTTATACGAGTCCCGGAACAAATCACAACAAATAAACACATACAATTTCATAACTAGTTACTAAACTCCTATTCAAAACATTTCTCCCGAAACTGAGCTGGTTTGCATGATTTTAATAAAATCGTTAGGTTGTAATTCAGGTTCCCCAATTTGACACAGTACTACAATTAGGTCTTAAGTATTTATAAAAATTTCCTCAGATTTTATACCCTTGTCTATGTATTTTATAAAATTTTGTTTTCACAAACAGTTCCAAAATTCACAGCTTTTAACACTTTACAAGTTTACATGTTTAACCCTATTTAGACTATTCCAAAAATTCCCCAGAAATTAGTTAAGATATTAATTAACATCATACATAAATTAGGGCTTCCCAGACCTTACCATTAATTTATGAAAAATCCCACAAGTTGGCTGAATTCCAAGACCCGTATATCAGTTTTAACATGTTAACTTTCAAAAATCAAACGGGTGTTTTCCAGACCACCAATGAGCCCGAAACTCGACACACAAGTAGTACAGAGATTGAATTAAATTCTAGAACCAAAAACCATTCAATTTTAAGTCGTTAACAATTTCTTATCTAATTTACAATACGGTTAGTTTCTGGGACAACATACACATAAAATCATAACTACAAACCTGACACATATAATATTCTTACGCCACCAAAACAACTCCCATGGTTTTACCGATCATCATGCACGTTTATTAGGGTCTCTTAAACACTCTAAAATTGGTCCCACATATTATAATTTACTGCGATTCAAATTAAAAATATTTTCACACCAAGAAACCCTAATCGGCTACTTATTAAACACTCACCGGTTCATATAGTTTTTGTAATTGATCCATGAACAATATCATCACTAAAAATCAGTTTTTAGGAGCATCATGTATTAGAGTTTATATAAAAATTACCCACATAATTTTCTTATGAGCCGAATCAATCAAAATAAATTATGAAAACAAAATGCCTAGTTGCAGTTAAATGGAATCCGGTTGCAAGAGACATAAATGATTTTTCCCGACCTTGAATACACTCCAAGCATTCACCAAAGATAGCAAAAGCTGCATTTTCCTTGAAGGAGAGGTGGAGAACCAATTATTGTGATTTTTAGGGTTTTGGGAATTTGACAATATCGGTTTAGGAGGAGTGAATAACCGGTATTTAATTTATTTTCCATTTTTAAAAATAGAACCATGCATGCATAAAAGGAAAAAACCAATCAATATTTAATTAATTAAATGGAGAGGGGCGATTTTTATAAAATTCCAAATATATATATATATATATATATATATATATATATATATATATATATATATATATATATATATATATATATATATATTTATTCTTTGTAAATACAAATGTATTTTAATTAATTAAAGTGTAGGTACAAATAAATTCAAAAGTAAAATGTATATTAAACTTTAGGTTATTTCTAAAATATTAATTTGTCATAACTTATATAATTTATCATATTGTTTCTAAGTTTGCATAATAATTATAATTCTTATATTATTATCGTGTGCAAAACAAATATTACGAATTCGAATTTGCGGGTTTTACACATAAAACCATTGAAATTGCAGCTTGTTTGGAAGCCTTTCTGGTACTCTTTCTCCTCTGAGTACCAACCTCTTGGGTTGATTGTGAATCAATTGGTTGACTTTCTCCTGCATCAGTTTCAGTTGCTTCAGTGTCTGCAACACCCTCAGATCTTGCATTCTTCTTGCTTTTCCCCTTTACATTCTTCTTTCTTGGACCTGTACATGCTCTTTTGTTGTGACCTGCTGTACCACATTGGCTACAAGTGACAGTCTTTCCCTTTTTTAAAAGCTTCCCACCCTTGACCATTTCCTTGAACGCATTCTCAACCGTCTCCTTGGTATGTGTTAAAATACACATACCTTTTACCAAATTAAACGGACTCAAATTAAAACTGTTCAAATTATGCCAAATATGTTGTATTTTTGTGTTTATGCATGTGCAGGTACAAATATTATGAAAAAGGACAAAAATTAAGGAAAACCCAACAAAAATGAACACGAGAATGGAAAGAGTTCAAAAGGCTGAGGCCGGGGAAGGATTTCTCAATTTTGGATCACATTTATCCTCAGAATGTCAAAATTAACCCTTGAATACATTCACATGGCAAAATTGGCCCTTGAATTTATTTTGCAAAGTTGGCAAAATTGGTCCCTAAACTTTAAACCTTTAACCTTTAACCCTAAACTAATATTATACTAAACTTAAAAACCTTTAATTAAAAATCCAATCTATCCACAAACCTAGCCCAGCCACAACCCAAGCCCAAATCCAAAACTCTTAAACCTGGATCCACCTTTTTAATAAAACCCGGTTACCCATTTCCCTCTTAACCAGAAGATCAAATCCATCTGAGTCAAATAAACTTCATTAAACAATAAAAAACCCTTTTACCCGCCAATAAAAACTGTTCACCAGCTCCTAGATTTTACCCTACTCTCTCCCATTTACCTTATCTAAAAGGCTTTTAGAACTTATGACAGCAGCCTGAAATCACTCTTGACACATCAGGAGTACCAGTGTGGCAATCCGTGTGCTAAGGAAGCATGTGCACATGATCCAAGGGCTCGAATCATTGGATATTGATGGGATTAGATCAAATGACCAAGATGAAAGGATCCAGGGCCTTCCTGAAACCCTATAAGACCTCCTCAGCTCCTATAAATACACCCTCTTCTTCACAAGATGGAGCATTAGATTTTTTAGGTCGTTATTATGTTAAAATTCCCTTTCATTGTAATTGTCTTTTAAGGTTCAGTCTATTTACTTTATTAAGCTTTGTAATCCTTTAGTTATTAATAAAATTTGCAGTTTATTTAAACTTCCTTTGTTAATTTACATTTCTGTTTTGATTGTTGCTAAGCTCTTACAGCTTATTTACAAGCTCATTTAAGCTTACTAGCTTATTGTAAGCTTTGGTTATCAATTTGTTCAAAAATTACTAAAAAGTCAAATAAAGTCAAATAAGTCAAATAAGCTAATGAGTAAGATAAGTCAATAAGGGAAGGGTTTATAGGTCATTAACAGCTTGTTTTAAACAAGTTGGAGCATGTTGAGTAGCTCCTCGAGCATTTTCCACCCTTGTTTGGCTAGGGTGTTTGTAAGTTTTCATTTATTGCTTATATTCAGCTTATTTACATGCTTAGTAGTTATATTATAGCTTAGATCTGCCTAGATTGCTTATTTGTTGCTTAATATTCTGTTATCATAATACTTGTTCTTATTTGATTTCAAACTCTCATAAAAGCTCAAAAAATAGTCATATATTGCATCTGCTTATTCTTAGCTTATTATTAGTTCAAATTCATCTTTTAATAGTCATTAGATCTTATTTTGTCACTTTGAAAAAAAAATAATCAAGTTATAAGGTCAAATCAGCTTAAAAATACAAAAATAGATTTTAAAGGAGTGTTTGGTTTATAGTTTTATATTAAGTCAAAATCAGTTTTACACCTTATTGGTCATTTTGTCACTTTGATTTAGCTTTAAAACAGTTATAGTAGTAGCTTAGAGGTTAATTTTAAAATTTTTGAGTAGTTTTAAGGTTTTTAAACCATTTTCTCAAGTTTAAAGGTTTTTAGAACAGTTAGCATAACTTTTTGAGTTGTCTGCTTATTGAGTCAAGTTGGAGAGCCAGTTTGTGTCAAATATCAGTCCATTAGTCTATTTGAGTCACCTTGAATCCAAGTCTAGAGTCAAATCGCACTTCTGCAAGTTTTCCTAAACGTCATCTACAAAAAAAATAGTGGTTGCTGTCTGTTTATATCAGCTTAATTATAAGCTGATATAAAGCTTCAAAATCCATAATAAAGGTTTTTAAGTATTCTTTGGTTGCTTATTTCAATCCGTTTTCGGTCATTAGAGGTTAGTTTAATCTTTTGAGTGCTTATTTTGAGTCAAAAAGTCAGCTGTTTAGCCCAGTGTACACTGAGCTGCTTTCTCAAATCCATTTTTTCTCAGTTTCTAGGCTTATTTGTGGTCCAAATACCTTACAAATTGCTCTTAGGTGTTCTTTGCTTGCTTATTCTTATCTGTTTTTAGCTTAAATGGTATTAGCTTGACATTTATTTGCTTAAAACTGAGCTTAAAATTGCTTGTTCAAACAGATTTCAAAATGCTAATATGGGTAATAAGTGTTCTGTGCAACTTAGTTTTTTCAAAAGCTTAAAAACAAGCTCTAAAAAGCTCTTAATGGTCTGAAAATTGGTCAGCATGCTCTTTGCTATCATATCTTTGCTTATTTGCTTATTGGGAACCTTTAGCTTATTGTAAGGTAGCGTTTCCTCTAGCTTAAAGATAGCCATTTAGGCTGTTTGGCTACAGTTTGCATCAAGTGTTTTTTTGAGGATTATAGCTTATAAGACCTAGAAGTGTGCTTATATTTAGTTTTATATTACTTATTAGAGTTGGATTTAGTGTTTCAGTAGCTTATTTGGTCTTTGGTAGCTTATTTAAGCTTATTTTCAGTTTAGGTGTGTTTGTTTTAAGCTTACTTTTTAGTTTTCAGCCTTTCAAACTACCTTTTCTAGCTTATTCTTAAAAGCAAAAGAATATTTTCTTTATTAAAACTGCTTATCTTAGTTTACTTTACATTTTTGCAAATAAAAATAAATAAAAATATTTCACACAAAGGGAAGCCACAAGATCGACCCTGTGACCACCCCCTTCACACAGCCTCACACATACATGCCTAAACCATCTACCCTAGTGTAGCAACCCGTAATTTTTCATAAGATAAAATGACTATTTTACCCTTTGACTTTTTAAAGTTGACTTTTGACTTTGACTTTTGACTATTTGACTTTTACCGTAAAGTAAAAGCAAATACGATAACCGGTAGTAACTGGTAATTTTCCTTGTGACCAACACAAGATTACGATAAGTCTATATGTTCAAAATACTTTGTTTTCACCAATAATCATAATTTATACGAACTATTACTATTTTATCATTTTTAAGTAGATATGTTACTTTTTACGTAAGATGCGTACTCAAACCTACATTATTAGGTTTTTAACAACATAGACGTACCATATGAGACTTATCAAACATTTAATATACCTAGTTAGAGTATATTAATAAGTTTGGACATTTTTATAAATATTACGTTTTTACGTTACCTAGTTTTAAGTTTCGTGACTTAAGGGCTTAACATTAGTAATTACCGGGACCAAACTACATATCATAAACCAATAATTATCTCAAGTAACTCACACACTACCAACTCATGGGAGAGGTGGCATATACATGCATGCCAAAAGGCTACATGTCCTCTTTTCAACACACTAACACTTACACTTATCCACCCTTGTCCCCCACTATATGAGATATCACTTCACCCTCATTTTCACATGCAAAACTAACCAAAACCCTCTCCTCTTCCCTTTAAATTCGTTCATCCCTCACCACCACTTCACCATCATCCACTTTGATTCATACAACAAGTTATACTACAAAAGTGAAGGGTTTAGGTAGCTAGTTATGATTCTTGGGTTATTTTAGTGATTCCATGGTTAAATTTGGAGATATGTAAGGTGTTTAGGGGCTGAAATAAATGGGTATTTACAAGGTTCACATAAGGATTTACAAGACTTGGGTTGAAGATTTAAGACAAGGATTAGAGATTAGAAGGGTTAAGGGTTGAATAGTTCTTGTTGTACTAGTAACTTGTCATCATAATCCTTGTAACATTTGAGTTTATTTTCTTGTCATTTAATATGATTGTAATATTTTATTCATTGGATGTAATTTTATATAAGTAGTATATGTAATATGGCTTGATTGATGTTGTACATGAGGTTGTGACAATAAAAACAAGCTAAAACAAGTCCTAGGTAAGTTCTATGAACATGAATTCTGCAACAGTCCCAAAGATTGATTAAACTGATCATCTCAGTAAATCTTGAGGTTAATTCAATAAGATATGCTTTTAGAACTATGTCTTACGGTCGTTTCTCTGGGTGGCGCACCTCATAACTCATCCCGATGAGTAAATGAGAGCCAAAATGGCAAAACATGTCAAAATCTGCACACCAGATTTCATTTGGGAAAAACCCATGGTTCTGGTCATTTCTGGAAGTCGACTCAGTTTTATGAAATGTATCTAAGACATAAACTTGAAGTTTGGCGAAAGCCGCGTGTAAACCAAGTTGTAGAACTCAACTTATGGTCGTTTTGGCAGGACTGAATATGCAGCCAAACTTTCTGCAATGAAATATAAGTAAATACTTATAATTAGACTATTGATATAAATAAACTTTGGATCTTAGACTTAATTAAGCTTGAGAAGCTGTTAGAGAATATAAAAATATAAACTTGAGCTTTTGAATCACTTAAAAAGGGCTTATGGTTAAAAAGTTAAGCCTAGTTAAGTTTTACTAGATGAAAATATGATTTTGGAACAAAAGCTTGCTGATACGATTTTAAATCACGATTTTGACCCTTTTCTGGTCCGAATCAGCAAAAGTGTAAAACATGAAAGTTGCTCAAAATGACCTTTTCTACAAAGACTCAAGAGCACATAAGCAGAAAGTGAACGACAAATGCTCAAAACTACAAAAACTAAACTGACCCGTTGTTGACTAGAAAACAACCTTAGTGAGAATTTTAAGTTACATCCTTAAGAATGTCTAACTTAGATACATCCTTAAGAATGTCCTTGATTATTATTTGACTTAGCCGCATGGTTAATATAAGTTTAATGACCCGAAACTTGTTTTAAAACTTGGTTCATAGACTTTGCTAGACTTTGACAAAACTAGATAAATGACTATATAACATATAAACTATCTAAATACCATTTTCACAAGTCTTAACTTTTGTTTAAACCTATGAACTTATATTAACTTAAAAACTATTTTCGAAACCTTTGTATTTCACGACATTATAATATGACACGCCGTAATTATTTTCATCACAACACTCATTGAGTGAATAACATTTATACATAATAAATGTTATGCTAAACTACTTCACGACCTCTTGATTTTGATAGCCAAACAACATTTAAGGAATACTTTAACTTAAGGATTCATGTACAACATCATAAGCCAACAAACTACATATACTTGTACACTTATATCGTACAATATACTAAAACACGAATACTATGCTTTCTTAGGTAATCGTTAAAGATCGTGATCTTGTCATACTCTACGTTGATAACATTATATCGTTACACTCCGCTGCTGATCACTACTGTGAGTTCATAGCCCCAGTTTCTATTATTTAATTGTTTTACAAACCCTTGGGGGAGATACATGCTTTATTTTAAATCGAACACATTGATTTCAAAATGTATACTTATCTGATTGTTTTATTAGTACTAAGTTACCGCATTTGCCAAACTTAAGTCCCTTAATCATGAATCATTAATCACTAGTGAGAGTGGGCGCGAATATTGTGAATAGATCTATTGGGATTGACGAATCCCGTTTGTGTTGACCGGGTAGGCAAACAAACGCACTATATTTGAGTAACATTGGTAAAAACGGCAATTTTTACCTGATAGGGCACGCACCGACATTAATTTTGGAACACGTTAACGCCTTGATTGCATGATGCTTAGTCTAATAATAACTGCTTTGTTTTCAAACTATTGGTGTGAATATATAACTTACACTACAAACATAATGTGTTCAACCATCAAACAAACTCTATGAATTTCACTCAACCTTTGTGTTGACAGTTTTAAGCATGTATTTTAGGTCTACAAATTCACGAGGCTGGCAAGGATGGAAAGGAAGAGCACGGATACTCAAGAAGGCTATAAATTTTATTATCATTCGAAAACCAATTTAATGTATTTTGTAAACTTGGAACCATTTGGGACCTCATTTTTGTAAACTCTGATATTTATATAAATCGAATGATAAATCTTTTAAAACGACTCCATTAGAGTTCGTTTTCTATTGTTATGACTGTTGTGCCATGAAGTAACACCCAGTTTGAATTCCGCTGCGTATCACGAAGTTGGAGGTGTTACACCTAGGGACTTTTCTCAACATATGTTTACAAAATTAAATATATAAGGGAATAAGTAGCTTATTGGCTTAATAAACAGTTCTGCTTATTTCAGCTTATTAGGGTGTGCGTATTTGATTTTCTTATTTGGGATAATTACACGAAAATGTATCTAACTTGTCACTTTTTGTAGTTCTGTGTATCCTATTATATTTTTTGTAGTTCCATGTACTCAACTTTTAAATTCATGTACTTCCATGTACTCAATTTTGCAAAGTCACCAAGTGAGACAAATATACCTAAAAGTTGCGTACATAGAACTACAAAAAAAAGTTTAATAATACATACAACTGATCACCCTGGTACACAAAACTAAGTGAATTCAAAATTTGAGTACATGAAACTACAAAAATAATAGTAGGATACACAGAACTACAAAAAGTGACAAGTTAAATACATTTCCGTGTAATTATCCCTTCTTATTTTTATTAGGTTAATATTAGTATAAATTCAGATTTTTACTCCTTCATTTACTATTTTTAATAATTAATTTTCTTAAAATTAGTTTTTAATTCATATTAATTAAAAGAAAAGTAAAAAAAAAAAAAAAAAACAATTTACCTTTTTCTAGACTTTTCTTTTACCATTGAGAACCTAGGAAAAATATTAGTGCACTTGTAGGACTTAATTTGCTAAATTTAGTTTTTAAGGTCACGTTTATGGTCCTAATTTTTGTGTTTTTTTTTTAATTGCTTTTAGGGCTATTTAATTCTTGCTTATTTGTCTTATTTGCTTGTTAATTTGTTCATTTTATGCTATTGCTTTTCTTTTTATTACCAAAACACAAAAATGTTTCAAATATTCAAACCACTCGATCACAAACGAAATCCGACGTTCCATTTCACACCTCGTTAGGAGAACGACCCGGGAGTATCCCTACTTTCGCTAATATACGTATTCTTGGTGGTTTGACTTCCCATGACTCAATTTGGGACTTTCATATTTTTCTAAGTGTGAATTTACCATTTTGCCCTTTCCGTGGTTTTCTTAACCACTAATTATACACACACACACACACACACACACATATATATATATATATATATATATATATATATATATATATGTGTGTGTGTGTGTGTGTGTGTGTGTGTGTATATATATATATATATATTTTACATATCAATTTTTTGGCGCCGCTGCCGGGGAGGTGTGTTAACGATTTTCGCTTTACATTTGAAGATTAGTGTTTTTGAAGAACATTCCCCGTGAAGTTACTCGCTTATTTTTGTGAATAATTTCTTATAAAAAATCAAAAAATTTAAAAAAAAATCACAAACACTTTTCCTAAAGTGTTTAAAATACCAAAAAAATTATAAAAACAACAAAAGAAATAGTGAAACCAATTGTTACGTCGGCTCACCTTTTAGATTACAAACTATAAGAGGGGTATAAGGAGGGGCGTTCCAACGAACTACGCCTCGAAGGAATAAGGTTAATAAAAGTTTCGTGCTTTCCCGCTCCTTTGTGCTTAATTCTAGAGAGCTATCGAGCACTAGTTGGCTAATCGGTTACAAAAATATCGTTTTTCAGAGTTTTCGAAATATCAAAACCCAAAAATATCTTCTTTTTCAAAATTTATTTTTCTTTTTAGTGCATGCGCACTCGCTCTCCATCAAGACGAAACTTTAATCAACAAAACGTACCCGAGTTACATAATATGGAGCAAAATCAGGGACCACCCCATGCGGGTCCCATTCCTCGTAACCCAGCTCTCGTTCATCAAAATCCGCCTCCCGTTCATCAAAATGCGGCCCCCGATCTTCGAACGATTGAGGAGCTATGCCAATTGACTATGTACGGACGGGGTAAGCCACGGATTTCGGACTAAAGCACCATATGATACAACAAGTCCAGAATTCTTGTCAATTTCACGGATTACCGGGTGACGATGGAAATAAGCATTTTGATAAAATTTTTACCTTTACCCAGAGTATGAAACAAAATGGGGTCTCCAATGACGCCCTTCATTTATATCTCTTCCCGTATTCGTTGACGCATCATGCCACCCCCACTCAAAATTTCGAGTGCCTAGCCTCCGGTGGCTGCACACAACAGAACGTTTATGTTGCTATGGGGACCTACAATATATGGGTTAATACGTACCAACCGCAAGGAGATCAAAATCTCCTCAGGTTCAAAAAATTACCTTGGACCACCCGGTTTCAACCCACCCAATAATCAAATCCAAAATCGTTTCAATGCCAACCAAAATGTAAATCAAAATCGAGGAGCCAATTTCAATCATGGAAATAATTTCAATCAAAATTACCAAGCTCCTCCACCCCCACAACAAGTTTATCAACAACCCCCTCCTCAAGTTGAACCAAATCAAGATTTCACAAGCTACATAAAGAACAATGGTGTCAACATACGAGCTATGCAGAATCAGATAAAAAACATGAGGGTTGAACTTAAAAAGGAGATTGATACTATTTTGAGCAAACAAACGAATGAGATAAAAATATAATGAGTATTTCTATGCAGATGAATACACCCTCGGGATCGGGATCTCTTCCTTGCAATACAATTGCTAACCTGAGAGTTGAAATGAAAGCTATCACCACCCGAAGTGGTGTAGCTTATGAGGGACCCAAGATTCCTACTACTTCTTCTTCTCTTCCTCCTGAAGTAGTGGAACGTGAGACCGAGGCGACAAAGGACACGGTACTTCCTACTAATATCGGGAGTACCGATGACATCCAACCTTCGGTTGTCCAAAGTTCTAAGCCCGTTAGTGCTCCTAAATATAAACCGTCATTTCCTTATCCGACTAATCCAAAGCTCTGTGAAAAGAATAATCAAAAAATGTTGAAATTCCTTCAACTTTTTCAAAAGATTCATTTCGATTTGAGCTTTGCGGATACTTTACTCCATATGCCTAAATTTGCTTCAACCTTTAAAAGCTTAATGAATAATAAGGAAAAATGATTTGAATTAGCTAACACACCGTTAAACGAGAATTGTTACGCAGTGCTCCTGAAAAAGCTTCCCAAACAGCTTGGAGACCCTGGAAAATTCCTTATTCTGTGTGATTTTCCGGGAAGGATTAAGTGCTTAGCCTTGGCCGATCTTGGTGCGAGCATCAATCTTATGCCTCTTTTCGTGTGGAAAAAGATTTCTCTACCCGAACTTACTCCTACTCGAATGACTCTCGAGCTTGCTGACCATTCGATTACTCGTCCAATTGGTATCGCCGAAGATGTCTACGGGAAAGTAGGGAAGTTCCAATTCCCGGTAGATTTTGTGGTCGTTGATTTTGATGCCGATCCTCGGGTTCCCCTTATTCACGGGAGATCCTTTTTGAGGACCGGTCGTGCTTTAGTTGATGTTTATGGTGAAGAATTAACTCTCAGCGTTAATAATGAAGCCGTTACATTTAACTTTGATCAAACTTCACGATACACATCTAATTTCAATATTATGTCAGTGAACCGAGTTGATGTGATTGATCTTGATGGACTTTCAAACAATTCTCTGAGTGGCAATCCCACTCCCTTTTCAGAACCTATCATTTTCGACTCTTCCCCTTCTCTCACACCGACTGGGGGAAGTGATTCATTCTGGAAAAGATCGATGTTTTTCTTAAGAATGATCCAATTTCGCCGGAAATTGTTGTTACCGATTGCGATCCGGGGGGAGATATTCCTTTATTAGAAAAAAGGTTATACAATGAACCGTCACTTTCTCTCGCCCGAAGGAAGATAACGTTGAAGAAATGGTTGAACGTAAGCCGTCAGATCCTCTGAAGCTCGAGCTCAAGGATTCTTTACCCATTATGCTTTGATATCAATCATACTGAAGAGACGAGTCGTGGCAGTACCACTTCTCATACTTATATCTCTCTTCCCGAGTATGATTCATTTCGCTTTGATATAGATTTTGAGGAGTTCTCCGGTGAAATCTCTCATGTCATATCTCCTCCGGAGTATGATCATTTCTATTTTGATCTTGAGGAAGATTTTGACACGAGGGAAGAAATGCTCTATCTTAAGAGTTTACTTATTGATGACATCACCCCGCCTCTCCCTCCTGAGGTTTTTGTTAAAAATGACCAAATGAGCTTGAATGATCAAATTCAAATTAAGGATTATATGAAATTTAATTTTGGGGATAAAGAATGGACCCTTATTGTTATCAAATATCTTTATTCCATTTCTCACATATTATGTGACTTCTCCTCTTCTTCGCTCTTTCTGAAGTGATGATACCATCTTTGACCCCGGTATCACCATCTGTAGTTTTTACTATTTAGAACCACGGGTATCTCGTCGAAGTGGAACATTCTCATGATTCAATGTTTATCCAAACCTCTTGAACAAAAGTCCGATGGAGATTATCTTTTCCACTTGCTTCCCCAAGAACAATTAAATTCGGGGCGAGTCAAGATATACGACTCAATAATAAACAAGCGCTTCGTGGGTGGCAACCCATGCTTATCTTTCTATCTTCTTTCTTTATTTTCTAATAAGTGTGACGTGAGGAGGTCTACCTCTTCCATTTATCGTGTTTGGTGTTTGTTATTTTATGTCTAGGATTTACCTGAAGTTTGAAAACTCTCGTGCTCGTGGTTTTGTCTTTCTCCACTCGAGTCTCATCCTTCATTGCTTATATGGGAAATCCGATATCCTAAATCTTATCGACTAACATTTATCTATTTGGCATACTTAATAAACGGCCTTAGAATTATATACGAGAACCCTTACCTTTAAAAATTGAGGACAATGTTTCGTTTTAGTCTTGGGGGGGGGGGGGTAATCTCTCTATTTGATTTGACCGCACTTGGTTTTGCCTTACACTCTAGCAACCCCATTTTTCCTAAAAAATGCAAAAAATGAAAAAAAATTAAAAAATTTTGTAATCTTTTGCTAGTGTTATGGTTGAAAAGTCTTTGCAAGTCTCTTAGAAGTTACTTTATATATGCGAATCTTGAAGAATCTTTGCTAGTCGCTTAGACAAGAAGCTATAAAATGAGAATTCTAGCTCACAAGGCCAAGAATTTGCAAGCTTCCCTAAGTGATTTTAAATAAGCTGAGCTTGAAAATTTTTTGCTAGTTTCTAATAAGTGATTTTAAAAATGCGAGACTTGAGATTATTTGACGAAGCATTTGCAAATTAATATATGTTTTGACACCTTGTTGACTTTCCGCTGGTGAGAGTAGGAATAGAATTTTGACTTGATCGGGCGTGTTGAGCCCTAGCTTGTCCACTTAACCTTAATAATTAAACGCTTTCACTATTCTTTCATACAAGGAGCTATAAAACGCGAATTAGCTTAACAAAGCCAAGAGTTTGCAAGTTACAATGATTGATTTCAAATATGCAAAGCTAGATTATTTAGCTAAGCATTCTCGGATCTTATTATTTGAGATTTTAAATTTGCGGAGAATGAGAAATGATAGAGTTATATAGAAGTTAGATGCTAAGCGTAGAGTAGTTGGATCTCTTTAGAGGTCGTAGAGGTTACTTGTGGCTTTTTGCTCCCAGTAGCTAAATAAACCCAAAAATTAAAATTTCAAAATAATTAAAGGTGTTTGGTTTTGGCGATAATTAGTTTTTACTCCTTCTTTAGAGAATCCTTGCTTATGAGAATTGGGTACAATCAGGGTACAACCAGTGTTGCGGGGTAATAAACTACTGATTCCCGATAGTTCGCTGCTATTGTTTTTTTTGTCGAAAGATCGCAGGACTCAGGGTTTTGCGCCATATATGTAATAATGAAAAATATAAAGCCATAATAGACTTTTGTGCCTTGACGGTTCATTCTCGTTGACATGGTTGTTCAAAAGGTAGAAGTAAGAAATTTAATAATTCAAAGCCATAAAAGTTTTCTGTTTCTTGACGGTTCACTGCCGTTGTCTCAGACTTCAAAAAGGTGGAGGAAAAATTCCTAAGGTTAAAAGCCAAAGGATAATATGTGCTTAAAATGTGAATAAATGCCAAGCTTAGACTACGGGGGATATCTAAATAAATCCTATGTCTCTGGACTCGTAGATGAGTTTTTTTAGTTGAAATAAAAAGGATATCCCCCTAAATCGTATTAAATTGGGACCTTGATGTGGACCTCATTTTTGTGGGCAACGGTTCTCAAGGGGAGGATTGAAAACTAGTTACCGTCTAAACTCGATGCTTTTATCAGACTAATAATCTATCGAAACAAGAAAAGAGAAAAACAAAAAAATTCTTGATTTTCATAATAAAATCCTTACAGGAACTAGGATTATGGGAGTGAGAAGTAGCTAAGAGTACACAAGTAGCATCTATGGGTAGTGTTAGCATCTAACTCGTATCTAATTATGATTTCATTTTTAAGCTTAGTTTGGAGACTCGTGAAAAATCAAGGACGACAAATTCTATCCGTATGGTCACTTCTTTATGAGTTGTGTTTCCTACTCCGTGATCCCAAAATTATTTATCAAAAATATGTGAGAGTTATTGATAGATAAGAAATTTCATCAAACCGTCACATAAAAAGGAAAGTGCTTAATGTTATATCTATACATAAATAAAATGGTTTAACGGGGCGTTTTTAGAGCTAAGGATTTCTTAATCTCTTTTGAGGAACGCTTTTCTACTTTTCATAGATTTAGCAGAAAGAGGTCGATATCTTTGGTTTTAGAAGTGTGAGTTGATGACATTGCGTGAGGACACGGCAATACATTAGTCTGGGGGATTTTGGCATGTGTTAAAATACACATACCTTTTACCTAATTAAACGGACTCAAATGACCAAAAACTATTCAAATATGCCAAATATGTTGTGTTTTTGTGTTTATGCATGTGCAGGTACGAATATTATGAAAAAAGACAAAAATCAAGGAAAAACCAACAAAAATTAGCACGAGAATGGAAAGAGTTCAAAATGCTGAGGCCGGGGAAGGATTTCTCAATTTTGGATCACATTTATCCTCTGAATATCAAAATAAACCCTTGAATACATTCACATGGCAAAATTGGTCCTTGATATTATTTTGCAAAGTTGGCAAAATTGGTCGCTAAACTTTAAACCTTTAACCTTCAACCCTAAACTAATATTATTACTAAACCTAAAAACCTTTAAATAATTATCCAATCCATCCACAAACACAGCCCAGCCACAACCCAAGCCCAAATCCAAAACTCTTAAACCTGGATCTACCTTTCAAATAAAATCCAGTTACCCATTTCCCTCTTACAACCCGAAGGTCAAATCCATTCCAATCAAATAAACTTCATTAAACAATAAAAAAAACCCCTTTTACTCGCAAATAAACACTATTCACCATCTCCTATATTTTACCCTGCTCTCTCCTATTTATCCTGTCTAAAAGGCTTCTAGAACTTCTGAAAATAGCCTGACACATCAAGAGTGCCAACGTGGCAATCCGTGTGCTAAGGAAGCATGTGCACATGATTCAAGGGTTCCAATCATTGGATATTGATGGGATTAGATCGAACGGCCAAGATGAAAGGATCCAGAGCCTTCCTGAAACCCTAGAAGACCTCCTCAGTGTAACACCCCCAATTTTGTGATAAGCAGCGGAATTCAAACTGGGTGTTACTTCATGGCACAACAGTCATAACAATAGAAAATGAACTCTAATGGAGTTGTTTTAAAAGATTTTATCATTCGATTTATATAAATATCATAGTTTACAAAGATGAGGTCCCAGTAGTTTCACGGTTTACAAAATACATTAAATTGGTTTTTGAATGATAATAAATTTTATAGCTTTCTTGAGTATCCGTGCTCCTCCGTGCCAACCTCATTCATTATGGACCTGAAATACATGCTTAAAACTGTCAACACAAAGGTTGAGTGAAATTCATAGAGTTTGTTTGATGGTTGAACACATTATGTTTGTAGTGTGAGCTATAGACTCACACCAATGGTTTGAAAACAAAACATTTAATATTAGACTAAGCATCATTCAACCAAGGCGTTAACGTATTCCAAAATTAATTGGTAAAAATGTCAGTACGAGCCCTAACAGGTAAAAATTGCCATTTTTACCTAATGTTACTAAAATATAGTGCGTTTGTTTTCCTATCTGGTCAATACAAACGGGATTCGTCAATCCCAATAGATCTATTCACAATATTCGCGCCCACTCTCACTAGTGATTAATGATTCATGATTTAGGGACTTAAGTTTGGCAAATGCGGTAACTTAGTGCTAATAAAACAATCAGATAAGTATACATTTTGAAAGCAATGTGTTCGGTATAAAATAAAGCATGTATCTCCCCCAAGGGTTTGTAAAACAATTTAAGAAATAGAACGGGATTCGTCTATCCCAATAGATCTATTCACAATATTCGCGCCCACTCTCACTAGTGATTAACGATTCATAATTTAGGGACTTAAGTTTGGCAAATGCGGTAACTTAGTGCTAATAAAACAATAAGATAAGTATACATTTTGAAAGCAATGTGTTCGGTATAAAATAAAGCATGTATCTCCCCCAAGGGTTTGTAAAACAATTTAAGAAATAGAAAGTGGGGCTATGAACTCACCGAGAGTTAATGATGTTAAGTGCTTTAACGGATGTGATGGATAAATCGGGAAACTTCTACGTGCAACCTAAAAATGGAATGTTGTGACTTAGGTTTGGAATAATATTTTAGGAAAACATAAACCATCTATATATGTCTCTATGTTGATCATGATGTAATCATTTATAGTTAGATGTTTATAGTAACAGTTTTAATATGTGAAAACGTATTTAGTTTATAGATATCGTACTACCGTTCGTGCCATCATAATTCAGAGGTCATGTAGTAAACGTTCGAGGAGCTAGGACACCTTAAATCGTAAATCCAGCAACTCGTCGATACGTTTTACCCAAATGAAACCCCTCACATGAAGCTCCCTAGTATTGTAGCACTTAGTATATAAAATATATGTTTTGAGTGGAGATTATTATATTATAAAGTTTTATTATGTTTTTAATAAACATCTAATTTTTACAAGTTATCATAGTTTACTAGAGATCACAATTTATTATTATAGTTAATAATTAAATTTTAGGAAAAATTTAATATGTAACTAATTATGAAAATGACATGGTTTTTATATTTTAAACTTGTAAAAATCCAATTTTGCCGATAAAAACAGTTATACAAATATTAGGTAGAGAATGATATAATTTGGTCTTTTCAGGCTGAGTTCCATAATGGTAGATGTAAAACATCGTTCCGGAGAACTTTCATGTTTTAAGTTTTTGATGATTCGGACCAGAAGTACCACTTATTTTAAAACAGATTCAGCAGTAATAAAAATGGTCATTTCTAAGGTTTGTTAACTTCTTTTTACCATAACTTTTGACTCGTTTGTCCGTTTCAGGTGATACAAGTTGCTATGTTTACCTTTTTATTTTGTCCACAGTAATATGTAAGTTACCAAGTCCATATATAGCTGTTTTAAATGGCTTCAAATATGTAGAATATGACTAGTTTACTAGTTTGTTACTTTTATGACAATATGTGAATTAAAACATATGTTTGAGTATATGTACATCATGAATCAACGTAGTAACCATATATGTAGCATGTATTCGACAAGGTTAGTAATAATAAACATGAGACAATGGAGTGGTGGTGGTGATGAGTTGCTTACAACTTTTGGCTTTCTAAAGAAAGGAGTAACTAGTAAAGATTAGGACTTTGATTGATCAAGCTTTTCACACCTTGGTACCCTTCTACACTTCTTGTAATTATGAAGGATTGGTGATGAAGTCTTAAGTGACTTGAGTGGATTTAACTCAAGAAGATCACTTAAACTTGCTAGAGATTTGATGTAGTAACTTGTTACTTACAACTTCTTAGCATAAACTTGTAGTCATGAATCAAATTATGGAATGTGTGTTTGAGTTGTGATATGAACGACCAAGAGGGGAGGGAATGAGGGTTTTGTGAAGTTTTCTCTTGCTATTTATAGGAGGAAAGGTTTGGTTAACCATATATTGGGTTAGATAATAACCGTGGTTAAGTTAAAGACACATGTATGAGTTTACATGTAAAAGGGTTGAGATGAAGCCACCACTATGGTGACTCACCCCATATGTGGCATTCATAATGTGTATGGTGGCTAGGATGATGAGTTTTGATCTTATCTTGATTTTAGAATGTGTTTTGGTTCCGTTAAATGCCAACCGTAATTTGTTAAGCCATAAAACGTAAAACCGGTATGGTAAAAATACGAAACTTTTAGGAATGATGAAATTCATTATTATACTCCATATAAAAATATAAAATGGGTGATAAGTCTCATTGGGTGCTAAAACGTTGATTAGAGTTGGAAACGCGGGTCAAAAACGCGTAATTCGCGTAAAATGCAGAACTGGAAAACGAAAAATTCCAAAATTTGTGGAATTGTCGTAGAATGGTAGAATTACATATTTTTAATGTTTATAGTATTTATGGACATAAAGGGATGCCCGAATGACGTTTAAACCCTAAAGTAGTTCTCAGACACGGTTTTGTGAAATTGGTTCTGTATGGATTCAATGTACGCCGTCAGGACGACTTGTCGAGTTTTATTTATCTTGTCATTATGGTAAAATAAAAATAAATTTTTTTATGGGATGAATAGTAAAAGTCAAATAGTCAAAAAGTCAAAGTCAAATGTAAACTTTAAAAAGTCAAAGGGTAAAATAGTCATTTTACCTTATGAAAAATTACGGGTTGCTACAGTCTCTACCCCTTAAGGGAATTCCGTCCCGGAATTCAGTGTGTGTTATCTGATGTTGAAGTGTTCTAGGAAAAATGTGGGTGTATGCGCTGAATTTTAATCTTTACGTTCTCAAGTTTCTGGTCATAGAATGTGTTATGTACCATTCTTAGTTTTTGGTGGTGGCTTAGGTTGATAATCTAAAGGGTTTTGCTAAAATCTTATAGAGTCAAATATACCTCAAGTTTGGCTTTTCCCGATTCTCAAAACGAATCATATCTTATTGTATCGAGGCTTTCAACAAAACCTTAATTTCTAACATAGAGTTTTTGTTAAATTTTAACGCCTTACATCTATGTAAATTTTGTTTCTGGTGATAGTGTACAGCATGCAGCCAAATTTGTATTTGAATGGTTTCATTAGTTCTTTCATGGGTGATCTCTGAACACCTTAGTCCAGCAAATGGTTGACTGACACTTTCGTCTATATAGTACCTTAAATGGAATAGTTTTGTTGTTTGTTAGGGTAACTATTGTTAATCAGAGGTGTAATGTAGCAACCCGTAAATTTTCATAAGGTAAAATGACTATTTTACCCTTTGATTTCTTAAAAGTTGACTTTGACTTTTTACTATTTGACTACACATTATCATACTAGGATTAAGGTTTTATTGAAAGGTTATACAGATGTAAGCGTTAACTTTCAAAATATCATACTAGGATTAAGGTTTTATTGAAAGCCTCATTGCAGTAAGGTATGATTCGTTTGGGGAAATTAGAAAAACCAAACTTAAGATATATTGGACTTTATACGATACTAGCAAGAATTGGTCTGGTAGCTTTCAGACTTGAGCTACCACCCGAACTAAGTGTGTATAGGACATCTTTCGTGTGTGCATTCTGAAGAAGTGTCATACTGATGAGACACTCACTATTTCTCTGGAAGGGATCCAGATTGATTTACGTTTGATCTTATCGGAAAATCTACTAAGATCACAGACCATGAGGTCAAACGACTTAAGAAAAGTCGCATTCCTATTTTCAACACTCAATGGAACTCTAGAAGAGGTCCTGAATTCACGTAGGAATGTGAAGATGAACTCAAATTTACCGTTAGCAAATAACACTCACTAAACTTCGTGACGAAGTTCCATTACAGAAGTACCCCCACCTCTTCTCGGGAACATCATTAACTCATAATACGAACTAAATCATGAGGACATGATTTCCGTAACTGGTGGAGGTTGTAGCAACCCGTAAATTTTCATAAGGTAAAATGACTATTTTACCCTTTGACTTCTTAAAAGTTGACTTTGACTTTTTACTATTTGACTTTTACCGTAAGGTAAAAGCAAATACTGTAACTGGTAGTAACCAGTAATTTCCCAAGTTAAATAATTCAATCTGTTTCGAATTATTACATTTTGAATATTTTTGTTCACCTTTGGCTATAAATAATTATTTAAAGTTGTGACTTTAATAATTACGAAAGTTTAATCGTGTAAACTTTTCTCGCAGTCAACACAAGACTACGATAAGTCTAGGTGTTCAAAATACTCTATTTTCACTAATATTCATATTTTATATGAACTATTGCCACTTTGCCATTTTTATGTGAACATTTTACTTTTTACGTAAGACGTGTGCTCAAACCTACGTTATTAGGTTTTAACTATATAGTCGCACCCAAATAGACTTATCACACCTTTAATATACCTAGTTGGAGTATATTGATATGTTTGGATATTTTCATAAGTATTATATTTTTACGTTATCCGGTTTTAAGTTTCGTGACTTAAAGGCTTAACATTAGTAATTACCGGGACCAAACTACACCCCGTGGCTCAATATTATCACAAAATAATACAAAAACTAACTAATCTATCTTACCCATTTCAATGTCTCACGCCAGCTGCTCAAAACGTGTCATATATTTGGACATGTGTACTCTAAATTTACACAACAATTAGTCATCCATTAACTTATTATATGTATATGCAAATCTAGTTAAATGTAAAGTTTACATCTTCTTTTGGTTTTCTCCTATCCCACCGTACACCTTAGACTAGCAAAAGCCACATGGCCTCATCTCCATATAACATACAACTTACTCATTAAGTTTTGTCCCCCACTAGAAGAGTTATCATCTCAAACATATCATTTCATATGCAAAACTCACTCAAACACTCTCTTCCTCCCTCTTGCTGCCATGAATACCAAGACCCAAAACACCATCATCTATTTTAATTCAAGCTTCAAGTTGTACATGAAAGATTGAAGGTTCAAGATGTTACAACTAGTTCTTGTGTTGTTTTGAAGATTCCTTGGTTGAAACAAGAGCTACTCAAGGGTTAGGAGCTGAAGTTAGGAGTGTTCTTGGGTTTTTAGAACAAGGTTAACAAAGGTTTATCAAGTTTGGGTAAAGATTGAAAACAAAGGTTAAAGAGTACATGGGATTAAGTATTGATTTGTAGTTGTTGTTCTTGTAATCTCTCATCATCACCTTGTAAGGTTTGAGTTTATTTTTCATATTTATTCAATATGGTTGTAATAATATTTATTGGATGAAAATTTGATATAAGTAGTATATGTAATATAGGTTGATTGATGTTGTACATGAAGTTTGTAGCATGAAAAAGAAGCTAGAACAAGCCTTAGGTGGGTTTTGTAAGTTGAAATCTGGAACAGGCCCAAATATTTATTAAACTGATCATCTCAGTAAACTTTGAGGTTAATTAAGTAAGATATGCTTGTAGAGCTATGTCTTATGGTCGTTTCTCCGGGTGGCGCACCTCATAACTCTTTCCGATGAGTAAATGAGAGCCAAAATGGCAAAACATGTCAAAATCTGCACACCAGACTTCATTTAGGAAAAGCCCATGGTTCTGCTCATTTCTGGATGTCGACTCAGTTTTATGAAATGTAGCTAAGACATAAACTTGAAGTTTGGCGAAAGCCACGTGTCAAAAAAAGTTGTAGAACTCAACTTATGGTCATTTTGGCAGGACTGAATGTGCAGCCAAACTTTCTGCAATGAAATATAGGTAATTACTTGTTATTAGACAATTGATATAAGTAAAATTTGGACTTTGGACTTGATTAAGCTTGAGAAGCTGTTAGAGGAAGTAAAAACTAGTGGGCTTTTGAATCACTTAAAAAGGACTTATGGTTAGAAAGTTATGGCTAAAAGAAGATGGCTAGATGAAAAGTTGATATCGAGTCAAAAGCTTGCTGAAACGATTTTAAAATGTGATTTAAACCCTTTTCTGGTCCGAATCAGCAAAAGTGTAAAGCACGAAAGTTGCTCGAAATGAAATTTTCTTCAAAAACTCAGGAGCACGTAAGCTGAAAGTGAACGAAATGTCTTAAAAACAGCAAATACTAAACGGACCTGTTGCGACTAGAAAACAACCATGGTCATGGAAACTTAGTGTATTTTGATCCTTTGAGGTCGAAACGAAGCCAAGGTTAAGCCGAGGCTGTTGTCTTAAGGTCTTTATACTTAGACATGACCATAAGAATGACCTTGAATATCATCTCAAGTTGTTTAAACATAATTTAGCCGTACGGCTAGTTTGGACTTAATGGTCAATTCTTGTTTTAAAAATTGGTTCATTGGGTTAGACTTTAGCAAACTAAGTAATGACCATATGGCATGTTAAACTACTTCACGACACACAACTTATATCATCATATCATCACACAAGTCAATCAATAGTCTTTGACGAAACACGACACATGTTTTATATAACATTTGTCTCGTCAAATACTTTACTTATAAATGACAAGTACAATAATAGTAAGGAATTTCATTACCATAAGAGGCCTCTTCGGGGTGTCGTATCGACGAGTTGTGGATTTACGATTTAAAGTGTCCTGGCTCCTCATACGTTCACTACACGACCTCTTGATTTTGATAGTCCGAACAATGGCACGAGGTTATTTATAAAAGGGCTATAGGCCAAACAACACTTAAGGGATACATCAACTTAAGATTCATGTACAACATCATAAGCCAACATACTACATATACTTGTACACTTATATCGTACACTATACTAAAACGCGAATACTATGCTTTCGTAGGTAATCGTTAAAGATCGTGATCTTGTCATACTCTACCGTTGATAAACATTATATCGTTACACTCCGCTGCTGATTACTACTGTGAGTTTCATAGCCCCAACTTTTGTTTAACTATTTTATAAACTCTTTTGGGGGAGATACATGCTACTGCTTTACTATATGCTAAAATGCTTTATTATGGATAATTACTTGTAAACTGAATGCCTTGATTGTATTATTGCATGCCACTAAGTTGTTTTTGCCAAAAGTCCCCAATATCATGGACCACTAATCACTGGGAGTGAGCGCAAATATTGTGGATAAGCCTATTGGAATTGACGAACCCGTCTATGTTATCGGAAATAACAAGGCGCACTATATTTGAGATTATCTAGGTATAGGGCAAAATACCTACCCGGGGCAAGTTATTTATATATATATATATATATATATATATATCGTCCGGTGATATATATACAACAGTCAGTCGTGAGTGCCATGAGCTTAGAGCAATAATAACTTTCAAGAAGATAATTGTACACATTGCAATTATACTACAAACTATATTGTCCACTACTGTTTTTCCTAAACTTGAAATATTGGGATCAAACTATTGTACTTACAAACCTATGAACTCACTCAACCTTTGTGTTGACACTTTTTAGCATGTTATCTCAGGTTCGAAAGGAATTAGCTGGCATGGCATGTGAAGGCGCACGGAAAAACATTTTGAAGACAATGCATATATTATCATTCGAAAAACATTACAACTTTTATGTTGTACTTTTTATGATTGTACAAATTTGTGGGACCGGTTTGTAAACTCTGATATTTTAATCGAATGATAATTCATTTCAAAACGTCTCATTTAGAGTCGTTTTCTGTAACTTGTGCTGTGAACTATGAAGTAATACCCCAGTGACACAATCTTCCGCTGCGATAATTTTGGGGGTGTTACATGTAAGATATTGTTGATGTGAAATGGTTTGTAATGATGTGATATCCAAACCATTTCCAAAATTGATCATGTCTTAGGTGGTTTCGAGATGAAGGCTATATTGTATAGTGTTTATGCCTACTAGTGTTTGAAAGAAACGTGATACTGTGAAGTTTTACATACTAACTTATAATTGGGGTTCAGATAATGATGTGATATGTTGATGATTAGAAGAGTGTAGTGTATGTTAACCATTATTCTTAGGTAGAGATGTCAAGTTTGCTTTAAATCATAAGTGAATTTTAAAGGATTATGGCGGAATGATAGCCTTGAAACCAAAACCGGCTAATACTTCTAAGAAATGACGAGAAGATTTGATGACTATTCCAAGATAGTATTTAGGATTAGTTCATGAATGAAGACTTTCAAGAATGAAATTAGGTAGTGTAAATAAGTGTTAAGATCTCGCTGAGTGGTAAGACACTATCATGTCTCTAGATCTTTTTAATGAATTATGGTGGTTTATCGAGTTCAAGTAGGAAATTAACCTGAATATAACTCTGGTATAACTATTCTCAGTGTTTGAAAAATTTAAGTCGAACATAGTTAGTCAGACTATGTTCCACTGTCCCTAGGTTAAATATAGATGACTAGACTATATTTAGCCGAGGTTCGATAAATTTTTCAAATACCTAAATTAGGTATACTCGTGATATGTCGATAGTTTGGAGAAAATATCCATAAGGCAAAGGCGATTTCAAACCATTCAGTTGCAAGTCATGGCCATAAAAGACTTTTAACCTATGTTTTCACATTCCATTGCATAGGAGATAGTATGGGTAGATACCTGTGGAAAGAAAGTTTTAAGTAATTCTAAAATAGTCCATACTTGGCTAGCATCACGGACCTTTAACAATGAAGGTTTCAGAAGAGAATTTTGATGAATGTAGAGAAAGTTGCTGAACTTCAGCTTTTGTAGATGATGAATTAGTTTGTTTTTTTAGAAATCCCATTTCTTGTATTTCCATTAGGGAAATTGATAGATTGTGATGGGTTTTATGTAAAACAATATCACATAAGGTTTATAAGATAATTTCTTAGAGACTTTGCATAACTTACAATGTCTGTGAAGTAAATTAGACCATTATGTAACTCCCAATGTCTAGGAAATAATAGAGACCATTGTGCAACTCACAATTTCTGAGAAATAGTTGAGACCATTGTGTAACTCACAATGTCTGAGAAAGTAAATGAGACCACTGTTTCACTCATAGTGTCTGAGGATATAAGAGAGACCACTGCAGGATTTACAACGTCTGAGAATGTAATAGAGACCACTGTATCTCACAGCGTCTTGAAAAATGAACTAGACCATTGTATCTCACAATGTCTGGGAAGTAAATGAGACCACTGTTTCACTCACAGTGTCTGAGGATGAAATAGAGACCACTGTAGGATTTACAATGTCTGAGAATGTAATTGAGACTACTTTATCTCACAGCATCTTGAAAAATGAATGAGACCATTTTATCTCACAATGTCTGGGAAGTAGGAAAGACCATTGTAATAAGTTACAATGTCTTGGATAAATTTTTGTAATCCTAACATTGCACGAGTAGATGCATGATTGGGAGATTGGGAAAATATGATTGTGCCGTAATGCCTTAGAATAGGCATACGCAAATATGTTTAGTCCATTGTTTTGCTAAAATTATTGAAAATATGTCGAGTGTATATATCAATATTGTTAATACAAATAAACCATAAAAACGTTTATTTATATTTTACGATCTTCTAATGTTTTATCGATAACAAACTTAAAATCATTTTAACGAAACAAATAAAATACGTAATTAGTTTGAACTAATAGTTTCTAACACACTTACGTTTTCACATAAAACACTAAAACAAGTATAAGTGATTTTATGATTTAGTATTACATATGTACAACAACTAGTGTTTACATACTTGGGTAAAATATACACATAACTAGTATTTAGTATATTGGGTAATATAAATGGGTAGAAACTTAAGTATCACAAACCATTGACCAAATACATTGAATGTAGTTGGGTACAACCCAAAGTCCATGACCCATGGAGCTTGACCCATAACCCATTGCATGACATCATGCTTATATCATATATGGATAATATCCATAACCCATGGTATTGACCCATACCCATGTGACTAGGTGGATTGCACTCAAAAGATACATTGTATCTAGTAAAAAGATCCATGGATCAACCCATGACCCATGACCCATAACCAAAATACCCATGGGTAAAGAGGAGCGTCCCACGGATCCCTAGCTTTACGCTAGACGGATCCCTTGTGGGAGGGATCCGTGGGATCCGGAGAATAGTAGTATTTTTCCTCTATAAATAGTGAGCCATTTCTTCATTGTTTCTTACCCCTTTCTAACATACTTTCCCTTTGAGTTAAAAACTCTCTAACCCCAGATCCAAGAGATCTATGTTTGTAGTTTTGTTTTTTGTGTGATTCTCTAGGTTCCTCTTAAAGGCGAGATCACCACCTTTAAAGTCAAGAAAGCTCAAGTCCATGAGTTGCCATGCTTCCTCATCATCAAGACTACTGAAGTCCTCTTGTTGATTATTCTTTTCTTTCTTCTAAGAAGTGTAGTGTTGGATACATTAGTGAAAGATGTCTCAAGTCTCAAAATGAAGACATTAGTGAAAGGTGTCGATCGTCCATATTATAGGCATTAGTGAAGGGTGCCTAGAAGTCAAGTCACAAGACATTGGTGAAGAGTGACTTGAAGATCTAACTAAAGGCATTAGTGAAAGGTGTCTTAGATGGACATTCGATATGGTGTGTTTCGATGTACAAGATAGATTAGCATTAGATCCAAGGATATTGATATCCTTGATGATGTTGTAATAAGGAGTTGGTCTCCTTTGGGATTAGTCGTTGGTGTAGTGTTGGGTTGTAGTTCCTCCATTGTAATGGAACTCGGTACTTAGCCTAGTACCGGATAAAGGGTAGGCGACATTGTGTTAGGTGTGGTTCACCTTGGTGTGAAAGAACCCGGTGGTTTGCCTAGTATCAGAAAAAGAGTAGGCAACGTTGTGAAGGTTTCTCCACCATAAGGAGTTGGTGTCGTGAAGTGATTACGAACTCTCGAGTAGGTGACTCGGGGAGTGGAGTAGGGCAAGGAAGGTGTCCTTGTAGCCGAACCACTATAAATACTCGCGTTCTGGTTTTGTGCTTCTTACTCTTATCTTTTCATTACATACATCTATATGTTTGTTTATCAACATCCAACATACATCCTAATAGATTCACATAAGTTGATCTAAATAGTTTAAAAGGAAGTTTTAATTGGCAAAACTATTCAACCCCCCCTTTCTAGTTTTCCACAATTGGCATCAGAGCTTCGTTACCAAGTTTCTTGAAGTATATTGTACTTTAAAAACATGATACGATCCATGGTTAATTGAAAACTACAAAGAAGGATTTTTACAAAAACAAACACCATGTCTTTTAAAATTCTTTGTTTGGATGTTGATTAGATGACAACATTTTTTTATTTTATTTTCTATTTAAATGCACTAATCTTCCTTGTCATGTGACATTTTCTATTTAAATTCACTAATCTTCCTTGTCATGTTTCAAAGCTCATACCCACCAAGCTATAGGAATCGCTTGGTAACAAGAATACCTTCCCTAAGAAGGTATCTTAAGCACAAAGGAGCCGGAATTGTCTAGTGACATTTTTTGTGTCATTTGTAAAGACATTCCTAAGTGCGTTAGAGGTATGATTCTTTACTTATCTCTAAAATGACATTAGCTTGATAATTAAGTATTTATATGATTATATTTTGTGCATATACATGAACTACATGAAGCTTCATTAGGTAACTTTTTTTTCCGTGTCATTTTTTCGTCTAAAGTCGTGGTATATAAAACTTGTGTTTTATTTCATTTAATCCAAAAATCATATCTTTACAATAATAAAACAAAACACAAATTTCAAAAATTCCTCCTTCCCCATAAAAACTCCCACCGTCTTCTACTCCATCAAATCCCCACTTTTTCAAATCTTCCAATTTCAAAATTTTCCTCTCATTCAAAACTTCATCTTCCTCTCCATTTCATTTCATCCGAAACCAAGAAGGCTCGCCATCAACATGGTTTACATCGCCCTCGTGCTCATCGCCTTAACACTCATCGCTCTTGTGTTCCCTATGATGAAGTTCTCATACGGAGACATTTACTTTGTGTTGTTAATCTACATTGAGATCATATACCCAATCCTTTGTATCATTCTTAGCATTGAAATGAAATATTATTAATAGTCTAGTTTATCTAGGTTATTATTATCATAATGTGTTTGTCATATCTTTTGACTTATATGTTTCGTATTCTCTCATGATACATTAGAAGTCACGTATGCATGCTAAAAGAAAATGTAGGCTAAAACACATATCTTGGTATGGTATAAAATTGTAAAACCTATGTTTTTATCAAACTTGTTTCTGTTACTACAGACCTACAGATCCCGACAAGTATACCAGCCGGATCCCTTATGAAAGGGAACCGTACATCTGGACAACAGTTTTTCATGCATAATAAAAACCACTTTCCTTCTAAAAGTAATATCCCACTAGAATGTCAAAACCATAAGTGAGTTAAGCGTCATTGTTGTTAAAAACCATTCTTAATAAAAATCTAGTTAAAACGTTAGACAATCATTGGTTGACCACAAACATTACTTTCTATTAACTCACTAGCATCTACACTCCGAACATCTCCCTTGAGCCCAACACACCTGGAAGTCATGTCCGTGGGTTCAATAATCTTGAAAACCGTCACTTCCACGAAGGACGTATTGTAGACACCTCTCTACATATCGAAGAAGGTATCAATACCTCCTTCCGAGCCATAGGACTAGAATGGCTTCTTGAAATCAATGAGAAGATATGTCCCAGGTTCATAATGGAATTCTTCCGTCAAGTTGAACTCGTTCGTAACGAGGATCGCTCTCTTTCTCTTTGGTTTTGGATCAAAAACCAAAAGTATGTTTTAAGTCTTGAGAGATTTGCTCACATCCTCCGGATTCCAAATCATGGACAATGTGCCTTCACTGAAGATTGGTCTCTTGATTCTCTCTTCAACTTTCATGAAGAAAATAGTCCATATTGTTCTCACATACCTTCCCCGGAGGATTTAAATCGCATAATATGCAAACCTCGACCATATTACTCCAATCCAAACATTATCTTTACACGGGACATCCGAGAAGAGTACAAACCCCTTGCACTCATCCTACGTGAAAATGTTTGGAGTCTTAGGGGAAATCGAGAAATCCTTCCCGCTTGTTGTGCTCACATATTGTATTGTTTGCTAACACAACAACCATACAATCTCGCCTACTTCTTCGCAAGGCGAATTGTAAATCTTCAAGGCTCCAAGAATAAACTCATCCCTTATGGAATGTTCTTGACGCACCTCTATCATAACGTCATGCATTTTCATCCTCAATTTCAAAGTCCGTTGTACGTACTTGTGAACAAGATGATGGAACCGCTAAACATATCTCTCATGAAGACTTTCTTCATTCTTGATTCCACCAACACTCATCAACCATTTGATGATCCTTCTAGCGAAAACGCTCAAGGAACTTAGTAGTCTTTCAAATAGGATCAATCCTTTTGTACTCATGCTTTATCAATGTAATCCAATTTCCTTCATGAAATAAAACAACTTACATTTGATATCTTAGTGTTAGAACCTCTTAAACTAACCTGGGAATATAATGCATTGTCAAGATCATTACGTACCTTTAGTAAAGGTTCTGCTTAGCAGATGGACGGATCCCAAAGTTTGTGCTAGACGGATCCCTACACTTAGGGAACCGTGGGATCCGGGAAACAGAAAATGCAATTGCAAACATTGTATTTCAAACATATCCTTAGAACACCTCACACTAAGCTAGACATAGTGTCTTAAGGCATATTAAGTCTGTTAATACAAATAAGCCGTAAAAACATTTATTTATATTTTACGATCTTCTAATGTTTTGTCGATAACAAACGTAAAATCATTTTAACGAAACAAATAAAATACGTAAATAGTTTGATTCAATAGTTTCCTAACACACTTACGTTTTCACATAAAACACAAAAACAAGTATAAGTGATTTTATGTTTTAGAGATACATATGTACAACAAATAGTGTTTACATATTGGGCTAACATATACTTAACAAAGTGTATACCAAAATGGGTAAAAACATGTATATACTAAAATGGGTAAAAACAAGTATATACTAAAATGGGTAAAAACAAGTATATACTAAATGGGTAAAAACTAGCAAATGGTATTGACCCATAACCCATGGTTTTATACAAACCACTTAACCAAGTTCAATGTATTCTAGAGATACATTGTATCTAGAAAGAAACCCATGGATCAACCCATAACCCATGACCCATGACCCATAACCAAAAATACCCATGGGCAAAGAGGAGCGTCCCACGGATCCCTAGCTTTACGCTAGCCGGATCCCTTGTGGGAGGGATCCACGGGATCCGGGGAACAGTAGAAAATTTCCTCTATAAATAGAGAGCCATTTCTTCCTTTCAACTCACCACTTTCACATATACTTTCTCCAAGTATTATACCTCTCTAACCTCAGATCCAAGATATCTATGTAGTTTGTCTTTTGTTTTTGTGTGATTCTCTAGGCTCCTCTTAAAGGCGAGATCACCACTTCTTATAGTCGAGCAAGCTCAAGTCCATGAGTTGCCATGCTTCGTCATCATCAAGACAACTGAGGTTCTCTTGTTGATAGTTCTTTCTTCCTTCGTAGATGTTGTGTTGAAGTCATTAGTGAAGGATGCTGAAAGAGTCAAGACGAAAGCATTAGTAAAAGGTGCTTAACGTCCGTGTCAAAAGCATTGGTGAAGAATGCTAAAGGTGTCAAGTCAAAGGCATTAGTGAAGGATGCCTAGGAATCAAATCAAGTGGCATTAGGGAAGAATGCCTAGGTCGTATAATCGATGAGGTGCATCGTTATACATATAAGAATTTGTTTATTTTCAAGGATGGTGATATCCTTGATGGTTTTGTAATAAGGAGTGGATCTCCTTAAGATTAGGTGTTGTGTTGTGATGGGTAGTAGTTCCTCCATAGTAATGGAACTAGGTGCTTAGCCTAGTACCTAATAAAGGGTAGGCGACGTTGTGATAGGATTAGTTCTCATTATTGTGAAAGAACTCAGTGGTTAGCCTAGCACCATATATAGGGTAGGCGACGTTGTGTTAGGTGTGGTTCGCCTTGGTTTGAAAGAACTCGGTATTTAGCTTTGTACCGGAAATAGGTGTAAGCGACGTTGTGAAGGCTTCTCCGCCATAAGGAGATTGGTGTAGTGTTTACGAACTCTCGAGTAGGTGACTCGGGGAGTGGAGTAGGGCAAGGAAGGTGTCCTTGTAGCCGAACCACTATAAATACTTGTGTTGTGGTGATGTGCTTCTTACTCTTTATCTTTCATTACACGTTTATATATCTATCTATCAACGTCCAACATAAACAACCAAATAGATTGACATAAGTCGATCTAAATATTTAAAAGGAAGTTTTAAATTAGTAAAACTATTCAACCCCCCCTTCTAGTTTTCCACAATTGGTATCAGAGCTTCGTTACCAAGTTTCTTAGAGTATGTTGTACTTTAAAAACTTGATACGATCCGTGTATGTTTGAAAACTAAAAAGAAGGATTTTTCAAGTCATGTTTTAAAAAATCATTATAATGTTTATTGTTTGACAATGATAGAATGTTCTAACATTTTCCTTGTTAAGTATTCTCCATATACTTGGATTCGGGCTTACCAAGAAGATCATGAAGAATCTATCTAAATATTTCTTTTCGCAAAAAGAATGTTTAAGTATTGTGTTTCTCACACATGAATCTGGAGATTCCAAGAAGATCACAAAGAATTTCATCTAAATACTTCTTTTCTTAAAAAGAATATTTAGCTAAGGTATGATTGTTAATAATTTACTTTTGTTTTATTATTGTTAAAATCTTAGTTGCATAATTAATATCTATTAGTAATTACTCTAGTAGTTATCTATATTAAAGTCATCATCAAGAATAGTATCTTCGATTGATTTGTATAGACTACACTACCAACTCGTAATAATGATTTCTTGGTTATTCGATAGCCTTAATCATTATCCATCACAAAGGAATTATTGACACTCCATGTCAATAAATTTTCATGTGAAACTTCTTATATTATGATAAAATGGGATTTTATCATAATCTTTGATAAACCTTCTAAGAATTGTGACTAATTCTTAAAAAGGGAACCACGTCTAGTAGGATTAGTACTAAACCGTCAATAAACTCAAATCACAAGTTATTGAGCCTAAACATCAAATTCTAGGAGCTTTTAGAACTCCCAAACCAAAGTTATCAAGGAATGCTTAAGCTAATCTTTGCTGTCATGCCGGATCCCTGTGTTTACACTAGCCAGATCCCAAAAGAGAGGGATCCGCGGGATCCGTGCAACAGAAGACAGTATAAGTTAAATAATGATCACTGTGGATGTTCCACAATTATATTCACCTCAAAGACTCACGAATAAGAACTCAGCTACTGTTCAAAGGAGCAATTTGATCACTTCTTTCAAGCTTAACAATCACTTGTGTAAGTATAGTCTTCACTACATTGTTAATTTAATTCCTTGATTTCTAGGATTACAATTTCTTCATCTTTAAGAGTTGGGTTCAAATGGGTTTATCATAATTTGTCACCACATTGTTTTCTAAGATAATCTAAATCAAAGAATTAACATTGTTAATACAAATTAAACACATTTCTTGAATTCAACAAAGATGATGAGAGTAAAATTGTGATCAAACCCTTTAGGTTACTATTCACAATTAACACCACATTGTGGTTGTATTGTTTAGGAACAATCATGCCAAGCAACAAGCAACAAGATTACCAAGACACCGCTCACTACATACCCATGTACCATAGGAAAGATGGACTAAGTCCGGACGATAGGAAAGCTTTTAAGATGCTTGAAAGGAGACTCTTTCATGAAGGTAGAGTTGTTGATCCATCATTTCTTTCAAATACCGACATAAGGGAAGTTTTTGGAACTATTGGGTTTGATTGTTTATTGGACATAAACGAGCAAATTTTCCCGGTCTTTGTGCTTGAGTTCTACAAGATAATGGGGATAATTAAAAATGATGATGGGTCCATCTCAATTGAATTCACCATAAATGGACATGAGTACACTCTTTCGCTTGAGGAGTTTGGAAGAATAATAGGGGTTCCATATGATGGTGTTTGCATGTATTCTAATGAGTGGTCGTTGGAGGAGATACACTCTATGGTTGATCATCACGAAATTTATAACACAATAATCCCGGAAGCAACAACGGTAAGGGACGCCGTGTTTATGCCAAGAGCATCCCCATCAAGGGTTACTAGGAAGTCGAAAGTGATCTATAGGGATCCCTTCCAAATGGAGCTCTCGAAGATGTACGGGTTGTATAGGAAATGGGAAGATGTGATAAGGGAGAATGTGGTGTGCCTAGTAGGAAACAAGGATCACCCCAAAGCATGTCTAAGCTTCATGATCTATTGCCTAGTGACCGAGACTCGCTTTAACCTTGCCTACTACATGATCAAGAGAAAGGCAAGTGTAAGAAGCATGGACAAAATGGTGCTCCCGTATGCAATGCTCCTAACCCGTCTTGCTAAATTCATCTTTGCATTAGATCCTTCTCCACAAACCTATGACCATAGCTTTTGCAACAAGGTTATGGTATCATTGACCGAGGGAAGAACCACAAGGTTTATGGTAGATGGCAAAAGGCCGCACCCACCCACGGATTCCTCGGAAGAAAGGGAGAGGCAAAGAGAAGGTGAAGGAAGTAGCAACCCACTCGGAAATACCGAACTCGACCCCTTGGGGTATATCACCCAATTGCCGGACATTCCTGGTGCATCACCCGAATGGCAACAAACCAAGGGAATCTTCAAGTGCTTTGCCAATTTCTTGAAGAAAAATAGGTTGAAATAGTATGATAAAGAGTGGAGGACGGGTGAAGATGGGATGGGGAGGAGAAGAGAGGTAAGGTCATAGGACCTAAACTTGTGATGAACAATTTCAAAAAATGGTGTGTAACACTTTAAACTATTCTTGTAGTATGTAGGTATCGCCATATCTTGGCACTAAACAATTCCAACTTAGGAATTTGAAGAATGAGATTTTACGACCACTTGAGTGGTCGTCGTCACTCATTCTAGGAACTTTAGCTCTTCCTACTTTGCTATACATTATATTTTTTGTGTTCTTGCATTGAGTCCCTATAGAAACAACTAGGAGAAGCATTTACTAAAAAGTGCAAAGTTGCACATTTGCTGAAAGCCTTCTGATCTGCAGTAGGCGGATCCCAGCATTTGAACTAACTGGATCCCTCCTAGAAGGGAACCGCGGGATCCGTGACCTCTGATAAGCAATACAGACTTTGCTTACATCAAAATAACATCCTAGATCACCTCACACTAGTCAAACATAAGATACTAGAGCCAACTATGGCTTACCTAGGATATATTTCAAAGTGTTTTTGATTTATCAACTCACCAAAACTCACCATAATTCCGCTCCAACACTCACACATTATTTATCACATCTGATAGCACTTAGTTAGGTATATCCATCAATTTTAGCAAATTGATCTTAATCACCTTTTAACTCAAAATTAGGCTCAAAACTAGTTTTTCATTTTTTCTTTATTTTTAAGCTTTTAGTAAATTTTTATTAGGTCATCATCTGACTTCTAGGACTAATTACCACCATTTCTCCATATTAAATTAAATGGTATCCTTGTCAAACACATAGTTAGACTACCCAAAGTAAATCTTCTTACCCAAAACCATCATTAAGCACCATCACTCATTATGGTTGAGGATTTGAGATATCCAACAGCTAAAGACTTTAAAATTAAGTCAAAACCTCGAAATTCATTGATAAATAAACCTTACAAAAGCATATTCATTTCACCTAGAACCTGCCTGACAGCCGGATCCCTGGTCTTTAACCAGACGGATCCCTGTTGAGAGGGATTCGCGGGATCCGTAGCTGCAGAAAGCCTAAATCAGCTCCCATATTCAATTTTAAGCCACCTTTTGGTTATCTAACCACTTTTAGCTTTCATTTATTATCCTCCTAGAGCTGATCAATATCCTAAGTGCATGCTTAATCCTCTAAGTGGCCAAGAATTTAATTTCCTAATTCAAATTATCCTTTATAAACCAAACAACCTTAGGGATAAGGCATCACCCTCACTTACCTCTCAAAAATCAGCAACTAGAAGTTTATATTAGCATCATCATCACTATGACTAAGGCTCTTAGCAACAACTCTTCAACCATAGGATCATCCAAAAGAAAGGGTCAAATGATCCATGAAATATCATCCACCAAAACATCTCCCATTAAAGAGAATAATGCTAGAATCCCACCTCATCAAACTCATCCAACAAGTGCTAAGAGAACCGCAAGGATTAGCATCAAACCTTTCGGACTAGAAAAAGGATCATCTAGCTCAAAACCAAACATGGCTAGTTCTAGCAAGCCATCCAAACCCTCATTCCTTGAGCATGGACTACACTCCTTGAATGATCCTCTTCCTCACCCAAACATCTACTCATTGAATCATTCACCACCAAGAGCCACTCACTCACCAACCTTTTCATTGAATAGGGAACCACCGACAACACCAACTAGTCCATCATGAGAGACAAGGAACAACCTTGATCATATGGAAGAATTTCCATTACCGCCCTCATTTTTAGAACCTCATCCCACTTCCCAAAATGTAGACCCACAATCACACATAGAGCCTCCTCAAAATATCCATTTCCCTCCCGTTGCAAACCAAGACAATAATTTTCCAAATTGTCTAATCACTCAAGGACTTGTTCAAGAAGCACGAAATGAGATACATTTTATGTTTAATCATCTTCTTGCAAAGTTGGATCAAATCAACAAATCCACTCATCCCTAGACCCAAACATATTGTCGCGTTTTAAGTCTAGTAACTAGTTAGTATTAGTAGTATTTGTATGGCTAGTTCATTCTCTTAGTTTTAGAGATTTGCTTGATTATCTCTTGTTTTTATTGAATGAATATCTATATGCCATGATTGTTTTTGTGCTTGCTTAATCATATATTTCAACTCTTCATTAGCATTGTTTGACATATCTTCATTGCTGAAGAAACTGTCATCAGATAGCCGGATCCCTAAGAATGGCCTAGACGGATCCCTCCTTAAAGGAACCGTGGGATCCGTGGTCCAGAAGCACAAATTACTACTAACTTGAGTTTTATTTGCAGGAAATTATGCACTATACTCTTGTTTTCTAACCTTTACTTTGTAGATTTTCAAAATACACATGAAGATTTTGATACCATAAAGTTAGGGGGAGCTTTGTGTCAAACGATATTGCAAAATCATTTGCAACTTAATCCATTTTTGGATTATACTTCATGACACCCCGTTGCAACTTTGCTATCTTCAAGGGGGAGCACGTTTTTGTCACTTAGACGAACCATTTTCAAACACATTAGTTTATTTACGTTATGTACTTGACGCCCTCTCAAAGGGATGGACTCGTCAAGGGGGAGTAAAGACGAGTACCATTCCCGTCACTTGCTCTCTTTACATTTTCTTTTACATATTTTTTTATAAAAATTGTGTTAGTTTCTTTTAACACTTTTTGTTTCCACAAAAAGAGGGGAAGAAAGTAAAAACTACTACTTCAAATTTTCTACGAATTTTAGTTTTTTCTAAAAATAATTTTATGTTTTGTCATCAACAAAAAGGGGGAGATTGTTAATACAAATAAGCCGTAAAAACATTTATTTATATTTTATGATCTTCTAATGTTTTGTCGATAACAAACGTAAAATTATTTTAACGAAACAAATAAAATACGTAAATAGTTTGATTCAATAGTTTCCTAACACACTTACGTTTTCACATAAAACACTAAAACAAGTATAAGTGATTTTATGTTTTAGAGATACATATGTATAACAAATAGTGTTTACATATTGGGCTAACATATACTTAACAAAGTGTATACTAAAATGGGTAAAAATAAGTATATACTAAAATGGGTAAAAACAAGTATATACTAAATGGGTAAAAACTAGCAAATGGTATTGACCCATAACCCATGGTTTTATACAAACCACTTAACCAACTTCAATGTATTCTAGAGATACATTGTATCTAGAAAGAAACCCATGGATCAACCCATAACCCATGACCCATAACCAAAAATACCCATGGGCAAAGAGGAGCGTCCCACGGATCCCTTGTGGGAGGGATCCGCGGGATCTGGGGAACAGTAGAAAATTTCATCTATAAATAGAGAGCCATTTCTTCCTTTTAACTCACCACTTTCACACATACTTTCTCCAAGTATTATACCTCTCTAACCTCAGATCCAAAAGATCTATGTAGTTTGTCTTTTGTTTTTGTGTGATTCTCTAGGCTCCTCTTAAAGGCGAGATCACCACTTCTTGAAGTTGAGCAAGCTCAAGTCCATGAGTTGCCATGCTTCGTCATCATCAAGACAATTGAGGTTCTCTTGTTGATAGTTCTTTCTTCCTTCGTAGATGTTGTGTAGAAGGCATTAGTGAAGGATGCCGAAAGAGTCAAGAAGAAAGCATTAGTAAAAGGTGCTTAACGTCTGTGTCAAAAGTATTGGTGAAGAATTCTAAAGGTGTCAAGTCAAAGGCATTAGTGAAGGATGCCTAGGAATCAAGTCAAGTGGCATTAGGGAAGAATACCTAGGTCGTATAATCGATGAGGTGCATCGTTATACATATAAGAATATGTTTATTTCCAAGGATGGTGATATCCTTGATGGTGTTGTAATAAGGAGTGGATCTCCTTAAGATTAGGTGTTGTGTTGCAATGGGTAGTAGTTCCTCCATAGTAATGGAACTAGGTGCTTAGCCTAGTACCTAATAAAGGGTAGGCGACGTTGTGATAGGATTAGATCTCCTTGGTGTGAAAGAACTCGGTGGTTAGCCTAGCACCGTATAAAGGGTAGGTGACGTTGTGTTAGGTGTGGTTCGCCTTGGTGTGAAAGAACTCGGTATTTAGCTTTGTACCAGAAAAAGGTGTAAGCGACGTTGTGAAGGCTTCTCCGCCATAAGGAGATTGGTGTAGTGTTTACGAACTCTCGAGTAGGTGACTCGGGGAGTGGAGTAGGGCAAGGAAGGTGTCCTTGTAGCCGAACCACTATAAATACTTGTGTTGTGGTGATGTGCTTCTTACTCTTTATCTTTCATTACACGTTTATATATCTATCTATCAACGTCCAACATAAACAACCAAATAGATTGACATAAGTCGATCTAAATATTTAAAAGGAAGTTTTAAATTGGTAAAACTATTCAACCCCCCCCCCTTCTAGTTTTCCACAAAGTCCTTATTAAGTTAAGTAGATCCTTCCTACTCACACATAACTCACCTAGATCACAATCAAGACACATGTAGATCTATCTTTTCACTTAAACCCATTACTCTTCCGCTCTCAATCTCACACATCATTTATCACATAATCCCTCACATCTAGCTTTGGAAATCTTTCAATTATGGCTAAATTGATCATAATCATCCTTACCTCAAAATTGATCAAATTCTAGTTTGTCCATCTTAAAATCGTTAGGATATTTCCCAAAAAATTTTCCTAAGTCACTATCTGATCTCTAGGATCATCTAGCTCTATTTGACACTCTCAAAATCCTTAGTGTCATCTTTGTTCATTCATTGGTACTCATGAAAGTTCCAATTTCTTCCATAAAAGGCAATCATTAGCTATAACACTCATTACTCTTGATCATTCAAGTTCACCCTCATTTTAGATACTTAGGAGGACTGAGATACTCAAAATGATATAGGTTCTAGCTCTTAGAAACTTCATTTCTAACCTTTCATAACTGCTGAGAGCCGGATCCCTAGGATTAGCCTAGCCGGATCCCTCGTTGGAGGGAACCGTGGGATCCGTATGACAGATTTATGTCAACTCTAGCTAAAACAATCATTTCAAGCTCATATTGCTAACTTAAACACTCCATCTCATCTTAAATGAGTTCCTAGATCAGTACAACTCTTAAGTTGACTCTTGTGCATGTTCATCATCACATTCCAATGAATCTTAGTGGCTTAAGTCTTGAATGCACTTGCCAAAACCCTTGCCTTATAAACCACATTGTTAGGACTCCTAAAGTTATCATCTTCACTCTCATTTTCAGCACTTAGAAATATTTACAAACCTCTTGAAATCATATCATCATGAGGAAAACTCCAAGTAGCAACTTATCCAACAAAGAACCACCCAAGAAAATTGCTCATGTTGTACACGAAATCTCTTCAACCGAATCATCTCCGGTCAAGTCTACTAATGCAAGGATCTCTCCTCCACCAACTAAACCAACTCCTAAAAGGATAGTACCCACAAAACTACCTATGCCAAACACCACCATACCTCCTAGGCCAAACAATATCATCTCCACTAAACCATCACCATTGGTTCCTAGAGCTATCTCATTTACAACTCCACTATCATCACCTCATCTCTATAATTTAGAGGATTTGCTTCCTAGGCCGTCTCATCCTCCTCTGCCGGCAACATTCTCCTCATTAGGAGGAATAATGGTACATAATCAAGGTGTTGAGTCAACATTAGCTCCGGCTTCCTTTTCGCCGTCACCATCATATAATCCAATTTGGATTATGAGAAGTTATCAAAGTCAACCACCTGACCATATGGAAGTTGACACTTCTCTACCACCACCATCATTCTTGGTCGAGCCATCTTCAAATGCACCTCCACCAATCCCTCTGTCGTTTGAGGTTCCACAAGCCGCTTCACTTGATTCTTCGCATCAAGTAATTTCATTTCTTCCACCACCACTACCTAGACATGACAAAGATTGTTATCATTGTCAACATGTTGAAAGTTTGATACATGAAGTACGAGAAGACCAACGTTTCATGTTCTATCACCTCCTCGAATGTTTCGACGAGATTAAACCTAAACAAACTTGAGCTAGAGGATTTTAGTGGTGTCCTAGTTTCAACCGTTACTTAGATAAATCTAGTAATTCCAAGTCATGTATCGATCATTCTCTTAGTTTTTAGAGTCATGTATATCATATCTCTAGTTTTATTAAATGACAATACATGCTACTTGCTATATTTCTGAGTATATGATTATGTTGTATAATACATATCTCACTTTGATATTAACATAATGTGTTATGTCAACATTGCTGAAATTGATCATCAGCCAGACGGATCCCTTGTATTTGCCTAGACGGATCCCTACAAGGAGGGAACCGTGGGATCCGTGATACAGAAATTATTTTTTTAACTTAGATCTTATTTGCATGAAATTATGCATTATACTTGTTTTCTAACCCTTGTTTTGTAGTTATTCAATTTACACATGAAGAATTTGACACCCTAAAGCTAGGGGAGCTTTGTGTCAAAGCAATACATTGCAAAATTACTTGCAATATTAGGATTACATTTCATGACATCCCTTTGCAAAATTGCAATCATAAAGGGGGATCACATTCGTCACATTGACGAAATATTTTGCAAAATTAGTTGCAAATGAACTAGCTTAGTATTACTTTCTTGACGCCCTCACATAGGGATGGACTCGTCAAGGGGGAGTAAAGACGAGATCTTTTCCCGTTACTTGCTCTCTATATTTTTTTCTTTCTATCACATGTTTTTCCTAAAAACAATGTGTTAGTTTCCTTTCGAAACTCTTTTTGTTTCGACAAAAAGGGGGAGAAGAAAGTAAAAACTACAAATTCAAACTTTTACGAATTCTAGTTTTTCCTTAAAATAATTTTATGTTTTGTCATCAACAAAAAGGGGGAGATTGTTAATACAAATAAACCGTAAAAACGTTTATTTATATTTTACGATCTTCTAATGTTTTTTCGATAACAAACGTAAAATCATTTTAACGAAACAAATAAAATATGTAATTAGTTTGAACTAATAGTTTCTAACACACTTATGTTTTCACATAAAACACTAAAACAAGTATAAGTGATTTTATGATTTAGTATTACATATGTACATCAACTAGTGTTTACATATTTGGGTAAAATATACACATAACTAGTATGTAGTATATTGGGTAATATAAATGGGTAGAAACTTAAGTATCACAACCCATTGACCAAATATATTGAATGTAGTTGGGTACAACCCAAAGTCCATGACCCATGGAGCTTGACCCATAACCCATTGCATGACATCATGCTTATATCATATATGGATAATATCCATAACCCATGGTATTGACCCATACCCATGTGACTAGGTGCATTGCACTCAAAAAATACATTGTATCTAGTAAAAAGATCCATGGATCAACCCATGACCCATGACCCATAACCAAAATACCCATGGGTAAAGAGGAGCGTCCCACGGATCCCTAGCTTTACGCTAGACGGATCCCTTGTGGGAGGGATCCGTGGGATCTGGGGAACAGTAGTATTTTTTCTCTATAAATAGTAAGCCATTTCTTCATTGTTTCTTACCCCTTTCTAACATACTTTCCCTTTGAGTTAAAAACTCTCTAACCCCAGATCCAAGAGATCTATGTTTTTAGTTTTGTTTTTTGTGTGATTCTCTAGGTTCCTCTTAAAGGCGAGATCACCACCTTTGAAGTCAAGCAAGCTCAAGTCCATGAGTTGCCATACTTCCTCATCATCAAGACTACTGAATTCCTCTTGTTGATGATTCTTTTCTTTCTTCTAAGAAGTGTAGTGTTGGAGACATTAGTGAAAGATGTCTCAAGTCTCAAAATGAAGACATTAGTGAAAGGTGTCGATCGTCCATGTTGATACAAAAGTTGGGCATTCCTTATTTGGACTTCGGTTCTCGTATTGATTAGACCTTGATGCTTGAGACCTGCGCACTAAGAAAACAGAAAACACCGTTAGGCTTATCGTGGGATTATCTCCCACGATTATCCTCCGGCGTGAGAGTAAGTAACCGGTTTTTAGCGTTTAGTGGAGAGTTGGGTTTTTTGATCGTACCTTTAATGAGGGCCGAGATGCCCTTTATATACATACGAAATCCTTGTTGGTTTCGTGTTCCACAACCTTCAGCGTATCCCGCCTAAGTCGGTTGATTGATACATATCCCATTAATAAGAGATATCCGATATCAAGACCATAAATAACTTTGGGTTTGGGCCTTCGTGAGCCCAAACCGTTACCGTTTTAGCCCACTCGTACTAGGCTCGAGTGTTAGTAGCGTCCATTGGTCGGGTTCATGACCCGAATGCGGACTATACGTCATCGTGTCCCCCCAGTCTAGTATGCGCAGGGTGGAACCCGCGGATGCTAGACTAATAACTGTAGAAAATATATTCCTCGAGGCGTAGCGGGGAAGCTTCAAAGTTTTCCCGCCTAAAAGAAGATACGTTGGATCTAGTCTAATTAGGTCAAATATATCCTTCGTAAAACGTGAAAAAGTGGGTGGGGGTGTGCCATGTCAGCATCTCCTATCCACAAGTTTAGAGACAGTGGGGTCCACATGTCGATCATCGCATGGATGTGAAACCCTATATAAACTTCCACCTCCCTTCCACTATGGTTATCACAGTAAAAAGCATTTCCACCATTGTTAAAAAAGAAGCTAAAAATATCAACCAAGAAACCCACAAACTTTTAAAGGTAACATCGCGTGCGTATTCGAAATCTCATCATGGTTCTTCGATTAACTGACTTCTCCTCCGATATAACCGAGGACGAACTTCGTGAGTTCACTTCGGAGTATTATATCCCGCTCGCCCTGCATCCGGTAGTTCCGGCTGCGCCCTGCATCACGTTTTTTCGAATTTGCAAATCAACGTGTGCCTATATCCTTATTCTTGTGCGACGTTCTAAATTACTATCGCCTACACATATCCCAACTGCACTGTATAGGCGTAGCAAAAATAACCAACTTCGAGGTGAATTGTCGTTTGTTGGCGATTAACCCCACCATCTATCTCTTCCGCGCGTTTTACCATACGTTGTGGTCAAACAGGTGGGTTTCTTTTGCTAAGCGCGCAGGACGGCTGCAGTGTTACACTGAGAAATTAGACGCACTTAGGAACTGGAGAGAGAAATTTTTCTGGGTTGATGAGGCGTTGTTCCCCTGGGGCTTCGGCTTCTATACCCAAAGTTCGCTACCGACGGATGAGTGCCCACTCCCTAGAACGTACAGCGCGGATGATGCGGAAAGGATAAACGCCAATCATATTCCCATCAATTCCTATCCAGAGGAATTTTTGGTGCACATGGGCATCAGTCGCAACTATTTCGATAGTCCTGACGAGGTGCCAACCTACCTAGACGCGCATGACCAGAGTGGGTGCTCGTACTTCCTTCTCCTTTGCTTTATTAGTTTGAGCATTTCTTTTCGCCATTGTATTTTATATAACTCTTGTTTTTGTTTGTTTCTTGTTGCGCATAGATGGATTTGTTCAGCGTTGTTCGCTTGGCAAAAGCCCGCCAGGTCACCGTGGGGGTGCGCCCTCTGAGAGAAGGAGAAGTCCCCATTTTGGATGCTACCGCGGGGCGCACCATGGAGATGAATCTGGAGGAATCGGGGGGTGGTTCCCCCGTTGTGCTGGAGGCGACCCCTCTGCGCAGCGTGCCCAGCCCCAGGGTACACTCCCCTAGAGTAGAGCTTTCACGCACAGACGTAGTGGGGAGCGTGGGGGTCCTCAAGGTAGAGCCAGAGGAGGCATGCCAAGGAGTAAAGTGCAAGAGAGCGCCTGGTGGTGATGGCGCAGGCTCATCCAGGAGAAAACGTCATGTCATTCTTGACGCGGAGTCGTCATCAGACGATCCATCGCCCCCCCCCCCCCCCTGTGCAACTGAGACTGCTCCCCCCAAATAAGTATTGTCGCTGAAGCACTTATCACATTCCCTATTTATGTTATGAAATAATCACTAATTCTCTTCTTTTACGTGCAGTGTTGAAACCGTTGAGGTTACTGTTGAGCGTTCTGGGGAGTCGCCACCCAAGCCAAGTCCCTTTCGCGCTGACTTTTCTGAGCCAAAGAACAGAGACGCCGAGCCGTTGGTATCTGGGGATGTGCCCATGGACCATCTTGTTGAGGAGTTTGTGTTTGCTGTTGCGCACCAGGCTACATTGGTTGCGCAGCTAAGGTCAAGATATTCTGGGGAGAGTAGCCAAAGCGCGCAGAAGGATAAGCAAATTGCGCTGCTGGAGGCGCTGCTGGCCAGTGCTCAGGCTGAAGCAGAGGCATCGAGCTCCTATGCCAAAAAATTTGCTGGGGAAAATATGTCGTTGCTTAGCCAAGTGAGCCAGGAGCATGCCGCATTAGAGGATTATAAGGTTACTTGCTTCTGGGCTCTTAAATATTTGGAGAATGAGAAGAACGAGCACTTCTCTCGGTTGGAGGAGTTTCGTGCAACCGTGGGAGGCTTGCTGGAGAAGCAGGAGATGAAGCTACGCAAGCTCAGCATCGAATACAATGAAGAGCTATATCCTCAGCTGGTTTCCACGATTGCTGAGCGCAGGTGGCTCATCAGCCATGGTTTGCGCCTTGCTGTCCTCAACACTTTGGAATCTCGAGAGGTGACAGACACCTTCGGGGCTGTTGTTCAGTGCGCGTTGGCGCGTGGCAAGGCGGAGGCCATAGAAGAGCTTCATGAGATCGGCCTGCTTATAGTGCCTGCCGCACAGGTGCCCGGGTATAATGAGTGTGCCTATGATGATCTGGTTGCTGCGATAGAGAAGATGAAGCTGTTGGAGCTTCCTCAGATTGCCCAGTTGGAGCGCGACCAGGATTATCCCATAGGTTTGATCATGGAGGGGTTAACCTTGGCTCGACACCGTGCTGATGATGCAGAGGCGCAGCCTGACTACTTTTTGAAGCCTGACGAGTCACAGCTGCAAGTGCCTATCTTTGCTCGCCCACGCGATATCCTGAACCCCTTTGCGCTTGAGAAGGAAATCCCTTTGAAAGAATCCTTAGAAGCCCATGCCATGAGGCTTGCAAAGAAGAAGGGCATGAAGGGAAAGGCCATTCTTTGTGGTCTTGGCGCAGCGCATCTCCCGAGATCCGACGGGGTGCCTGTTAGTGTGGCAACGGTATCGCGCCAGGATTCGGATATGTTGAAGAGACTTAAAGAGGCTGGGGACGCTGCGCACCATGTTGAGAGCTCACATCTTAGGCATTGTAATAGTATATAGGCTATAGCATCTTTGTAGATATCCTTATGTATGAACTTGTGGTCCATAATAAAATTTCCCTTTTTTGTTGAAGGTGTGTTGATTCATATGTTTTATCGAATGTGGTTGCGATTATAATGTTTGTACTTAGTTATCTGTCTTTGCATAAAGAACGTCCTCGTTATCTAAGAATCAAATGGTTATATAAACGCGAATAGTATACGAAGTTCATAATCATGTATGAAAATCATGACTTAATGTACTTGAAACATAATTTCTAAGTACTTGTATCATAATCGTGTATTGTGTGATATGCAGCGTACTGTAAATATCATATCAAGGAGGCAAGAGTCTTGATTCCTAGTTTGTTAAACGCTCATAGTGTGCATTGTTGCGCATCCATCGTGGGATGCACATTGAACTTATTCCAACGTCTTGAGAATAAGGTGTTTAACAAGAATGCATGATCCGATGTTGATGGGTTTGCAACCCTCTTACTCAACGATTTATTTAGTAGGTTTACTCATCCTTTTACCATCGTGGGTTTTAGTAAGTGCATGCACGCCATGTAGGCAAAAGATAATATAATAACAATGTTGAGACATAAATAATATGTAAATAACAAAGTGAAATGTGTCGCGGAGTTAGCTAGAAACCGCTACGTTTTATTAATACTTGCAAGTTTTTGTAAAAAGAAAAAAGACATTTGCCTAAGTAAAACAGAATGTAAATACACGGATACTTATGAATACTTGAAGTGTGGGGTTGTCCGTGCGCTGGGCCGTAGCCTTTCCTACAGATAACATTGTTTGAGATTGCAAATGTTCCATGTGCGTGGTAGCTCACGACCATCCATGGCACGCAGCTTGTACGCGCCCTTTCCTAATGCTTCAATGACCTCATAAGGTCCTTCCCACTTGGGTCCAAGTTTTCCTGTATCTTCTGCATGGCTTGCATCATTGGCGCGATATACAAAGTCGCCTGGTCTGAATGAGGTGCTTCGAACTTTAGCATCGTAGTATCCTTTCATTTTTGACTTAGCTCTCGCCTCACATATAGATGCGCGTTCGCGCCTTTCTTCCAACAGGTCCAAGTCTACACGCCATTCATCGTCATTGGTTGTGACATTAAATTCAGTAGTACGAATAGTTGGCATCCCAATTTCGGCTGGTATGACGGCTTCCGTCCCATAGACAAGAGAAAAGGGAGTGTCTCCCGTGCTAATTTTGATTGTCGTGCGGTGCGCCCACAAAACATGCGATAATTCCTCCATCCACCTCCCTTTCTGTTTCTCTAAGCGTGCTTTAATTCCTTCACCCAGACTACGATTTGCACGCTCGACCAAACCATTGGTTTGTGGGTGTTTAACTGACGCGAAGTGCTGTGCAATATTTAGTTTCTCGCACCATTCCTTGAAAGGGTTGTCACAGAATTGTTTTCCATTGTCCGAAATGATTTCCCCAGGTAATCCGAAACGGCATACGATATTCTCCCAAACGAATCGTTTTACCTGATTACCTGTGATTGTCGTGACCGCCTTTGCCTCAATCCACTTAGTGAAATAGTCTATAGCCACAATAAGGAATTTCAGTCCCCCTGCTGCAACAGGGAAGGGGCCTGCAATGTCGATACCCCATTTATAGAATGGCCATGGCGACGTAATAGGTGTTAGCTCCTGTTGTGGTCGGCGTGGGATGGGTCTGTGAACTTGGCAGTCGCCACACTTTTTTATCAAATCCCGCGCATCCCGGTGCATTGTAGGCCAGTAGTATCCTGACCGTAAGGCGCGTGCTACAACGGACCGTGGTCCTGAGTGCATACTGCATGAACCGGCGTGGATCTCTCGGAGTACGTAATCTGCTTGAAGGGGTCCGACACATCGAAGCCATGGTTGTATAAATGAACGCCTATATAATATACCATCTCGAAGTTCAAACCTCTGTGATGTGCGACGTATTTGTCGGGCGTCCTTCTGCTCTTGGGGCAGTATGCCCTTGCTTATAATCTCGACGATGGGAGTCATCCATGTAGGACCTTGCTCCTCTATCACCGTGGATATCTCCATCTCTGAGATGGACTTGCTCTTAAGAGTCTCCACCAGTACTTGTTTTGACAGGTGCGCAAAGCTTGTGGATGCAATCTTGCTCAGTGCATCCGCCTTTCTGTTTTCCCCTCTAGGAACTTGTTTGATGGTAAACCTGTCGAAACCATGGATTAGTGACTTGGTCTTGTCGAGGTATTGAACCATGTTTTCCTCTTTAGCCACATATTCGCCTAACACATGGTTGGCTACTAACCGGGAATCCACATTTGCTTCTAGGTTGCGTATGCCCATTCGAGTTGCAATGCGTAATCCAACTATCAGGGCTGCATACTCTGCCTTGTTGTTTGTGGCTGTGAATTCAAAACGCAGTGCGTAAGTGAATTCCATTCCTTCTGGACTCGTGAGGATAAGGCCTGTGCCTGACCCGTCCACGCATGAAGATCCATCCGTGAATAGGATCCATGGTTCTTGTAGTTCCACCTCGCTTTGTGAAGGTGCGTCATCAGTATCTGGTTTTTCGATGATGAAGTCTGCTAGTATCTGCCCCTTAACCGCAGTACGTGGTCTGTAGGAGATGTTATGCTCACCTAGCAACACATTCCACTTCCGCAGTCGTCCTGATGCGTCGGGTTTGGAGATGACTTGCTTGATAGGTTGGTCTGTGATCACCGCTATTGGGTGCGCCTAGAAGTACCTGCGCAGCCTTTTGGCGGCGAATACTAATGCCAAGACCAACTTCTCCATTGCGCTATAGTTAACCTCCGTTTTCTTGAGTGCTTTGCTTACAAAATATACCGGTGTTTGTACTGAATTCCTATCCGTCAGTAGCACCGCGCTGACTGCTCCATGAGTTGCAGATAAATACATAATTAATTCTTCCCCTGGATGGGCGCGACTAGTGTGGGGAGCGCTGCTATGTGTTGTTTAAGTTGTATAAAAGCTTCTTCTGCTTCCGTAGTCCAGCGAAAGTCTCCCTTTTTTATACACTTCTTGAGTGTTTTGAAGAGGGGGAGTGACTTATCTGCTGATTTGGACAAGAATCTGTTCAAACCGGCTAGTTTTCCATTCAGAGATTGGACTTCTTTCAACGTGCGTGGTAAAGGAAGTTGGATGACAGCCTTCATTTTTTCTGGACACGGTTTAATGCCATCGGGCTCTATCAAATATCCAAGGAACATACCTTCTGTAGCGCCAAAGGTGCATTTCTTAGGATTTAACTTCATGTTAATCTTTCGTAGTGTCTTAAATGTTTCCTCAATGTCGCGCACCAATTCGTCCTCAGTATGGCTTTTTATGACAAGGTCGTCAACATAAACCTCTAGGTTGTGGCCCACCTGTTTTTCAAATGCATTATCTACCAACCGCTGGTAGGTGGCGCCTGCATTTTTCAAGCTAAAGGGCATCTTTGTATAACAATAGACGCCTTGGCTTGTATGGAAGGCCATTTTTTCCTCATCTTCTTTAGCCATTTGGATTTGGTGGTACCCTTTGTATGCGTCTAAGAAACATTTAAGTGGGTATCCGCACAAAGATTCTATCTTCCAATCTATCTCTGGTAGTGGGTAGCAGTCTTGTGGACATGCTTTGTTGAGATCCGTGAAGTCCACGCACATCCGCCAACTACCATCGCTCTTCTTGACCATCACTGGGTTGGAAAGCCAGTCATGGTAATAGACTTCCCGCATAATACCTGCCTCCACAAGTTTGCGTACTTCCTCCAGAATGGCTTTTGCGCTCTCTGGAGCCTGGCCGCGCTTCTTCTGTCGTACTGGGGAGTATCCTTGTCAGATTCGCAACTTGTGTTCTATAATCAATCGTGGGACACCAGTCATGTGCTTTGGTTCCCATGCAAAGATATCCGGATTCTTTTGTAAGAGTGCGCACACGGCCGCCCTGCCTTTATCAGACAGCGATCCCCCGATAGATACTTCTTGCTCTGGGTAATCAGGATGAATTGCGACCCTCATGTTTGATACTTTAGTTGCGCGCTGTTCTGGAATGTGTGCCATCTCACATGTAATCGTGTTACATTCTCTAGGTGGTATGGTGGTATTGTAGAGAGTAACAATGCCCCCCTCCACCGGGAACTTGAGTGTCCCATGTGCTGTAGACGGTACCGCGCGTATGGCTGATATCCCTGGCCTTCCAATAATGCCATTGTATGGCGAAGGAGATCTGATCACCATAAAGTTCATCCAGGCTGTCGTGGAGTGTTCCTTATTACCAACATTGACTAGTAGGCGTATTTGCCCCATGGGCCATATCTTTTCTCCCGTAAAACCAGACAACGACATCATGGCCGGGCTTAACTGACTTCGTATCTCAGGTCGCAGTCGCTTGAAACAATGTTCATATATTATATCTGTGGATGCTCCTCCATCAACATACATGCGGTGGATATCGTGACCCCCTGCATTAATTTCGATGGTAAGTGGTTCTACCACTGCGTTGTCCGCAGCCAAGGTGGGGAAAGAAATTTCGCTTCCACAGGAAAACTTTTGGCTGACCTCTGCCTAGTCTTTCGCTGCCATGATTGTATCATGTAAATGGTATCAGCCTTATCATTGGGTTCTTCTTTCTTGTTCCCTGTCTTTTGCTTATCTTTCCCATCGTTGATGCTCTTAACTAAATGGTCCAATCTGCCTTCTTTTACTAGCTTATCAATTAGTTGACGCAATTGAACACACTCATTGGTGGTGTGGCCCTTCTGTCCATGATAGTCACAGTATCCGTTCCCCACGCGCCGCTCTTCTGGGGTGCGCATTGGTGGGGGTCTCGGGAAGTTTGCGACTTCCAATGCGAATATCTCCTTTGGAGTCTTGGTTAGCGGGGTATACTTGTCATTCTCTCATCCGCTCCCCTGACCGCGGTAGTTCTTGTTGCGGTTGCTACTCTGGTCATTGGCTTGTCTCCTAGGCTGTTCTTGTGACCTATAGTTTGAGTAGCCTTTCTTGCTGTCTGCCGCAGCAGCTTCTCCTTGGATAAAGGACCTTGTGCGTTTCATAAGTTCATCAAAGGTTTGGGGGACCTTGTCGTTCAACTTTTTGATGAGTTCTGGGTTATTGATTCCGTTCATGAACCCTAAGATCTTTAGTATTTCGGGGCATGCCTTGACATGTATGCATTCATCTTTGTAGCGTTCCACATAAGCGCTTGTAGATTCCCCATGGCGCTGTTTTACCCTTGCAAGTTCGAATGGTTTTTTGGCGCACTTCTTCCTTTGAGTAAGGTTCAGGCGAAACGCCTTTCGCAACTCTTCAAAACCACCAATGCTTCTGTGTGGGAGCTTACTGAACCAGTTTCGTGCATTTCCCACTAATGTGGAATTGCACATGTGGCACCACACAGGTTGTGGCCAATTTTCGATGGTAGCAGCTGACTCGAAAATTTTTAGGTGATCATCCGGATCACCTGTTCCATCGTAGGTTTTCACATTGGCGGGCATGCGCCTTCTCTTATCTTCTGAAAAATTGCTGATGCGCCGAGTGAACGCATCCACCTTTTGGCAGCGCCAGGGAAGAGACATATCTTCATCCTCCTGGTCGCGATATCTTCTCCTGGACTTCTAGTGTCCTGTCTCTCTGTCCTCGTTGTCTGAGGGGTCACTGGAGGACGAGCTTCCCCTCCTTCGGTGCTTGCGCCGACTGTCCTCAGAATCCGAGCCGAAGAGCTTTCGCTTGGGGAGTGCCATCATCCAAGTCTGTCATGGACCCTGCGGCTACCAATCCTAGCGTGGGCATTGGTACGCCGTCCATCATCTTCGTGTTCTCCCAGATACTGTAGGTCAGCTGCTTCATCGTTCGCAACTCTCCTTCCAATCCTGGTAAACACTTGGGGCCGGCGGCTGTCCCTCTTGCGCCTCTCCCTCTGGTGATGCGATGGGGATGTCTCATACTCTAGTTCAAAGTTGAGTCGGGCTTGCAGGCTCTGACTCGATCTCTTTTTCGCTTCCTCTTGCATGAGGGCAGCCAAGGTTTCGTAGTTTTGAGACACGAAGTCACTTGGCGCTAGTTCAGGCGCGACTCCTTCTAGCGCGAGGGTGTCTGTTTACACCTCTGAACCCTTCTTTCGGCTAGGCGCGCCTGGCGGGTTTGTGGGGTCCGTTTCTGGCACCGATTGGTGGGGAGTGGTAAAAAGGGTGCGATGTGGATCTTCTGCGCTGGTGGTTGTCGTAGTGAGATGGGTTATCCCCGTGCGTGATTCCACTGTTGTGAAGACTGGGCCTGACCCTTGGTTTCTGGTCGCACTGGCTGTTCGAGAGGCCTGTTTAGAGGCTGATTCGTTTTGCTGCTTCTTCCCTTGTAGGTCGCTATGCGATCACTGGCTTAGGTTTCTGTGCTTTGTCATTCTAGTTCTTAGTGATTGGTCCCACGGATGGCGCCACTTATTGATATAAAATATGGGCGTTCCTTATTTGCTGTCACACCCCCAAATTACCTGTTTTGCAGCGGAATGGAATTCCTGGGGGATGACTGTCATAGCATCAAAGTTACAGTTATATCGAACGACCTAAAGTGTCGTTTTGAAAATATCGTTTGATTCAGTAAAATAATCAGAGTTTACAAAACATAGGTCCCAATAGATTTCTAAGATACCAAAATAAGTTTGTTATAACCAAACGATAGTTAAGTGCAAAAATGTAGGTGAGACGCGTCGACACCGCGACTCTATGATAAGTCCACATGCATGCCATGAAGTGAATGCCTTAGATACCTGAGATAAAACATGCTAAAAGTGTCAACACAATGGTTGAGTGAGTTCATAGAGTTTGGTTAACAAGTAAAGCTTTTAAAGAGCGTTCATGCAACAAAGGCAAAGTTTTAGGTCATACAGAATAGTCCACAAAAGCAAAGGCATTGTAAATCCACTCAGTTCCAAGTTCCGCCCATACAAAACTTGTAACCTGTGTGTTCACAACCCACTGCCAAAATATGTCTAGAAGTCAAGTGCACGTTATCATAATAGTTCCCAAAGCAAAGGCATTGTAAATCCACTCAGTTCCAAGTTCCGCCCATACAAAACTTGCAACCTGTGTGTTCACAACCCATTGCAAAAAATATAGTGTGTCTAGTAGTTAAGTATACATTATCAGAACAGTTCACAATATAGCACCACGTATATAATAATGTATGCCAGGCAAAGCCCCTAGAATAAATAATATGCGTCCCGTAACATAGTGGACGAGAGGTTGGCCGACCTCTAATAGCGCTATCCATACTACCTACTAATAGGAGACTAACAATGCGAATGTACGAACAGTACATCATACAACTATTATATACAATTAAGAACACTCCGAACATGGGAGAATTTGCACTGCTCCGAACAGGGGAGACTTTGGGTCAAGAACGCTCCGTAACATAGTGAGACGTTCTGCTCCGAAGAGGGGAGACTTTGGGTCAAGAACGCTCCGTAACATAGTGAGACGTTCTGCTCCGTAACATGGGGAGACTTTGCACACTCCACCGATAAGGCGACAATTATTGAGAACGCTCCATCAATAAGGCGAGACTTTATAGTGATGCTCCGAACATGGGAGACTTTATAGTGATGCTCCGAACATGGGAGACTTTATAGTGATGCTCCGAACATGGGAGGCTTTATAGGGATGCTCCGAACAAGGGAGACTTTATAGTGATGTTCCGATCATGGGAGACTTTAGGTCAAGGTCATAACACGTACGGTTCAATAAGTTCAAACAAGTCATAAGTTTGTATTTAAGTTCAAGAGTTCCGTTCAAAAGTTCGTAATTAAGTTCAAAGATTTAAATCGAGTTCAAAAGTTCAGAACAGTCAAAGAGCTCGAATAATATCAAAAGGTTCAAGATAGTCGAAGCGTTCAAAATCACGTCAAACAAGTTTAAAATATATCAAAAGGGTCCTTTACAGGTTAAAAGAGTTCAACTATATGTCAAAAAGTTCAAATCAAGTCCAAAGTCTTCACTTATATGTTAAAGGGTCCAAATCAATTTAAAAGAGTTCAAATATACATGTCGAGGGGTTCAAAATCAAGGAAAGTGTTTCAACTAATAGCGTTCATAACATACTGATCAATTTAGTTCGGGCATAATCTACTTACGCGCACATAGAGTGAAACAAAAGATATTTAAGTTCATATAGATGTAAAGTAAAAGCAAGTAGTTGAGCATGTATCTCCCCCGAAGAGTTTATAAATCAATTAAACGAGTAAAAGTGGGGCTACGAACTCACCTGGTGCAATGTTTATGATGACAAAAGTAGATACACTGAAATGAGGTGCGATCTCTATCCGCAACCTAATATGAATGATATGCTCTAATATAAGTCATGAAACAATGTCGTGCGTGCAAACTCATATGATATCCATACCACTTGTACCTTTTGGAAAATAAAGTTTATCGTCGAAATATATGTTTATGACCTCTTGTCAAGTTACAAAATACTTTATCAGTATTTACGTCAAAATGATATCCTACGATAATCATTTAGTGGTTTATTATGAAATTATAACTTTTCGTCACAAAATAATATAATTTGACAAGTCATGAAAGTGACTATATGGCCTCGGAAAGCTAGGCGTAAAATGGTGCACATCGAGTGTTAGGAAACGAACTCAACGGTTTTGGGAAGCTTGTATCATTATCTCAAAGTTTTGGCATTTAAGTTTTCATTCTAGAGGTCTCGATCATGGAGAAAAGTATAGGTGAAGTATGGTACTTGTGCCCAAAATATGGTTTAAGTGTGGTGTTCGGCAAAGTTTAAGCGACCGTATATTATTCGTTACAACTCCGCTTGACGAATGGTTGGACATTTTGGAAAATAGGCTAGGTGAACTTACTTTTACTAGAAGACATCACGTTATAAAAAGTACTACGTCAATGTTAAAAAACGACCCTCAACATGGTCACTTGTTTGCCGTAATACTTGTCTAATAGAAATATATTAGTTTTTCTTATATAATAAAGTTACGGCAACTTTGTTAAATCGCATGTAATTTAATCGTTACAAGTCCGTTTTCTACGTTTTATATGTCCTCGGAATCGTGATAATATATACTAATATATTTTTGATAAGTCGACACATTTTATAACGCTTAAGACTCATTTTTGACTCGTAAAAAGTCGAGATTACATGCTGAATTTTATGTACCAAATATCTTTCGTCGTCAAACTTGAAAAATTCATAACTTCTTCGTTATAGCTCCGTTTTAATCCGTTCAAGCGGCCACATTTTCGTTTTAAAGTTTATTTTCTAAATATCTTGCCCAAAATATTATACCCAGTGTCGGATTTTCCAGATTTTCAAAATAAGGACAGACCCTTTTTCAAACTTGTCGAAATGGGTTTTTCTCGCGCCAAACATATTCTAACCCATTCAAAACAACTCCGAAGCTATTCTAATCCTACCATACACCTTTTTAGGGTGTCATGGGTTCCTAGACATCACCAAAAATAATATATAACAAGGAGTAATTATAGGACGACTTATATATTCATAACTCTTAAAAATCAATGAAAAAGTGGTACAACATCATATGACTTGCATGTTTTTGCTCAAATATGATGAAATGAATATGAAAGATGAAAAATGGACATGAGATGCTTACTAGTAAACTTGATGAGGTTTTAGAACAAAGGATTCTTCCTAAAACACCCAAGGTTTTTATTTCAAAACCTATACAAAGAGTGTGTCTAGATTGTGATGAGCTTGACAAGAAAATTTTTGTGATCCTCCTTCTTGAATCTCTATGGTGGCCGGCTATGGTGTTGAGAGAGAAGAGATATTTGTTTTACACCTTCAAATGTGTGCTTGTATGTGTTTAGGCCAAAAAAATATCTAACAAATAAAGGCTAGGTGTATAATAAGAAGTAAAAATCAATTTGACTATCCCATTGTGATAAGGATGGCCGGTTGGGGTTAATTAGGGGGGGGTGAGGTGTATTTTTGTTGTATAATGTTTTAAGTGTAAGTATAAAGTGTGATGTATAGATATAATTAGGTAATAATTGTAGCGTTAACTAAAAATAAATTTTAACGGGTCAAAATAAAATATATTGAAGTCATAAAAATTATAAAAATACATTTCTTGCAAAAATTGAGTGAAATAATAATTATCAAGTGGTATTTACGAAAACCGTCGTAATTATATAAATATAACAATTTATATACCAAATAAATTTAAAACACCGGGTAAACTAATAATATTATTTTTATAATCTTAATATGAGTATAAAAATATATCGGGATAATTTTTGGAAGTGTCGGATCAAATGTTCAAAATAATTAATTACGCGATAGTGTTTATTTAATAGTAAATAAACGTTTACTGAAAAATGCAAAACCATGCACGAACCGATATGAAATGATGAATATAGAGTTTGAGAAATGACCGGAAATTGAGAATTGTGACATTTGGACTCCGGTTCTTGTATCAATTAGACCTTGATGCTTGAGACCTGCGCACTAAGAAAACAGAAAACACCGTTAGGCTTATCGTGGGATTGTCTCCCACGATTATCCTCCGGCGTGAGAGTAAGTAATCGGTTTTAAGGGTTTAGTGGAGAGTTGGGTTTTGTGATCGTACCTTTAATGAGGGCCGAGATGCCCTTTATATACACACAAAATCCTTGTTGGTTTCGTATTCCACAACCTTCGGCGTATCCCGCCTAAGTCGGTTGGTTGATATATATCCCATTAATAAGAGATATCCGATATCAAGACCATAAATAACTTCGGGTTTGGGCCTTCGTGAGCCCAAACCGTTACCGTGTTAGCCCACTCGTACTGGGCTCGAGTGTTAGTAGTGTGCATTGGTCGGGTTCATGACCCGAATGCGGACTATACGTCATCAGTCCATATTATAGGCATTAGTGAAGGGTGCCTAGAAGTCAAGTCACAAGACATTGGTGAAGAGTGACTTGAAGATCTAACTAAAGGCATTAGTGAAAGGTGTCTTAGATGTACATTCGATATGGTGTGTTTCGATCTACAAGATAGATTAGCATTAGATCCAAGGATATTGATATCCTTGATGATGTTGTAATAAGGAGTTGGTCTCCTTTGGGATTAGTCGTTGGTGTAGTGTTGGGTTGTAGTTCCTCCATTGTAATGGAACTCGGTACTTAGCCTAGTACCGGATAAAGGGTAGGCGACGTTGTGTTAGGTGTGGTTCACCTTGGTGTGAAAGAACCCGGTGGTTAGCCTAGTACCAGAAAAAGAGTAGGCAACCTTGTGAAGGTTTCTCCACCATAAGGAGTTGGTGTCGTGTACTGATTACGAACTCTCGAGTAGGTGACTCGGGGAGTGGAGTAGGGCAAGGAAGGTGTCCTTGTAGCCGAACCACTATAAATACTCGCGTTGTGGTTTTGTGCTTCTTACTCTTATCTTTTCATTACATACTTCTATATGTTTGTTTATCAACATCCAACATACATCCTAATAGATTCATATAAGTTGATCTAAATAGTTTAAAAGGAAGTTTTAATTGGCAAAACTATTCAACCCCCCCCCCTTCTAGTTTTCCACAAATATACTAGTATGTTTGTGTAGCATAAATTATCTAGAAGTCACATAATCGTCTGGAGGATGGAAGGCACGGAGAACGGAAGGCTATAAAATGTTTTTGTTTGTAAAAGTAGTTATAGTTTCACAATTAGACCCGTTTCTCTATAATTAAGGCTCTGACACCAATATGTAACACCCCCAATTTCGTGATACGCAGCGGGATTCAAACTGGGTGTTACTTCATGGCACAACAGTCATAACAATAGAAAACGAACTCTAATGGAGTCGTTTTAAAAGATTTTATCATTCGATTTATATAAATATCAGAGTTTACAAAGATAAGGTCCCAGTAGTTTCACGGTTTACAAAATACATTAAATTGGTTTTTGAATGATAATAAAATTTATAGCCTTCTTGAGTATTTGTGCTCCTCCGTGCCAACCTCATTCATTATGGACCTGAAATGCATGCTTAAAACTGTCAACACAAAGGTTGAGTGAAATTCATAGAGTTTGTTTGATGGTTGAACACATTATGTTTGTAGTGTAAGCTATAGACTCATGCCAATGGTTTGAAAACAAAACAGTTAATATTAGACTAAGCACCATGCAACCAAGGCGTTAAAGTATTCCAAAATTAATTGGTAAAATTTCGGTACAAGCCCTAACAGGTAAAAATTGTCGTTTTTACCTAATGTTACTCAAGCCCTAACCTGGTCAACACAAACGGGATTCGTCAATCCCAATAGATTTATTCACAATATTCGCGCCCACTCTCACTAGTGATTAATGATTCATGATTTAGGGACTTAAGTTTGGCAAATGCGGTAACTTAGTGCTAATAAAACAATTAGTTAAGTATACATTTTGAAAGCAATGTGTTCGGTATAAAATAAAGCATGTATCTCCCCCAAGGGTTTGTAAAAAAATTTAAGAAATAGAAAGTGGGGCTATGAACTCACCGAGAGTTAATGATGTTAAATGCTTTAACGGATGTGATGGATAAATCGGGAAACTTCTACGTGCAACCTAAAAATGTAGTGTTGTGACTTAGGTTTGGAATAATGTTTTAGGAAAACATAAACCATTTATATATGTCTCTATGTTGATCATGATGTAATCATTTATAGTTTGATGTTTATAGTAACAGTTTTAATATGTGAAAACATATTTAGTTTATAGATATCGTACTACCGTTCGGGCCATCATAATTCAGAGGTCATGTAGTAAAAGTTCGAGGAGCTAGGGCACTTTAAATCGTAAATACAGCAACTCGTCGATACATTTTACCCAAATGAAACCCCTCACATGAAGCTCCCTAGTATTGTAGCATTTAGTAGATAAAATATATGTTTTGAGTGGAGATTATTATATTATAAAGTTTTATTATGTTTTAAATAAACATCTAGTTTTTACAAATTATCATAGTTTACTAGTGATCACAATTTATTAATATAGTCAATAATGAAATTTTAGTAAAAATTTAATATGTAACTAGTTATGAAAATGACATGGTTTTTATATTTTAAACTTGTAAAAATCCAATTTTGCCGATAAAACTGTTTTACAAATATTAGGCAGAAAATCATATCATTTGGTCTTTTCAGGCCGAGTTCCATTTTGGTAGCCGTAAAAAATCGTTCCGGACAACTTTCATGTTTTAAGTTTTTGATGATTCGGACCAGAAGTATCACTTATTTTAAAACAGATTCAGCAGTAATGAAAATGGTCATTTCTAAGGTTTGTTAACTTCTTTTTACCATAACTTTTAACTCGTTTGTCCGTTTCGGGTGATACAAGTTGCTATGTTTACCTTTTTATTTTGTCCATAGTAATATGTAAGTTACCAAGTCCATATATAGCCGTTTTAAATGGCTTCAAATATGTAGAATATGACTAGTTTACTAGTTTGTTACTTTTATGACAATATGTGAATTAAAACATATGTTTGAGTATATGTACATCATGAATCAACATAGTAACCATATATATAGCATGTATTTGAAAATATCAGTAATAATAAATATGAGACAATGGAGTGGTGGTGGTGACGAGTTGCTTACAACTTTTGGCTTTCTAAAGAAAGGAGTAACTAGTAAGGATTAGGACTTTGATTGATCAATCTTTTCAAACCTTGGTACCCTTCTACACTTCTTGTAATTATGAAGGATTGGTGATGAATTCTGTAGCATCTTGGTTTATCACAAACACATCATAAGCACAAAGTTATGCGTAGGAGATAAGGTTTAGAGAGAGAAAGTGGGAGAGAATGGGAACCTTAGTGAGACAAAAAAATAATGAATTATGAAAGCTCCAACCCTTTGCCTTAGAGGGAAAAGGGTATTTATAGGGTACAAGTATAGCACGCCTACTTTAGGCTGTGGATCAGGCATACAGTGGGTAAAGACACGTCCGTCCTCCACGGTGTTACTAAGTAATCTAATTACTATCACTGAATTACTACGACTACGAGTTTTCTAACGAGTATACATACTTGAGGTGACCGACACTTTAAGTACTGGATTTACTAAATCCTAACAATCTCCCCCTAAGGGAGGTCACCTCAACTTACATTGATTACAAACATATACTACTTTTGATGTTCTCGGTTTCATTGATTAAGCACTTTTGTTCTGTAGCTCGTAGTCTTTTGATTCTTCACGTTCTGCATGTTTTGATATTTCAAGTGGAGGTCTTTAACTGATCCACGTGATGTTGAGTTTTGAGTCAGCTTTCAGATCATCAGCCAAAGTAAATCTCTGACTCATTCTTTTTATGTATTGCCATTATGTGATGTTGTGACTTTTGGACCGACATGCTCACCTTTTGAATCATGATATCTTCTCATCAGAGTTGCGGAAGCATTTGTTGATTAGGATATTTGTATCAGAGTAGCATAAGCATGGATTAAACAATATCAGAACCAGTTGATGAAGATATATACTTATCATGATTTCTTTAGATGTGAAAGCGATGTGTGAGCATGTGGCAATGGATTGACTCCTCAATTCTGATCAACTGCAACCATCGGGTGTTCTTGCATAAAACAGTTAGCAATAAAACGCACGAAAGTGTCTTTGATCACTTTTGTTGAATTGAGGTACACGGCCCACGGTTCCCCGTTGATCAGTACAAGTACTACCTGTGATCAGGTATAATTCCGAAGAATCTCCTTGACAGGGTTTCGCAGTTGCACTAGCTGTTCTTAAACCGGAACATCTCAAAGAAGACAACACGGAGTAAGTGAACCAGCGAATTGAGATTCACTGATTGATGAAAATGATTTAAAAACAATCGTGTATTCCTTAATAGAAAGTGTTTTGCAATACAATGAAGGTTTTATAGAAAATCAATTATCAATCATAAATACCCTTTAATTTTGAAACATTAATACACAGTCGATGTGCTATAGAAAATAACTTTTAAGCACAACGACCGGTTTTTCAAAGGCATCCGTCAATCCATTTCCTGGACCAGGGTTGATTCAAGAGTGAATCGCCCCATCGTTTCTATCCAGTTGTCACAAGCTTGATCTTATGAAAGATCTCACATGTCACCCACCAAGAGCTTGTTTGTTGTTGGCTCTAGAAGGATTTCCATCTTCATCGTGAATACTTTTACATATCACTCGGATGTTCTGGTAATACCACAAGGATAATGCGTAGGACTCTTAATATATTCTTACTTTCTACATTGTGTGAAACAGTAAGTCTTCAAGAATAATGTGTCTTAATGAGATTTATTGATGATCTCTTGGCTCTAGACTTAATTGTGCACATTTGGTTCCTATGACGGAGACTAGGGAGAGGGTCTCCTTCTTCAATATCAACAGTCTTTAAGAGACAGTCGATAGATTATGTAGGTTCCCCGTGAGAATGAAACAAGCCCTTTTAAGATGAACATGAGTAGATTGGGAAGTTAAGTGCAATGCGTCACTGGGTCCATGACGTCTTGTCTTCAATACCAGTGTTACCTTAGTAACTACTAGTAGCATATGTATTGAACCCGGTTTCTGCCCTAAGGTTGAATAATTGGAGGGCTATTTGTTTTCACCCTTTTCACATTCCAATTCTTTTTCATTCTTCAACCCCTTCAGTGCTTACCGAGACTTCATAACTAGAACCTTGTTGGGTTTATTCCAGTACTAGCTCTGTCTTAGTCCGCACTCTTCCCATATTCTCATTTTTTTCTCCTTTTTTTTTCAACATTCCTAAGGACTCTACACTATCTAGTGGATTGTCCCTGGGAAGATCCCTCCGGTTCTGGCAGATCATAGGAACTAATACCTAACCTTATCATCCTTATATCTCCATACATAAAGTAACATTGGTCGGTCTTTTGGTATTGTTCTTCCGCCTTGAAACCAATTGAAAACCATTTGAAAAGTCAATCAAGATACTTGTGATATATAATCAAAGCATTTTGTATCTTAATTGTACTGACATTTTAAGTACTGGATTTACTAAATCCTAACAAATTCTTAAGTGACTTGAGTGGATTTAAACTCAAGAAAATCACTTAAACTTGCTAGAGATTTGATGTAGTAACTTGTTACTTGCAACTTCTTAGCATAAACTTGTAGTCATGAATCAAATTATGGAATGTGTGTTTGAGTTGTGATATGAACGACCAAGAGGGGAGGAAATGAGGGTTTTGTGAAGTTTTCTCTTGCTATTTATAGGAGGAAAGGTTTGGTTAACCATATATTGGGTTAGATAATAACCATGGTTAAGTTAAAGACACATGTATGAGTTTACATGCAAAATGGTTGAGATGAAGCCACCACTATGGTGACTCACCCCATATGTGGCATTCATAATGTTTATGGTGGCTAGGATGATGAGTTTTGATCTTATTTTGATTTTAGAATGTGTTTTGGTTCCGTTAAATGCCAACCGTAAATTGTTAAGCCATAAAACGTAAAATCGAGTATCGTAAAAATACGAAACTTGTAGTAATGATGAAATTCATTATTATACTCCATATAAAAATATAAAATTGGTGATAAGTCTCATTGGGTGCTAAACCGCTGTTTAGAGCAGTAAACGCGGGTCAAAAACGCGTAATTCGCGTAAAACGCAGAACTGGAAAACGAAAAATTCCAAAACTTGTGGAATTGTCTTAGAATGGTAGAATTACATATTTTTAATTTTTATAGTGTTTTATAGACATAACGGGATGCTCGAATGACGTTTAAACCCTAAAGTAGTTCTCAAACACGGTTTTGTGAAATCGGTTCTGTATGGATTCAACGTACATCGTCAGGATGACTTGTCGAGTTTTATTTATCTTGTCATTATGGTAAAATAAAAATAAAAATTTTTACAGGATGAATAGTGTAAGCTCCCGGAAAATTTCAATGTACTTAACGTTTTAATCAAGAATTGATCACGATCTATTTCGTCATGAAATTTTCTAAACATCACTTTTGCATATCATTTGACATATGCATGATCAACGCAGTTTGAGCGTTCATAAATATACCGTTGTGATCTAAATAAATTTCCCCACTATCCTGATAACCTTAAAATACGTAATGAATACGTAAAAATTTGTAAAAATTACGAATTAAATTATAATAAAAATATATAATATCCGTATTGGGCCTCGGAACTCATTGGACTTTTCACCACTCGAACCCGACACGTAAATGGGCCTTGTAACCGGGCCAAGCCCACGCTATATCTTTATTTGGGCCTTTGCCGGATTGCATCTCTAGCCCAACACCATTTTTCTCATTCTTTCCTTTTGGGCCTCGTTAAACGGATCCAAAAATCCCAAGCCCATAACCACCTAATGGAAACATATAGCTAACATTCATGTTTTGTGTTTCTGTTTTGTAACCGGACGAGAAGCAAGAACCAAGAACCAAACTAGAAACAAAAATACTTTTCTTTTGAAACCATGTGTTGTCGTGAGAAAAGAACAAAGGAGACACAAAAACCACCCATTTAGCCACCCTAAGCAATTATAAAAATGCCTAAGCTAAACTAAACCCCATTTGACTCAACCAAGACTTTATAATCCATGGGTCCTTAGCTACTACCACCCACGACACAAGAAGAAATTCACAAACATTACTTGGACCTTAATCCTTTGCGTGTGTACATGATCAAAAGAGACAAACCCATACACTTAGTCACCCTAAGCCAATAAAATACTACTCTAAACACACTTTGACTCAAACCAAGACTTCCTTAACCAATGGATACTATGTTTCAATTGACTTGACTAGGCATTGCATGCCTTACATGTTGGCTGCCCTCAACCCCACGCCAAGAAACATAGACACAAAACATAAACAAATACATTTCTACATGTGTCTAATGAAGTAGAGATTAGGAGAGCTACAAGTAAAATAATGTAAAAGCCATGCTTATGCTTTCTTTAAAAACACACATCTTCTTCACATAAGCTTTCAAAAACTCAAACATATCTCTTACTCATAAAAATCGTCCATCGTGGTATTAAGAGAAGCAAAAGGAGGAAAACGGGAAAAGAATTAGAAAAGCTTGGGATTAATATAGGCGAATAACATTATAAGGAGAACAAGGGGGTTCTCGTTGGTCATTCCTTTCGTTCACATCTCACTCGTATCATCACCACTCATTTCGAGTGAAGTAAGTCCCTCCCAACTCGTTTCCTTTTCATTTCTTTGCTTACATTTAGTTCTCACACATTAGATATGATATGCACACCGTTACAACACAACTCGTATGGTACGCTTGATCACAACACATAGTCACACGTTAAAAACTAGTCTAACATGTTGAAGACACATCACAAATCTTTAGAAACACAACACGAGCACATCACATCTACACTTCGTTAAACACACGCCTAGACAAACGGGCCTAAAGCCCAACTATCGAGCCCAATAAGCCTAATCCGAGTCCAATAATGATCTAACCCGGCCCAATGTGATCAAAATAAGCTAATAAGCTAAAGAAATAAGCTAGAGATAAGCTTGTACTAGTTTTGTAAAGTTTGCGTTTATTTCAATAGTAGTTCGGATCAAATTTGCAAAACAAATGAGTATCGGGTCAAAAGGTAACATATTTAAAAGTTAAAGGGTCACTTATAAGTGAAACAAATATTTTGTAAAAGTCTAAGGACTAGAAATATTAATTTTGAAAGTACAAGGGCAATATATACGTGTGCATGTACGCATGGAAACTCCAAGGGCCGAATATGTAAAGTACCTAAACTAGAGATTATAAACTTTGGGTTAGAAATGACAAGTTTGGAAAAGTAAAGGTTGAAGGCGTATAAAAGGAACCTAGAGGGCTGTTTTCGTAAAATCAGTTTTACCAAGGGACTAAAAATGTCATTTCTGAAAGTCTTGATATAAAATACATTTTGGGTACAAAGTGTCATTTTCTAATAGTATAAGGACTAAACTTGTACTTTTTGTAACTCAAGGGTAAAAAGTGTAAATTCGGGAAAAGTTTAGAAAAACTTATAAACCCATAATAACTTCGTAAAAACAAGTATCTTGACCATATGAGTATTTTATTTTCGGATAACGGTAAATGTATTACTTATATATATATATATTATAAGATTATAATTATATATATATATCAAGTCCGATAAAACACACGGGGAATTTATTCAAACACGTTAAAATACTCAACAAATCTATTAAGATCACAACGGGGGAAACATTTCACTTATGCGTAAGTGACGATCACTAGTTAAGACAATGTAGCATTAACTTAAAACGTTAATCACGATCGCACACTATTGGATTGGACAATCCAATGATCTATTGAATAAGAATATTCAATGCTCTATTATTTTGGTCGCGAACCAAAATGCTCATTACTGAGACTCGCCATCTCATCATTTTAGGTTTCGAGTTGGAACCTCCGCTACATTGTGCTTGATCTATTTTTGCGTGTGCATTATCAACAAGGTGAGTTCATAGCCTCGCTTTTACTTTATTTTTATAAACCCCGCGAGGGAGATACATGCTCTAAACTAGAACACAAGGGTTTTTCATAAATGCTTGATCTTCTTGATTATTGGTATTGCCTAAGTTGTTAGCCACAAGTCCCCTGATCATGAACCATTAGTCACCGCGAGTGAACGTAGATATCGTGAATAGTACTATGGGGAATAACGAACCCCGTTTCGGTTATAGAGAAATAACCGGGGCGCACCATATCGAATTTCTTTAGGTAATTGGCTATTACCTCCTTTGGGGCATATTTACGTACACTGGTAATTCGGTGTATGCAGTTGAGTTTTGGTTTCATGAGCTTAGCGCATAATAATCTGTGATATTTTCATTATGATATTGTTAGTTTACAATGATCATGATCTTATACTTGTGTTCAACTTATTTTAAACCTATGGACTTCACTCAACATTTTTGTTGACCTTTTTAAGCATGTTATCTCAGGTAATCAGTGAAGATTATGACCAAGGTGCGGAACGGGGCATGGCAAGGCTTATCTGGTGGTGTAAAACATAAAAGTTATCATTTCTTTCAAACTCATGATCTTTCTTTTGGGAAAAACACTTGATCTATTTACAATATTTTGTAACAAACTATGAGTTTTCGATGAATGATAACTATTTTAATAAAACGTCTCTTTTGAGTCGTTTTCTATAATTGTTGACTATGATCTCCATTCAAGTAACACCCGAATTAGTCTTCCGCTGTCATTAAGATTTTCGGGGGTGTTACAGATTGGCATCAGAGCCAAGGTTATAGAGAACCAAAGAGTTTTTTTCAAAATCATTTGGACTATAACCGCACTTTTATAACGGGACTATTTTACACCACTGCCTTATGCCCTTCCGTGACCGCTCTATGCATTAGGATTGATGCATCACTAGATCATAAGTAAATGGCATTCATTTTAAGTTAGGCATGGAGATTTGCTTAGCTAACTGAAATAATTATATTATTTGGCATTTACTTACATTAATTTATGGGTTGTTACAGTACCATGTCTGCATCCCACCCAATAGTTCTGACCTCTGACACCGAGATGGATGACACCATGTCCTCTACGACTGTCACTATGCCAGCTCATTCCAGTCCTGTCATACCAGCTACTGTTTCGGACGAAACTGAACCTTTTGAAGAAGGTGAAGTTGCCCGAACTCCTACTGCTCCAGCTATGACTGCTCATCCTCAAGAGTACAATGCTTTTGCTTCCATGACCCTAGATCAGTACTATGAGTCGCAGCAATGGCTACCGGCTTCAGATGTTGCTGTGGATGATGAATCATCCAAATCAACAGAAAGCACTGACTCTGCTTCATCAGATTCTTCTGGATCATCTGCTCAAGCTATCCGTCGTCGTCGACGTATGATTCGTGTTCTTAAGCCTGATGAACCTGAGCCGCTTGGAGTACCTTATAGACTGCATCCAAATGGTAAGACCTTCAAACGCACTGCTAGGAAGCGTGTGCGACCCATCACCATGACTCATGTGATGCCACCAGCTCAGTCATCACCAGCTCAGTCACCACCTGCTCAGTCATCACCAGTTTCATCTAGTGTTCCACCTACTGCTACTTCACCACCACTGCCACTTACTGTGTTCTACCGTCAGACTACTACTGTTCCTGTTTCATCACCACCGACAGCATCACCTCCTTTGGACACTTTTAGTGAGCCAATTTTACCGCTCTGCATCAAATGTTATCCACCATCACTATCTGATCCTGAAAAGCCTACTCAAGTGGACAACGAGGCCGGGCCAAGGAAGAAATCCGGTGCTAGAAGATGGTCATTCTTGATACCTTTACTTAGACGTTGGAGAGAAGAGGAAGGAGCGCCTAGTTCCTTTGAGCTTGGAGAAAGCTCGACTACTGCACCAGCTCCAGTCATACCTGTTACCGGTGAACCAGTGCACCACACTATTCCTCTGTTGGCTACAAGACTTATCAGGCATGAAGATCAACTGAATGAACTCATGGCACATTATGATGAGATTCCGCTAGTGAGGATAGAGAGCTTGGAAGAAGAAGTCGAGAACCTTGTGGTAGGACGCTACTCCATCGAGATCGTGTTTGATATGATGAGTACGCAAATTATGGAGGCAAGGGAGGCTGTTAACCAATTGACTCGGAGATTGGAGACTGCTATTCGTGATGCTAGCACTTTGAGAGAGACTGCTTTGGGTCGAGAGAGAGTCCTACATCACGAGCTTGCATCTGCTCATGCTCACACTGCCATACTGGAGGAGAGGATTGATAACCTCGAGGCGAGAGACCAAGCCCGTGAGCAGCAGATTCGAGACCTGACAGCTATAGTCGAGGAGATTCGTCGTCGTCAGGATGACGCATCGGGAGATGCGTAGATCCTAGTCATCTTTATCTTAGTGTGTGTCATAAAGCCGCCATATGAGGCATTAAGGCTTGTATCATTTTGGTTTGTAACCTTGGAACAAGTATTATGATGATGTAACTTATGGTTGTGAACAAACTATGTAACGATGTATTCCATGGTTGTATTTCTATTATTCTAATGTTATGTTATTACTCGTCGGTGATGTATGCCGAACAAATCCTTATGTCCTTACATATATATATTATGATTTGTTGAGAAAAATCATATTCATATCATATCACTTAAAGTGGTAATCTGGACTATTATGAAATGTATAATATGAAATCAATATTATCATCGATCGATAATTTCTTAATCTTGGTATTTATTCTTGAAAATTTTAGAAAAATGGTCAAGAAGAAAGCTACCTCATCCACCATCACTCCCGCAGCTATTCAGAAAATGGTCGCTGAAAGTGTTAGCGCAGCTATAGCACAACATGTCGCTGATACTGCTAAAGCCGAAGCTGAACGCATTGAAGCTGAACGACTTGCCCAAGAGGCACGTGAAGCTGAAATTGCAAGGCAAGCTGAAATTGCAAGAGAAGCTGAGAATGCCCGAATTGCTCGAGAGGCTGAAGCTGAGCGTGTCGCTCAAGCAGCACGTGAGGCTGAAGCTGCTCGCATTGCTGAAGAGAATCGTGTCGCAGAAGCTGCACGTCTTCTTGAAATGGCAAACTCAAATGCAACTAACACTCCAACAAATCAAAGTGAGTCCACTTTAACTCGCAAGTGTAATTAGAAAGAGTTCATGAACTGCAAGCCGACATTCTTCAAGGGCACTGAAGGTGCTATTGGTCTACTTCATTGGTTTGAGAGAACCGAGACTGTATTTCTGCTAAGTGACTGCACAAACGATTGCAAAGTCAAGTTTGCGACTGGAACTTTGTTAGAAGATGCGTTATCTTGGTGGAAAGGTCATGCTCAACCAATTGGAATGGAAGAAGCTTGTAAGATCTCATGGTCAGATCTGAAACAACTGTTAATGAAACAGTATTGCCCGAGGACTGAGATCAAGAAACTCGAAGATGAGTATTACCACTTGGCTGCTAAAGGTAATGATCTCAAGACATACTTCAAGAGATTCCACGAGCTGAGAGCTTTATGTCCTCATCTGTTTTCCACCAATGAAAAACTTTTGGAAGCTATGATCGGAGGTTTACCTCGAAGCATCGAAGGAGATGTTATCGCTTCGAAGCCAAAAACTGTTGAAGAAGTTGTCATCGTATCCCACCGCCTTATGGAACCAATACTAAAGCTTGCAAATGCACAAGGCTCAAGTGACAACAAAAGAAAGTTTGATGATCGGAAAACCTCAAATTCCAACCACTATCGATCCAACAACAACAATCGGAACAACAACAACCATTATCACCACAACAGAAATCAACACCACAATCGGCAAAACCGAAGGCAAGAAGCCGCAAGGGCTTATGCTGCACCCACTGCTGGAAAAGGGTATGTAGGACCACATCCCCAGTGTAACAGATGTTTGATGCACCATTCTGGACCTTGTACTGTAAAGTGCGATAAGTGCAACAAGGTAGGTCATCAAGGAAAACATTGTCGAAACCCTGGAAGAGGCAACACTGTGACAAACATGAACTGCTATGGATGTGGAGAACCCGGTCATTTCAAGAGTCAATGCCCAAAGTTAAATGTCGTTCAAACAAACAATGCGCGTGCAAGAGTGTACATGCTAGGAGATGGAGATGCACCGTTGAACCCTGACATTGTGACGGGTACGTATTCTCTTAACAATCATTCTGCAAAAATCTTGTTTGACTCTGGAGCCGATAAGAGTTTTGTATCTACTACTTTTGCACCATTACTTGAAATATCCCCAATCGCCTTAGATACAACTTATGAGATAGAACTTGCCGATGGGAAAATAATAGGAACCAACACCATAATCCGTAATTGTCCTATTCTATTACAAGATCATTCGTTCCTCATAGATCTTTTGCCAATCAAACTTGGAAGTTTCGATGTCGTAATTGGCATGGATTGGTTGTCCAAACACCGTGCTAGGATTGTTTGTGACGAGAAAACCGTTCATATCCCGATCAACGGTGAAACATTAGTCATCCAAGGAGACCAAAGTAGAAAGTACTTAAGTATCATATCCTGTGCGAAATCAATAAAGTACATGGAAAAAGGATGTTATGCCTTCTTAGCTCAAGTAACGGAAAAGAAGTCGGAAGAGAAACGACTAGAAGATGTACCTGTAATCAAGGAATTTTCTGAGGTGTTTCCAGAAGATTTACCTGGACTTCCACCTGCTCGACAAGTCGAATTTCAAATCGATCTTATTCCTGGAGCTACTCCTGTAGCACGAGCACCGTACCGTTTAGCGCCCTCAGAAATGCAAGAGTTATCCAAACAACTAGAAGAGCTATCCGAGAAAGGATTCATTAGACCAAGTTCCTCACCCTGGGGAGCACCGGTGTTATTCGTTAAGAAGAAAGATGGATCATTCCGGATGTGTATCGATTATAGAGAATTGAACAAGCTCACAATCAAAAACCGCTATCCCTTACCAAGAATCGATGATCTGTTTGATCAATTACAAGGCTCGAGTGTATACTCGAAGATTGATTTAAGATCTGGATATCATCAGTTACGGGTAAGAGAAGAAGATATACCCAAGACCGCATTTAGAACTCGATATGGCCATTATGAATTCCAAGTAATGCCATTCGGTTTAACTAATGCACCTGCTGTATTTATGGACCTCATGAATAGAGTCTGCAAACCATATTTGGGTAAATTCGTCATTGTGTTCATTGACGATATTCTCATATACTCTCGTAATAAAGAAGAACATGCGGAACATTTGAAGACTGTCCTGAAGTTACTCAAGGATGAAAAATTGTACGCAAAGTTTTCCAAGTGTGATTTTTGGATTGAGACAGTCCAATTTCTTGGTCATGTGATTGACAGTGAAGGAATCCATGTGGATCCCGCAAAGATCGAATCTGTTAAGAATTGGCCAGTACCCACTAATCCCACTGAAATTCGTCAATTCTTAGGACTTGCTGGATATTATCGAAGATTCATCGAAGGTTTCTCGAAAATAGCTAAGCCATTGACCGAGTTAACCCAGAAAATGAAGAAATTCGAATGGGGAGACGATCAGGAATCAGCTTTTCAACTTCTAAAGAACAAGCTTTGCGAAGCACCTATCTTGGCACTACCGGAAGGAGCCGAAGATTTTGTAGTATATTGTGATGCTTCACACATGGGTTTAGGCGCTGTCCTCATGCAAAGGAACAAAGTGATTGCTTATGCGTCACGACAACTCAAAACTCATGAGAAGAATTATACTACTCACGATCTAGAACTTGGCGCCGTGGTATTTGCACTCAAATTATGGAGACATTATCTGTACGGAACCAAGTGTATAGTGTACACTGATCACAAAAGTCTTCAACACATCTTAGATCAAAAGGAATTGAATATGAGTCAACGTCGCTGGCTTGAATTGCTTAGTGATTATGACTGCGAGATCCGTTACCATCCTGGAAAGGCAAATGTTGTTGCCGATGCTTTAAGCAGAAAAGATCGCCCTAAGCCACTTAGAGTGAGATCATTGGGAATGGTAATCAATTCACCCCTGCCGTCGAAAATTCTTGAAGCTCAAATCGAAGCTCTTAAAGAAGAAAATAGGCCGAATGAGAAGATTTATGGCATGCCGGAGAATGAGAATGGATTCGTGAAGAGATCGGACGGAACGCTATGTTTCAAAAATCGAAGTTGGATTCCACTCTTTGGAGGTATCCGAGAACTCATCATGCATGAATCACATAAATCAAAGTATTCCATACATCCTGGTCCCAACAAGATGTATCAAGATCTAAAGCTTTTGTACTGGTGGCCTAATATGAAGGCTGATATCGCTGTATACGCCAGTAAATGTTTGACATGCTTGAAAGTTAAAGCTGAACATCAAAAGCCATCTGGATTGCTAACTCAACCAGAACTTCCCGTATGGAAATGGGAAAGAATCACAATGGACTTTATCACGAAGTTGCCAAAAACTTCTAATGGTTTTGACACCATTTGGGTTATTGTAGACCGTCTTACAAAGTCCGCTCATTTCTTTCCAATCAAGGAGAACGACGAGATGATTACACTCGCTAGATTGTACATCAAAGAGATTGTTTCTCGTCACGGTGTACCAATCTCTATCATATCTGATCGTGATAGCCGATTCACCTCAAGATTTTGGCAAACGCTTCAAAAAGCCATGGGTACCAACTTAGATATGAGTACCGCGTACCATCCTCAGACAGATGGACAAAGTGAAAGAACGATCCAAACTCTGGAAGACATGCTAAGAGCATGTGTGATTGATTTCGGAAAAGGATGGGATAAGCACTTACCTCTGGCTGAATTCTCTTACAATAACAGTTATCATGCCAGCATTAAAGCTGCTCCTTTTGAAGCACTTTATGGAAGAAAATGCCGATCGCCAGTTTGCTGGGCGGAAGTTGGAGAAGTACAACTTACAGGCCCCGAAATTGTCCAAGAGACAACTGAAAAGATAATGCAAATTCGGCAAAGATTGCAAGCAGCTCGAGATAGACAAAAGAGCTACGCAGATGTTCGAAGAAAACCAATGGAATTCCAAGTCGGAGACCGTGTAATGCTCAAAGTATCACCCTGGAAAGGGATGGTCAGATTTGGAAAACGAGGAAAGCTCAAACCTCGATACGTCGGACCATTTAAAATTCTTCATAGAATTGGTCCAGTGGCATATAAACTTGATCTTCCCGAAGAACTTAGCCGAGTACATGACACGTTCCATGTCTCAAATCTTAAGAAGTGTCTTTCGGATGAAACTCTAGTCGTACCACTCAAGGACATCCAGCTCAATGACAAACTTAGCTTTGTCGAAGAACCAGTCGAGATCATGGACAGAGAAGTTAAAAGGCTTAAGCAAAGCCGCATTCCTATCGTTAAAGTTCGATGGAATCATAAGAAACGAGGTGCAGAGTTCACCTGGGAGCGCGAGGATATAATGCGTTCCAAGTATCTCCACCTGTTCATCTAGATCACCCATGACAGCCTCTGCGAGTTTAACCGCGGGATGCGGTTCTCTTAAGGGGTAGGTACTGTAAGCTCCCGGAAAATTTCAATGTACTTAACGTTTTAATCAAGAATTGATCACGATCTATTTCGTCATGAAATTTTCTAAACATCACTTTTGCATATCATTTGACATATGCATGATCAACGCAGTTTGAGCGTTCATAAATATACCGTTGTGATCTAAATAAATTTCCCCACTATCCTGATAACCTTAAAATACGTAATGAATACGTAAAAATTTGTAAAAATTACGAATTAAATTATAATAAAAATATATAATATCCATATTGGGCCTCGGAACTCATTGGACTTTTCACCACTCGAACCCGACACGTAAATGGGCCTTGTAACCGGGCCAAGCCCACGCTATATCTTTATTTGGGCCTTTGCCGGATTGCATCTCTAGCCCAACACCATTTTTCTCATTCTTTCCTTTTGGGCCTCGTTAAACGGATCCAAAAATCCCAAGCCCATAACCACCTAATGGAAACATATAGCTAACATTCATGTTTTGTGTTTCTGTTTTGTAACCGGACGAGAAGCAAGAACCAAGAACCAAACTAGAAACAAAAATACTTTTCTTTTGAAACCATGTGTTGTCGTGAGAAAAGAACAAAGGAGACACAAAAACCACCCATTTAGCCACCCTAAGCAATTATAAAAATGCCTAAGCTAAACTAAACCCCATTTGACTCAACCAAGACTTTATAATCCATGGGTCCTTAGCTACTACCACCCACGACACAAGAAGAAATTCACAAACATTACTTGGACCTTAATCCTTTGCGTGTGTACATGATCAAAAGAGACAAACCCATACACTTAGTCACCCTAAGCCAATAAAATACTACTCTAAACACACTTTGACTCAAACCAAGACTTCCTTAACCAATGGATACTATGTTTCAATTGACTTGACTAGGCATTGCATGCCTTACATGTTGGCTGCCCTCAACCCCACGCCAAGAAACATAGACACAAAACATAAACAAATACATTTCTACATGTGTCTAATGAAGTAGAGATTAAGAGAGCTACAAGTAAAATAATGTAAAAGCCATGCTTATGCTTTCTTTAAAAACACACATCTTCTTCACATAAGCTTTCAAAAACTCAAACATATCTCTTACTCATAAAAATCGTCCATCGTGGTATTAAGAGAAGCAAAAGGAGGAAAACGGGAAAAGAATTAGAAAAGCTTGGGATTAATATAGGCGAATAACATTATAAGGAGAACAAGGGGGTTCTCGTTGGTCATTCCTTTCGTTCACATCTCACTCGTATCATCACCACTCATTTCGAGTGAAGTAAGTCCCTCCCAACTCGTTTCCTTTTCATTTCTTTGCTTACATTTAGTTCTCACACATTAGATATGATATGCACACCGTTACAACACAACTCGTATGGTACGCTTGATCACAACACATAGTCACACGTTAAAAACTAGTCTAACATGTTGAAGACACATCACAAATCTTTAGAAACACAACACGAGCACATCACATCTACACTTCGTTAAACACACGCCTAGACAAACGGGCCTAAAGCCCAACTATCGAGCCCAATAAGCCTAATCCGAGTCCAATAATGATCTAACCCGGCCCAATGTGATCAAAATAAGCTAATAAGCTAAAGAAATAAGCTAGAGATAAGCTTGTACTAGTTTTGTAAAGTTTGCGTTTATTTCAATAGTAGTTCGGATCAAATTTGCAAAACAAATGAGTATCGGGTCAAAAGGTAACATATTTAAAAGTTAAAGGGTCACTTATAAGTGAAACAAATATTTTGTAAAAGTCTAAGGACTAGAAATATTAATTTTGAAAGTACAAGGGCAATATATACGTGTGCATGTACGCATGGAAACTCCAAGGGCCGAATATGTAAAGTACCTAAACTAGAGATTATAAACTTTGGGTTAGAAATGACAAGTTTGGAAAAGTAAAGGTTGAAGGCGTATAAAAGGAACCTAGAGGGCTGTTTTCGTAAAATCAGTTTTACCAAGGGACTAAAAATGTCATTTCTGAAAGTCTTGATATAAAATACATTTTGGGTACAAAGTGTCATTTTCTAATAGTATAAGGACTAAACTTGTACTTTTTGTAACTCAAGGGTAAAAAGTGTAAATTCGGGAAAAGTTTAGAAAAACTTATAAACCCATAATAACTTCGTAAAAACAAGTATCTTGACCATATGAGTATTTTATTTTCGGATAACGGTAAATGTATTACTTATATATATATATTATAAGATTATAATTATATATATATATCAAGTCCGATAAAACACACGGGGAATTTATTCAAACACGTTAAAATACTCAACAAATCTATTAAGATCACAACGGGGGAAACATTTCACTTATGCGTAAGTGACGATCACTAGTTAAGACAATGTAGCATTAACTTAAAACGTTAATCACGATCGCACACTATTGGATTGGACAATCCAATGATCTATTGAATAAGAATATTCAATGCTCTATTATTTTGGTCGCGAACCAAAATGCTCATTACTGAGACTCGCCATCTCATCATTTTAGGTTTCGAGTTGGAACCTCCGCTACATTGTGCTTGATCTATTTTTGCGTGTGCATTATCAACAAGGTGAGTTCATAGCCTCGCTTTTACTTTATTTTTATAAACCCCGCGAGGGAGATACATGCTCTAAACTAGAACACAAGGGTTTTTCATAAATGCTTGATCTTCTTGATTATTGGTATTGCCTATGTTGTTAGCCACAAGTCCCCTGATCATGAACCATTAGTCACCGCGAGTGAACGTAGATATCATGAATAGTACTATGGGGAATAACGAACCCCGTTTCGGTTATAGAGAAATAACCGGGGCGCACCATATCGAATTTCTTTAGGTAATTGGCTATTACCTCCTTTGGGGCATATTTACGTACACTGGTAATTCGGTGTATGCAGTTGAGTTTTGGTTTCATGAGCTTAGCGCATAATAATCTGTGATATTTTCATTATGATATTGTTAGTTTACAATGATCATGATCTTATACTTGTGTTCAACTTATTTTAAACCTATGGACTTCACTCAACATTTTTGTTGACCTTTTTAAGCATGTTATCTCAGGTAATCAGTGAAGATTATGACCAAGGTGCGGAACGGGGCATGGCAAGGCTTATCTGGTGGTGTAAAACATAAAAGTTATCATTTCTTTCAAACTCATGATCTTTCTTTTGGGAAAAACACTTGATCTATTTACAATATTTTGTAACAAACTATGAGTTTTCGATGAATGATAACTATTTTAATAAAACGTCTCTTTTGAGTCGTTTTCTATAATTGTTGACTATGATCTCCATTCAAGTAACACCCGAATTAGTCTTCCGCTGTCATTAAGATTTTCGGGGGTGTTACAAATAGTAAAAGTCAAATAGTCAAAAAGTCAAAGTCGAATGTCAACTTTAAAAAGTCAAAGGGTAAAATTGTCATTTTACCTTATGAAAAATTACGGGTTGCTACACTCAACTCCTATAAATACCCCCTATTCTTCACAAGATGGAGCGTTAGACTTCTTAGGTCGTTATTATGTTAAAATTTCCTTTCATTGTAATTGTCTTTTAAGTTTCAGTCTATTTACTTTATTAAGCTTTGTAATCCTTCAGTTATTAATAAAATTTGCAGTTTGTTTAAACTTCCTTTGTTAACTTACATTTCTGTTTTGATTGTTGCTTTTAAATGATAAAATAAAGTAGCAGTAAGCTGTTTATAAGCTCTTACAGATTATTTACAAGCTTAATCTGTTTTGATTGTTCAAAAAGTACCAAAATGTCAAGTAAAGTCAAATAAGTCAAATAAGCTAATGAGGAAGATAAGTCAATAAGGGAAGGGCTTATAGGTCATTACCAGCTTCATTTAAATTAGCTGGAGCTTGTTGAGTAGCTCTTCGAGCATTTTACACCATTGTTTGGCTAGGGTGTTCATAAGTTTTCATTTATTGCTTATATTCAGCTTATTTACATGCTTAATAGTTATATTATAGCTTAGATCTGCCTAGATTGCTTATTGTTGCTTAATTTTCTGTTATCATAGTACTTGTTCTTATTTGATTTCAAACTCTCATAAAAGCTCAGAAAAATAGTCATATATTGCATATGCTTATTCTTAGCTTACTATTAGTTCAAATTCAGTTTTTAATTGTCATTATATCTTATTTTGTCACTTTGAATAAAAAAAAAAACAAGTTATAAGGTCAAATCAACTTAAAAATACACAAATAGATTTTAAAGGAGTGTTTGGTTTATACTTTTATATTAAGTCAAAATCAGTTTTACACCTTATTGGTCATTTTGTCACTTTGATTTAGCTTTAAAACAGTCATAGTAGTAGGTTAGAGGTTAATTTTAAAAGTTTTGAATAGTTTTTTGGTTTTTAAACCATTTTCTCAAGTTTAAAGGTTTTTAGAACATTTAGCATAAATTTTTGAGTTGTGTGCTTATTGAGTCAAGTTGGAGAGCCATTTTGTGTCAAGTATTGTTGGTGGTAATGCGCCCAGCAGGGTAAGATAATCAATAGCAATGCAAGACCAAATCAGGTTACCGGATATCACTTGGAATCGTGTGATCACTTTCCAAAGTAAACTATTCGACCTTATTCTTGGGTTACACGAATATCTACTTAGGATAAGACCAAATGTTAGTTCTTGAATTAGGCACAAATCAATAACCCTTGCGCATATAAGTGTTTTAGCTTTCTGTTTGTTTCTCCTGGTTTTTCTCTATATCTCCATGCTGATGATGTCGATCTCTATATATAGTAGAGAACACTCAACCCTAGTTAATGGAGTTTATGAGTGATTAATGGCCAATTAATCACCCATAATAAGCCTCCATTATCATAGGAATAGTGGTTACATGACCAATTAAACGTGGTCATAAAGCAGTCATAACAGCCACTTGAATGGGTCAAAGTTGTTACAAGTTAATCACTGCAACACTACCAGCAGGAACCAATACACTAGCAGTAGGAACCATCAGTCACTACACTAGCAGTAGTAAGCAGCACTATTAGTAAGAACCAATACACTAGCAGCAGGAACCATCAGTCACTACATATCCAAATTCATAAATGTTGTAAGAGCCAAAAGTCCAAAGCTCCCTGAAGCGGCAAAACTTCAACATTCACATAGGTGGTTCCTCTTTATTCATGCTCTTGCTTAGCACTTTTTCAAAGAAATAAACCATTAAGAAGTAAAGACTTCATCCTCCTTTTCAGCAGGTTATGAGCACAACCTTGGGATGTAAATAAAACATGTGCTCCAGTCCACTGAATGTTCAGCTTTCAACATTGAACTCAGCTCCCAAGTTTCCTTAGGAGGGAGTTGGGTGTCTTAGCATTCAGTGACTAAGTTAGACTTAAACCCATCCCTTTAGCAGACTTTATAACCAAGTCTCTAGCTAATCCCTTCGTCAAGTGACCAGCTAAATTGTGTTAAGATCTTACAAACCCTATAGAAATCACCCCATTCAAGATAAGCTCACGAATCATGCTATGCCTGACACCTAAGTGTCTAGACTTCCCATTGTACATCTGGCTATAAGCCTTTGCCAATGTAGCTGCACTATCACAACGGATAGAAATAGGTGCTATAGGTTTAGGCCACAATGGAATCTCAAGAAGCAAGTTTCTCAACCATTCAGCCTCTTTACCAGCAGCTGCTAAGGCTACAAACTCATAATCCATTGTTGAACTGGTGATGCATGTTTATTTCTTGGATGCCCAAAAAATTGCACCTCCACCAAGTAGGAATACCCAGCCACTAGTAGACGAATTACCTTCAGTGTTACTGATCCAACTTGCATCAGTGTATCCTTCCAATACTGAAGGATAACCAATATAAGAGAGACTATAGTCAATAGTTCCCTTCAAATACTTTAGTACCCTCTGAATTGCTTGCCAGTGATGAGCACTAGGATTACTAGTATACCTACTCAATTTACCCACTGAAAAAGCAATATCAGGTCTTGTACAAGTCATGGCATACATTAGGCAGCCAATTACCTTGGAATACTCAAGTTGAGATACAGCCTTGCCAGTATTAAGCATCAGCTTCTCACTTGTATCCATAAGAGTACTCACTGGAGTACAATCAGAGTAGTTGAATTTCCTCAGTACCTTCTCAATATAATAAGACCGAGGGATTGAAATTCCACTACTCTCATGCTTAATCCTTATATCAAGGATAAAATCAGCCTCCCCCATGTCCTTCATGGAGAACCATGATGACAAAAATTCCTTTGTCATGTCAACCTGATTTTGGTCAGTGCCAAAGATCAGCATGTCATCAACATATAGACAAATGATGACTCTTTTACCAGATTCATCAAATTTTCTATACATACCTTTGTCACATTGGTTAAGAACATAACCACTAGACAAAACCACTTCATCAAATTTTTGATGCCATTGCTAAGGTGCCTGTTTGAGTCCATACAATGACTTAACCAGTTTACACACCTTGTTTTCATTACCAGGCATGCTGAAGCCCTGAGGTTGGTTCATATAAATCTCCTCATCCAATTCACCATTCAAGAAAGTTGTCTTCACATCCATCTGATGAATAATCAGATTGTGAATTGATGCCAAAGCAATCAGCAATCTAATGGTACTAATACGAGCCACTGGGGCATAAGTATCAAACTAGTCAATTCCTGACTTTTGTTTAAAGCCTTGAATGACTAGTCTAGCCTTGAACTTTTTAATAGTTCCATCTACCTTCATTTTCCTTTTGAAAATCCATTTGCAACCTGGTGGTAGATCAACCAACACCCAAGTGTTGTTTCCCACGATGGAATCCGTCTCATCATTGATTGCTTCTTTCCAGAAAGTAATATCTTGGGACTTTATTGCTTCTTCAAATGTCTTGGGATCATCCTCAACAATGAAGCAATAGGAGTATTGGTCAGAGACCTCATCCCTAGTTCCTTCAATTAAATATAATTGAAACTCAGGTCCAAATGACTTTGGTTTCCTGACCCTTTTGCTCTTTCTGAGCATAGGTTCAGGTTGTTGAACCACAACCTTATCAAGGACCTCTGATGGTACTTCATCAGGGACCTCTGATACACCAATGTCATGAGTTCCATTAGGAATCCTCTGACTTGGTCTAGGGACTGATGAGAATCTATTCTCATCAAAGTTTGCATACCTTGATTCAATTATGGAGTTAATTGAAACAATTTCATTAGGTTCAATAACATAGAACCTAAAAGCCTTGGAATGCTTAGCATATCCAACAAAGATGCAGCCAATGCCTCTTTCACCCAAAGTTTTCAGCTTTGGATCAGGGAGTCTTACAACAGCCCTACAACCCCAAACCTTGAGATAGTTCAGGTTGGGTTTCCTTTTAGTCCAGAGTTCATATGGGGTTGTCTTGCTCCTTTTGTTGGGAACCCTATTTAATAAATAGCAAGCTGTTAACATAGCTTCACCCCAGAACCCTTGACTCAGTCCTGAATAGGACAACATAGAATTAACCATCTCCTTCAGCACCCTGTTTTTCCTTTCCGAAATACCATTTTGCTGAGGAGAATAGGGAGCAGTCGTTTCATGGATTATACCAACAGACTGAAAATACATAGTATCCATGTACTCACCTCCCCTATCAGTCCTTAACCTTTTGATTAGGGACCCTTGTTGCAATTCAACTTTAGTTTTAAACACTTTGAATTTATCTAATGCTTCATCCTTAGTATGTAATAGATAGACATAACAAAACCTAGAAGCATCATCAATAAATGTCACAAAGTACTTCTTATTCCCCAAAGAGGGAGTGGCATGCAAATCACACAGGTCACTGTGTATTAGCTCCAAGAGCTTAGTTTCACGTTTAACACCCTGAAAAGGTTTCTTAGTTATCTTGGTCAACATGCAAGTTTAACATTTTTCAGTGTCCATGTCAAATGCTGGGATTAACCCATCCTTATACAAATCTTGCATCCTTTTATAGTGTACACGGCCAAGTCTAGCATGCCAAAGGGTAGAGTCAGTCATGTCAGAGGTGGTCACAAAGGCTGAATTATCACATTCATTAACAATATTAAGCGTGAACATTTGGTTACACAAATAGCCAAAACCAATAAATACACCATGCTTAGATAGAACAAATTTATCAAATTCAATAACTTGTTTATATCCATGATTATTCAAAACACTACTTGAAACCAAGTTCTTCCTTATATCAGGAACATGAATAACATTAAACAAAGTTACAATATTTCCAAAACTAAACTTAAGATCTACACAACCACGTCCACGCACCAAGGCTGTTGACTCATTTCTCATGTGAAGAATAGAACCATTATGCAGTGACTCATAAGTCTTGAACCAGCTTCTATCTTTGCACACATGAACAGTAGCTCCAGAGTCAACCCACCACACAACATCATCATCATCCTGCACATAGTTAGATTCAGATACATATGTAACATAATAAATCTGAAAAGATTCATTAAACATATTCTGACCTTTTAGGGACATGACTGAACCACCACTCCCTGATCCACTAGTGCCTGATCCATTGGTTTTACCACCAACCTTAACACGTTTGCAATCCCTTTTAATGTGACCAGATTTGCCACATTTCCAACAAGTAGGTGATGCCTTCTTGTTAGGATCTGCCCTTATGTTATCATGATGTTTACGTTTGCCTTTGCTGTCATTGTACATGGTGGAGTTGTTATGCTCCACCATATTGACAACAGATGCACCAGTAGCATTGCTACTCTTTGGTTTGTCATTATCCTGGACCCTGAGAGATTCCTCAATGCGCAGATGGCTGCCCAACTCAACAAGAGTTAACTCCTCCTTATGTTTCAAGGTATGCTTGAAATCTTTCCAAGAAGGGGGAAGTTTATCAATGACACACGAGACTGAAATAGCCTCATCCATTTGCATATTGTGTTGTGTAAACCTTCAAAGTATACCAAGAAGTTCATTGTATTGTTCCATAACTGGTCTTGAATCAGTCATTTTGTAATTTGTGAAATTACTTACAAAGAACTTCTAACTTGATGCATCCTCAGCCATATATTTGGCATCCAAGGAATCCCATAGTTCTTTGGAAGATTCAAAATTCTGATAAATATCAAAGAGTGAATCAGACATACCATTGAGAATTAAGCCTCTACAAATGTAGTCATCTTTCTCCCATTTGCTCCTCCGCCTTATCTGTTCCATAGTAGCATCATCCCCATCATCAGGAATAGGTATAGTCAGAACATAGACCACACTCATGCTTGAAAGAAGAAAGTGCATCTTCTTTTTCCATCTTTTGAAGTCCACACCTTCAAACTTGTCAAGCTTGGCAAAGTTTGAAGCCATGTGTTTCATTGCAACAGCAGCCATTGATTATCACAAAATAGTTTACTTTGATTATTGGTGGTAATGAGCCCAGCAGGGTAAGATAACCAGTAGCAATGCAAGACCAAATCAGGTTACCTGATATCACTTGGAATCATGTGATCACTTACCAAAGTAAACTATTCGACCCTATGCCTGGGTTACACGAATATCTACTTGGGATATGACCAAATGTTAGTTATTGAATTAGGCACAAATCAATAACCCTTGCGCATATAAGTGTTTTAGCTTTCTGTTTGTTTCTCCTGGTTTTTCTCTATATCTCCATGCTGATGATGTCGATCTCTATATATAGTAGAGAACTCTCAACCCTAGTTAATGGACTTTATGAGTGATTAACGGCTAATTAATCACCCATAATAAGCCTTCATTATCATAGGAATAGTAGTTACATGACCAATTAAACGTGGTCATAAAGCAGTCATAACAGCCACTTGAATGAGTCAAAGCCGTTACAAGTTAATCACTGCAACACTACCAGCAGAAACCAATACACTAGCAGTAGGAGCCATTAATCACTACACTAGCAGTAGTAACCAGCACTAGCAGTAAGAACCAATACACTAGGAGCAGGAACCATCAGTCACTACACTAGCAGTAGTAACCAACACTAGCAGTACTAACCACTATTGATTCAGGGTGTTCAGGGACCTCACGGGTGTACACTCCGTACCTCCTAACCCAAAACCAGGTGTGAATTAATCCCACAAGTGCACTAAAATTTCCAACAAATATCAGTCCATTAGTCTATTTGAGTCACTTTGAATCCGAGTCTAGAGTCAAATTGCACTTCTGCAAGTTTTCCTAAAAGTCAAAAACAAAAAAATAGTGGTTGCTGTCTGTTTATATTAGCTTAATTATAAGCTGATATAAAGCTTCAAAATCCATAATAAAGGTTTTTAAGTATTCTTTGGTTGCTTATTTCAATTTGTTTTTGGTCATTATAGGTTAGTTTAATCTTTTGAGTGCTTATTTTGAGTCAAAAAGTCAGCAATTTAGCCCAGTGTACACTGAGCTGCTGTCTCAGATCCACTTTTTCTCAGCTTATTTTTTATGCTTATTTGTGTTCCAAATACCTTACATATTGCTCTTAGGTGTTCTTTTCTTGCTTATTCCTATCTTTTTTTTAGCTTAAATGGTCTTAGCTTGACATTTACTTGCTTAAAAATGAGCTTAAACTTGCTTTTCAAATAGATTTCATAAAGCTAATACGGGTAACAAGTGGTTTGTGCAACTTAGTGTTTTCAAAAGCTTAAAAATAAGCTCTAAAAAGCTCTTATTGGTCTGAAAATTGGCCAGCATGCTTTTTGCTATCCTATCTTTGCTTATTTGCTTATTGGGAACCTTTAGCTTATTGTGAGGTAGCTTTTGCACTAGCTTAAAGATAGTCATTTAGGTTGTTTGGCTGCAGTTTTCATCAAGTGTTTTTTTTAGGATTAGAGCTTATAAGACCTAGACTTGTGCTTATATTTAATTTTCTATTGCTTATTAGAGTTGGATTTAGTGTTTCAGTAGCGTATTTGGTCTTTGGTAGCTTATTTAAGCTTATTAGCTTATTTTCAGTTTAGGTGTGTTTGTTTTAAGCTTACTTTTTAGTTTTCAGCCTTTCAAACTGCCTTTTCTAGCTTATTCTTAAAAGTGAAAAAATATTTTCTTTATTAAAACTGCTTATCTTAGTTCACTTTACATTTTTTCAAATAAAAAATAAATAAATAAATAAATAAATAAACAGATTTCACAAAAAGGGAAGCCACAGGATCGACCCTGTGACCTTCCCCTTCACACAGCCTCACACACACACACGCCTAAACCAACTGCCCTAGGGACTTTTCTCATCATATGTTTACAAAATTAAATATAAAAGGGAATAAGTAGCTTATTGGCTAAATCAACAGTTCTGCTTATTTCAGCTTATTAAGGTGTGCTTATTTGAGTTTCTTATTTTTCTTAGGTTAATATTAGTATAAAGTAATTATAGAAATTTCCTCAGATTTTTAATCCTTCATTTAGTATTTTTAATAATTAATTTTCTTAAAATTAGTTTTTAATTCATAATAATTAAAAGAAAAGTCAAAAAAATAATTTTCTTTTCTCTAAAATTTTCTTTTACCATTTAGAACCTAGGAAAAGTATTAGTGCATTTGTAGGACTTAATTTCTAAATTTACTTTTTAAGGTCAAGTTTACGTTCCTAATTTTTGCATTTTTTTATTTTTATTTTAATTGCTTTTAGGTCTATTTAATTCTTGCTTATTTGTCTTATATGCTTAATTTGTTCATTTTATGCTACTGATTGTCTTTTTAATACCAAAACAAAAAATCTTTCAAATATTCAAACCACTCGATCACAAACGAAATCCGACGTTCCATTTCACACCTCGTTCGGAGAACGACCAGGGAGTATCCCTACTTCCGGGTAATATACGTATTCTTGGTGGTTTGACTTCTCGTGACTCAATTTGAGACTTTCACATTTTTCTATATATATATAGAATCCAGATCGATTGAGAAGGTTTTTATTTTGAGAAGATTAAGAAGGTTTTCAAAAACGATAGATTTTTAACTTTGATTCATGTTTTTCAAGCGTAAAACTCATTTTAATGTGATTAAAATTCAAAATGTGTAAAAAAAAATTTGAATCAATGTTAAAAATCTCTTTATTTTGCAATATATATAGAATACTGAATCATCTGTACAAATTTAATGAATCGTCATCATAACTCGATTTTAACAATGATTTGTGAATCAAATTTGTGATTTATAGATTCGATTCACCATAAAATGATGTTTACTTGTGAATCAAATAAAAAACATGAATCAATTTGCTCAAACGAAGATTTTTCAATCTTCTCAAAATAAAAACCTTCTCAATGGAACCGGTGCCTATATATATATATATATATATATATATATATATATATATATATATATATATATATATATATATATATATATATATATAGTGGAAACTAGAAGGGGGGTTGAATAGTTTTGCCGACTTTAACTTTAAGTTTCAAAACTTTATATTCGATCTTATGTGAATTTGTATAATAGAAGGTATAAAGCAATAAGTAAAGTAAATAATGAAGGCAAGTAAAGTAAAGGATAGAGAATAGTGACACAAGTGATTTATAGTGGTTCGGCTACAAGGACACCTTCCTTGCCCTACTCCACTCCCCGGGTTCCCCACTCGAGAGTTTAAGCACTATGTCAACAAGCTCCTTCAACACGGCGGAGAAGCCTCACAACATCGCTTACACTTTTACCGGTACAAAGCTAAATACCGAGTCCTTAGCACGACTGACCAAACCAACACAACTATTACAAAACAACTATGTGAAATATGAAATACAAGATCTTGCTACAGAAATCTTGTGGAGGAACAAATCAATCAAGGACCCCTTGCTTGGATGACTTGTAGTATCATGATAGCGCCTTTGAGAAGGACCTATATGAGACTCACAACAAGAGAAAGAAGAGCTACTAGATTGATCAAGAGATCAGAGGTTAAAAGAGTGAGATAATTATATGAGAGAGTTTGTAAGAAGAGGGGTGAGTAACAAGGAAGAAATGGCTCACTATTTATAGGCAAGAAAGCTTACTGTAGCCCGGTTTCAACGGATCCCTCACTTCGGGGATCCATCCAGTGAAATCCTAGGGATCCGGCAAGCTGGGTTGTACCAGTCCAGATTTTGGGTTGCAAACCGGGTTATGGGTTATTGGTATGAGCCATGGGTACCCAACAAGATACAATGTATCTAGACAATGGGTCATGGGTCTTGGGTCATGGGTCATGGATAATACCCAACATGATTTCATGCATGATGTCATGCAATGGATCATGGGTTATGGATTAGTTCCATGGGGATGGGTCATGGGTCTTGGATATTACCCATCCTATTACATAAACTATTACAACATTTTATGTGAATGACCAAATGTATATACTTTACAAAAATAACATGTATTCTTATAATTTTACTTATGATAACTTTATATTTGTTATCAACAAAACACAAAGAGATCGCTAAATATGAAAAAACGTTTTTACGGTTTATTTGTAATAACAATCTCCCCTTTTTTCTTGATGACAAAACATAATGTTATGATCAGTAAAACTTAAGATTAGATGTATGTTTTGAAAACATATGTAAGTAAGTTTTACTTCTTCTCCCCCTTTTTGTCGAACCAAAAAGCGAACCTAATGAAGAAATAAATTGTGGAATAAAAATAAGTATGAGCCACAAAGCACTAGCTCCCCCTTAACGGTAGCTCCCCTAGTAGTAACATCTAATATAATCTTTTATAGGACGAGAAACAAGGCGGAGAGCCAAGGTACGTAAACAAAACCTTGTAATAAAATATCAAAGTGTAGTGGTATATAGGCCACATACAAAATGTAAAACTAAGAACAAGGTTTGTTCTTTAAAATGGCTCAAAAGAAAAAAAAAATAGATAAAATAGTAATATAATTCCTTCCATGCTTGCAAATGGTTAATTATGGAAGTCTTGGTGAGTGATAATGTTGATGCAATCAAGGATGTGGTTGAGTATGAATCGCATCTCATCCCTTATTTCCAATGCGAGATCCCTAGTGGATTGACAATGTATACATGAGAGATGGTGAGGGAGGTGTTGATGAATGGTTTTCGGGTAAGTTTGATATGTGGAGGGGGGAAGATGTGGTGGAAATGTTGGTAAATATGGATCAAAGTCCATGTTGTTAGTGAGTGGTAGTGGAAAAGAACCTAGATGTTCTTGTAAAATAATGGGAGGTAGAGGTGGTGATTTTGCAAGCTCTTTGTAAAGTGTGTTTGGAGATGTTGGTGGTGTTAAAACGACTAGTTCTTTTGGGTTTAAGTTGGAAGCTAGTTGCGTAGTTTTCGATGGTTGAAGTGGAGCAGGTGGTGGAGGGGACACGAGTAGTGGTATTGTTTTTTGTGTCTTTAGGAGTGCCGCTAGAGTGATTTGAGTGTTAAGTGGAGACTCGGTAGGTGAATGTGTTGATGAGCTTGTGGGAGATGATGGAGGTGCTACAAAGTAGTCATTTGGTGGAAAGTTAGTAGTTGGTGATGGGCTTTTTGACAAAGGTTTAGCTAAACAACAAGGCTGGATGCTAATCCATGCGGTTCTCCTAGATTTGGTTGGTGGTGGTACTACGGAAGGTGGTAGGATGAAGTTTTGGATTTCTTGAAAATGATTGTTTTCACTAGATGGTTCATCTATGTTTGAGTATCTTCTGGATGACATGAGGATGCTTGTTTGTGAGGTTGATAGTGATGGATATGCAAGCATTTTGGAACGTTATTTATAGAGCAAATAATGCATTGCAATGAATGCTAAAACCAAAATGTGGACTAAAATATAATGATTAGATATGAATTCAATGCATGTGATCATGAGAACACAAGCATTAAGTAACATATTCATTAGTGAAAAAGCTAAAATGTTGAAAATATGAAAGTTTTAGCCAAAGTGAGAAAAATAGGAGAAACTTTTAGCTTCTGTGGCACGGTTCCCACGGATCCGACCCTTTAGGGATCCGTCCAACGTAAAAGCTGGGATCCGTGGAACTGGTGTTCTTAGGCAGCTCAAATTTTTCCTTTTGGAAACAAGAGTGCTGATTCTTGAAAACCAATTATAAGATTTTTGTAGTATTTGGGAAACTCAAATGTATTAGATTTGAGCACCGGGATCGTTCCAAGCGAAGGATGAATGGAGTTTAAAACTCACGTCACGTTATTCGGGATTTGAATGGGTAAAAAGGATTTTTGAGTGATTTCTAAACTACGGGGCAAGCAATAATAATGAAAGGCATATAAATCTACTAATCCTAAGGTGCAAACAAGTAATCTCAATTAAGTACGCAAATTGAACTAAAGACGCAAATTACTTTATGCTAAAAAAACGTATTCTAAAATGCAAATTAATCTATTTTAACCCCTAGAAGTGATCTAATATTTTTCCTAGAGCTAAAAATGTGATTTAAAAATTATCTAAAATTTAAAACTATTTTTTTTTTTTTTTTTTTTTTTGATTTTTGATTTTAAAAAAAACGGAATATATATATTTTTTTGAATTAAAATCTAAATTCGGGTTTTCATGTTTTTAACATTTTTTTTAGAGATTTTTTTAAAAACTAATTTAACTAATTAAAGTTTAAACTAAAATTTAAATGACAAACTACAACTAGTGACGATGAATATTAAGCTAAGAGAATGATACTAAAAAGACTTAACAAGCATCATACGAAAAATTAAACGTAACGGTAAACTAAGAATCTAAGCTAAAAAGGAAGTAAGAGAATAGAACCCGGTGATTTATACGAGAGAAATACCACCCGATCTTATAAACTAAATAAATTTTTAAAGTTTATTTCTTTATTAACTTTAATTTTGCTAATTAGTTAAATAAAGTTTTAAGCTTTATTAACTAAATAACTTAATAAAAGTTATTAAATTTGTAGACTTTAATGATTTTTAAGCTTATAAGACCCGTAAGCTCCACGCCTTATGAGGTAAGATTGGATTACACAAACAAAATCAAAACTTTAAGGGTTAGCACAATTATATAAATATAAACTTTTTATAATAAAAAGCTAAAATAAAAGATAAACTAATCTTAATAAATCAAATCTTAACCACCAAACTCTCTCAAGGAGATATGTTTCCACAAAAACTAATTTGGTTATTAAGGTTAAGATTTAAAATATAAGATTTTTTTTTTATTTATTTTTTTTTAAATAAAAGAAAATAAATCAATGAAAAATATCAAATGAACTCCGAAAATTCCGAATGTTTTTTAACAACGTCAGAAAAGTGATAGAAGCTCACAGAAAAGTTAGAATTTTTGGAAATAAATAAGTATTTTTTTCGATTTCTATGTTTAAAATTTCAAATAAATCAAAATAAATAGTAAACTAGTTCAAAAAAATATGAAAAATTCACACTATCTTAAGAAAACTATGAAAAGCTACCAGAAAATATAAAAATATTTTTTTGACTTTTTTTTCTATTTTTAAAAAATAAAATACGAAACAGAGTTTTTAGAGAAAAAGCACAGAAACAGTTTTTGATTTTTTAAAAATACTAAAACAACTCAGAAAATTACGAAAATTTTATGACGAAAATAAAATATATTTTTGGATTTTTTGTAAAAAAAAGACAATATTTTTAGAGACTTTTTTCTATTTTTAAGCTAAATAAAACAAGAAAAAAGTGAACTTTAATAAAAATAAACAATAATAAAAAAAAACTAAACTTTTATAAAAATATAAATATATGTTGAGCGTGTGCACGGAGCGTATAAAATACACTCACACAATCTTACTATAACTCAACTCTTCATGGGATATTTTTATAAAAAGTTTTATAAAAATAAAAGGAAATAAAAAGGATTAAGAGATGAGAAGAATAAAGAGATGCAAGAAATAAATAAAACTTTTATAAAACTAAAGAGCATAAAAATAAAATACAAGAGTTTTGGTACAAAAATAAATAAAAGAGATCATTAAAATGAGGTGAGGAGGTGGGTTTTTAAAGACCCAATAGTTGCACTTTGGACCCTAATAATTTTTCATAATGGCCCCTAAACTATTCAATCATGGCACAAAAATAGCTCCTACAAAACTTGGTCCCCAAGTAAATTTTATACGAATGCTTTGTAGCAGATTGCATTTTTCATTTGGATGGCTTGATCTGGGCTTGAATATGGACTTGGCTTCTTTTCGCTGTTGGGCCTCGAGCTGAGATGGGCTTCGCTTGGGCTCAATTGACAGATTTAATTTGCAATAATTTGTGATGTAAAAAATATTCCAATAATTTTGTCGTTAATGGGATTTGAACCAAAGACCTCTTGCTTGATATACATGTCCCCACCGACTAGACCAAAAGTCTTTTTGTGTTAGATGTTGCATTTAATTTTCCTTTAGCCTCCTTTTTCTGCTGCTCCATTTTTCTTTAAATTAATTAATTCTTCGGGCTTCGTTTATTCTTTAAAATTTTCTTCTTTTGCCTCGATGCTCCAAATAAAATTATCATTAGACCCGTAACTTCGTGCTCCTTCCATTCTCGTGCTCGTTTTTGTCCATTTGTCTTCTTTTTGTCCATTTTACAATATCCGTTACCTGCACATACATAAAAACAAAAACACAAATATTTATGGCTTTAGGGGTTAGTTTTTGGTCTTTTTGGTCCGGTTTTGATAACGAAAAAGTATATGTCTTTACATATACCAAGTGCCTAGTGTGTTTCTATATGCAAACCATTTGGAGTTGGGGTTATCTCGACTCCTAAAAAGAAAGGAAAAATAAACAAAGAAGTGAAAACTCATATGTATGTAATTATGTGAGATAACCCGAGTGCTCCTTAATTCATTTTTTCTTAAATGAATGTACCCGAAAACACATATTAGTTATGTATTCCCTTTAGCATTCAAAAGACATGAGATGCAAAAAAAAAATTACTTTTTATTAAAAATAAAAGAAAAAGTTTGCCCTAGACATGAGAGTGATTTTTTAGAAAGATGATACGGGGAGAAGTATCTTTTTACAAATCATTTCGAAAAGTTTCTAGTATAGAAAGAAAATTTATCTTGAGTTTTGAAAATCCCCATATTGTTTGTGAGTTGTGTGTGAAATAGAGATCCTAGACTCAGAAAATAAGGTAAGGCAAACGTCTACGTACCTTGTAGAAAGAAATTTCATGACAATTGTTTCATAGGACCAAGTGATAAGGATTTAAAACGTACACTTTTAAGGGGTCATTTAAGCCCTTAATCGCCCACTTTTAAATATGTTACTGCTTAATTTCGTTTCTTTTCACTTTTTAGGTCTCTTGGAAGCAAAATGATGGAATGATGCATATTTGGACGAAAAGGAGTGAATATATGAAGAAAATGGCTAAGTCAAGATCGAAGCCACTCAAGCTGCTGAAATTGAAGCTGACGGCGTCCCAACTAAAAGGAAATGCCGCCCCTCTCTATGGATTTAATAAAAATACACCTAACGGCTCAGTACACTTTTTGCTCAAATACACCTGACGGCGTCTGGCTTTGAAGAGGAAGGGCGTCACTAAGACTTTTCATCTCAGCCGGACCAGATCCAGAATCAGACGACGTCCCTGCTGAAGCCTGACGGCATCACAACTACAACGTGACGCCGTCCCAACGATAACTTGGCCATGACGAAAACCCTAATGACGGCGTCCCACCTATAAGGCGACGCCGTCGCAAGTGTAAATCTATATATAGAATTCGATTTTCAGTATTTTAAGAGGTAGACTTGTGGAGTAAAAACCCTAAACGTTTGTAGTCCAACTTGACAGTATCTTAGGGTCCCAAACCCTATTTTACATATCAAGATAAGTTTTTTATTCCATTAGTATCATTATGTCTTCTATTGAATGTGTGTATGCTTGCTTGTTTAACATGTTCGGCTAAATTTCTTGTGTGTTTACTTAGATCTATGAAACCTAGTTATTAATTATTTATTGGTTGTCTCTTATCTTAATTGTAATTGGCTTAGGAGTGAAATTAGGCTATCGTTGTGTTTAAATGCTTGAGTAATCTTTGTGAACATTAGTTTATGAATCACTTAGATGATTTCGTAGTCTAAACATCCAAAGATAACCTTAAAGTTAGTTTATGAAACATCTAGCGGATTTCGTAGGCAATAACCTTAAGGTAGTCTCAAAGAGTTAGGGAAAAAGGCACACCCTACGACCTTACAAAATACAACGCGTTAAGAATAAGGATGCGACAATTCAACCAACAATAAAAGATAACTAGGGAGTAATAGTATCTAGGTAAGCACATTTTTAATCAACATACGAGCATATAATCAAAAAGACATAGCTACCCATAGTATTAGATAATTAGAATAGTGGAAGTAATCGGTAGAAGTACCACACCCATACCAATTGCCTCGAGATTTTACCCTTAGCTTTCTAAAAAACCAATATAAGATAAAAAAAAAAAGAATCATCCTCAACCCCACCTTAGCAAAATACACTTCTTGCTAGCATTTCTATTCCTCTAGAGAATAATATCAATACCCGAGGCTTACCCAATACTACACTACAACGATTAGGTTCACTCCCTAGGGTGTTGAAAAACTTGCTCGACGAAAAGGAAGTTCCTTTGACCCCAAATGCGCTTCGTACGTGCATTAAGTTTTTGGCGCCGCTGCCGGGGAATAGAATAGCTAGTTAGATTTTTATCTCGTTTAGGTTCCCTTGCTTGATTCCTATTAAGTGAGATTTTTTCTCATTTTTAGCTTCCTCATAGTCTATCCCCCTTCTTCGTGACTTTGTTCATAAACCCCATCACTTTTCATCATGGAAGGTGACAACCCCCACCTCATCACCCAATTCCCATCGGCCCACCACCAATTGACCCGCCAAGAGGCCGTACTCTTGGTGAATACTCTAGACCGAGCCACCAAGGCTATGGGAACACCATTGAGCTCCCCGATCAAGCTCAAACTATAGCCCTGCGATCCGACACCATTCGGTTGGTGCAAAACGGATGTGCAGTCCATGGACTTCATTCCGAAGATCCTAATAAGCATCTCAAGGACTTCCTTAAATTTGTTGATTCCATCGACCTTGATGCTACCACACGGGAGACCACGCGCTTGCGTTTCTTCTAATTCTCTCTACGGGGCCAAGCTAGTAATTGGCTTGAGCGACTTCCCGCCAGATCCATATCAAGTTGGGATGATCTCACCACTCGTTTCCTTGCCCAATTTTTCCCACCGGGGAGAACTAATAAACTTAGAAAGGACATCTTGATGTTCCAACAACGTCATGGCGAATCTCTCTACGAGGCATGGACTCGATTCAAGGACTTGCTCCATAAAGTCTCTCATCATGACATTGATCTTTGGCTTCAAGTCCAAATCTTTTACAATCATGCCAACTTCCTCACCAAGCGATCCGTTGACCAAGCGGCCAGTGGAAGGCTCAGCAATTTCAACGCAGAAGAATAATGGGATATAATAGAAGAGCTTGCCAGTCAAAGCTACGAAGATTGGAGTGAATCTCGTAACGCCCCCATAAGAATGGTAAATGCCATAGCAATTCCTCATGAGCACTCTAACATTACCGAAGAGAAAGTTAGTACCCTTGAGAGAAGGATCAAATATCTAATTGAAAGGCAAAAGAAAGCACCTGGACTAATCCATCGAGCAACGGTTAATTCCATTAACTCCGCCAACCGTCCAACACCTCTCTCTGAATCACCAAGCCGTGAACAAAATCCCACTTCTGTACGGTGCTTCCGTTCTACCTCTCCAATTCCACTCTCACCCAGCTTCAAAGCACAAATGAGAGAATACATGGCAGCCCATTCGGAAAGATTAGCCAAATTTGAAGAAGAGGTTTATAGGCAAAAGGAAGAAATGCAGGAAAAAATGACGGAGATGATAAACTTGGTGAAAGAGTACACTAAAACGAAGGTTCCCGAGAAGGTGTTAGTGAGAAACGATGATCACGCTTCCCCTACTTCGTTTGTTAACGCCATTTCCATTGTTTTCGATGAGGGTGGAGTAGTGGAGAAGAAGGATACTGAGAGCAGCAAGGATTGTAATGAACCCAAAATCATTAAACACTACCTTAAGCATGAGATCAATAAGAAAACAATTGTTAACCAAGTGAACAACTTTAGCTACAATGAGATTCTTAGGAAAGCCCTCTTAGGTGAAATAAAAGAAGAAGAATATGACACCATGAGGGGTCAAAGGAAACTTCCTTTTCTTCGAGCAAGTTTTTCAACCACCTAGGCAGTGAACCTAATCGTTGTAGTGTAGTATTAAAGTAAGCCTCAGGATTGATATCGTTCTCTAGAGGAATAGGAATGCTAGTAAGAAATTACTACGCTAAGGTTGGGGTTGAGGAAGATTATTTTTATCTTTTTTTTATATTTTTTAGAAAATATAAATTACGAATCTCGGGGTATTGGATTTAAGGGGTGGTATTTCTACCAATTACTCTACTATTATCTATTCCAATTAACTAAACTAAGGGGTAGTCTATGTCTATTTGATGTGTGCTCATATGATGATTAAAGATGTGTTTACCTATATGCTATTACTCCCTAGTTATCTCCTATTGATGGTTGAATTGTCACGTCCTTATTCTTAACGCGTTGTGCCTTCTAAGGTCGTAGGGTATGCTTTCTTCCCTAACTCTTTGAGACTACCTTAAGGTTATTGCCTACAAAATCTCTAGGATTCATAAACTAACTTTAAGGTTATCTTTGGATTTTTAGCCTACAACAACTCTAGGCGATTATAAACTAATGTTCACAAAGATTACTCAAGCATTAAAAACACAACGATGGACTATTGCAATCCTAGGCCAACTACAATTAAGATAAGAGACAACCAATCAATATTCAATACCTAGGTTTTATAGATCTAAGCAAACACACAAGTAAATTAGCCGAACATGGTGAACATGCAAGCATACACACATACAATTGAAGACATAATTAAATAAATGAAGTAAATTACTTATCTTGTTGTAAAATAGGGTATGAGAACCCTAAGATACTGCCTAAGACAGCCAAAAATCGTTATTAGGTTTTACTCCAAAAAACTACCTCTCTAAAAGTCTGAAAATTCGAATTCTATATATAGAGTTACAACTGCGACGGCGTCACTCTTTAATTGTGACACCGTCGGATCGCCGCCATTAGGGTTTCGTCTTGACCATGTTAACTTTGTGACGGCGTCATCTTGTGGTTGTGACGCCGTCGGCCTCATCTTCTGACGCCGTCGGAATCTGAATCTAGGCCGTCTGAGTTGTGACGCCCTACTCTTTAAAGCTTGACGCCGTCAGGTACAAAATAGCAAATTCACTACTAAGCCGTCATAATTTTAGAGCATGTTGTGACGGCGTCGCCCTTTGACTGTGACGCCGTCACCTTCAATTCCAGCAGCTTGAGTGTCTTGATCTTGACTTTGGCCATTTTCTTCATATATTCACGCCTTTTCGTCCAAATAAGTGTCATTCCAGCATTTTTCCTTCAAGAGACCTAAAAAGTGAAAATGAACGAAATTAAGCAGTAACGGATATAAAATTGGTCGATTAAGGGCTTAAACGACCCCTCAAAAGTGTACCTTTTAAATCCTTATCACACCATGCCTATGGGACCTATGTACGACTTGATTCTGAGAAAACCAGTAACAAAGAAACAAGAGATCTCAGGGAATTTCGTGATACCATGTAGCATAGGTGACTTCGAGAATATAAATGCCTTAGCCGATCAGGGATCCGATGTAAACATAATGCCGCTATCAGTCTATAGTAAGTTGACTAAAGATGATCCAACCAAGACCAATCTTAGACTTTCCTTAGCAAATCACTCATATGTTTATCCCATAGGAATAGCGGAGGATGTCTTAATTGAGGTTTCCAATATTTTCTATCCGGTAGACTTCGTAATCATAGATATTGAGGAAGATAAAAACATGCCATTAATCCTCGGAACACCTTTTCTGGCCACCGCCAAGGCAACCATCAAATGCGGTGAGGGTATCATGATTCTCAAAAGTAGCAAAGGACAAGTTAGGATACCTATTGTTCCGAGATATCCTTTGAAGATTATGGAGAAAATAAATGATAGGAATTCATGTTGGTGGTTATTCGTCCCAAAGCAGGGTGAGATAATCAACTTCAGCAGAAATGCTCAACTGTTCAGTAGAAACAAAACTAAGGTCAGCAGTAACAGATACCACTTGGTGGTTACCGGATATCACTTGGAATCGTGTAATCACTTTCCAAAGTAAACTATTCGACCCTAATGCCTGGGTATCACGAATATCTACTTGGGATAAGACCAAATGCAGTTAGAGAATTAGGCAAAATTCTTTAACCCTTGCGCTTATAAGTGTTATGTGTTTTCTGTGTGTCCTTCATGCATGTTCAGATCTCCTATTTATAGGAGGTTACTCTTGACCGTTCCAATGGAATTATGAGTATTAATCGGCCCATTAATAGCCTCATAATCATCCCCATTATAGCCGTTAGTGGTTACATGACCAATTAAACGTGGTCATAATGATGCAGTTGTAACTGTCATTTATCAGTACTTATTTCAGTACTTTCATAGTGCTTTCAGTGGTTACACTGCTTCAGTGGAAACGCCACTGCTTCAGTGTAAACACAACTTCAGTGAGATACCACTTCAGTGGAAACACTGATCCTGCTGAAGTACTGCTTCAGTGGAAACACTGATAATCAGTGTTAACCACAACAGTACTTTCACCAAGCACTACCAATACATACCACTATTAGAGTCAGGGTGTTCATGGACCTTATGGGTGTACTCTCCGTACCTCCTAACCCATTACAAGGTGTGAACCATCCCACAAGTGCACTAAATTTTCCAACAATCCTCCCCAAATTTAGTTCACTCCCTTTGCATGTAAAATAAACATCAAGCAAAACATGTGCATAAACGAAAATGTACTGAGGATTGAATTTCCATCTTAGTAATTACACGTTCAAATATTCGAGAATTAGGGTGTTCTAAGAATTGAACCCTTCAACCCATTTGAATACCTGAAGATAACTACACACAAGTTTTCAAACACTTAAAAGCTCCTGACACTATACAAGCCATGTGTCCATATCCAAATTCATAAATGTTGTAAAAGCTAAAAGTCCAAAAGCTTCCTGAAGCGGCAAAACTTCAACATTTACATAGGTGGTTCCTCTTTATTCATGCTCCTGCCAAGCACTTTTTCAAAGATAAGTTAACCATTAAGAAGTAAAGACTTCATCCTCCTTTCAGCAGGTTCCGAGCACAACCTTGGGATGTAAATAAAACATGTGCTCCAGTCCACTGAATGTTCAGCTTTCCACATTGAACTCAGCTCCTAAGTTTCCTCAGGAGGGAGTTGGGTGTCCTAGCATTCAGTGACTAAGTTGGACTTAAACCCATCCCTTTAGCAGACTTTATAACCAAGTCTCTAGCCAGACCCTTCGTCAAGTGATCAGCTAAGTTCTGTTGAGATCTCACAAACTCTATAGATACCACCCCATTCATGATAAGCTCACGAATCATGCTATGCCTGACACCTAAGTGTCTAGACTTACCATTGTACATCTGGCTATAAGCCTTAGCCAATGTAGCTGCACTATCACACCGGATAGAAATAGGTGCTATAGGTTTAGGCCACAATGGAATCTCAAGAAGCAAGTTTTTCAACCATTCAGCTTCTTTACCAGCAGCTGCTAGAGCCACAAATTCAGATTCCATTGTTGAACTGGTGATGCAAGTTTGCTTCTTGGATGCCCAAGAAATTGCACCTCCACCAAGTAGGAATACCCAGCCACTGGTAGACGAATTGTCTTCAGTGTTACTGATCCAACTTGCATCAGTGTAACCTTCCAACACTGATGGGTAACCAATATATGAGAGACTATAATCCATAGTTCTCTTCAAATACTTCAGTACCCTTTGAACTGCTTGCCAGTGATGAGCACTAGGATTACTAGTATACCTGCTCAATTTTCCCACTGCAAAACCAATATCAGGTCTTGTACAAGTCATGGCATACATCAGGCAGCCAATTACCCTAGAATACTCAAGTTGAGATACAGCCTTGCCATGATTAGGCATCAGCTTCTCACAAGTATCCATAGGTGTACTCACTGGAGTACAATCAAAGTAATTGAATTTCCTCAGTACCTTCTCAATATAATGAGACTGAGAGATAGAAATTCTATTACTTTCATGTTTAATCCTTATACCAAGGATAACATCAGCCTCCCCATGTCTTTCATGGAGAACCTTGATGACAAAAATTCCTTTGTCAGGTCAACCTGATTTTGGTCAGTGCCAAAGATCAACATGTCATCAACATATAGACAATTGATGACTCCTTTACCAGATTCATCAAATTTGCTATATACACATTTGTCAGCTTGGTTAAGAACATAACCACTAGACAAAACCACTTCATCAAACTTTTGATGCCATTGCTTAGGTGCCTGTTTAAGTCCATAAAGAGACTTAATCAGTTTACACACCTTGTTTTCATTGCCTGGCATGATGAAGCCCTGAGGTTGGTTCATATAAACCTCCTCTTCCAATTCACCATTCAAGAAAGCTTTTTTCACATCCATCTGATGAATAACCAGATTGTGAATAGATGCCATAGCAATCAGCAGTCTTATGGTACTGATACGAGCCACAGGGGCATAAGTATCAAAATAGTCTATTCCTGACTTTTGTTTAAAGCCCTGAATGACTAGTCTAGCCTTGAACTTTTCAATAGTTCCATCTACCTTCATTTTCCTTTTGAAAATCCATTTGCAACCCAGAGGTTTGCAACCAGGAGGTAAATCAACCAACACCCAAGTGTTGTTGCCCATGATGGAATCCATCTCATCATTGATTGCTTCTTTCCAGAAAGCAATATCCTGGGACTTCATTGCTTCTTCAAATGTCTTGAGATCATCCTCAACAATGAAGCAATAGGAGTATTGGTCTGAGACCTCATCCCTTGTTCCTTCAACTAAGTATAGTTGAAACTCAGGTCCAAATGACTTTGGAGTCCTGACCCTTTTGCTCTTCCTGAGCACAGGTTCAGGTTGCTGAACCACAACCTCATCAGGGACCACTGATGGTTCATCATCAGGGTCCTCTGATACACAAGTGTCATGAGTTCCATTAGGAATCCTCTGACTTGGTCTAGGGACTGATGAGAATCTATTCTCATCAAAGTCTGCATCCCTTGATTCAATTATTGAGTTAACTGAAACATGTTCCTAGGTTCAATAACATAGAACCTAAAAGCCTTGGAATGCTCAGCATATCCAACAAAGATGCAGTCAATGCCTCTTTCACCCAAAGTTTTCAACTTTGGATCAGGGAGTCTTACAACAGCCCTACAACCCCAAACCTTGAGATAATTCAGGTTGGGTTTCCTTTTAGTCCAGAGTTCATAAGGGGTAACCTTGTTCCTTTTGTTGGGAACTCTATTTAGCAAATAGCAAGCTGTTAGCATAGCTTCACCCCAGAACCCTTGACTCAGTCCTGAATAGGACAACATGGAATTAACCATCTCCTTCAGCACCCTGTTTTTCCTTTCAGAAATACCATTTTGCTGAGGAGTATAAGGGGCAGTCGTTTCATGGATTATTCCAACAGACTGAAAGTACTGAGTATCCATGTACTCACCTCCCCTATCAGTCCTTAATCTTTTGATCAAAGACCCAAGTTGTAATTCAACTTCAGTTTTAAACACTTTGAATTTATCTAATGCTTCATCCTTGGTATGTAACAGATATACATAACAAAATCTAGAAGCATCATCAATAAATGTCACAAAGTACTTCTTATTCCCCAAAGAAGGAGTGGCATGCAAATCACACAGGTCATTGTGAATGAGCTCCAAGATATTAGTCTCGCGACTAACACCCTGAAAGGGTTTCTTGGTTATTTTGGTCAACATGCAAGTTTTACACTTTTCAGTGTCCATGTCAAAAGCAGGGATTAAACCATCCCTTGACATATCTTGCATCCTTTTATAGTGAACATGACCAAGTCTAGCATGCCAAAGGGTAGAATCAGTTTGATCATATGTGGTCACAAAAGCTGAAATAACACTGTCAGTGGTAATATTAAGCCTGAACATTTGATTACATAAATAACCAAAACCAATAAAAACACCACATTTAGAAAGAACAAATCTATCAGATTCAATAACTTGTTTATATCCATGATTATTCAAAACACTACTTGAAACCAAGTTCTTCCTGATATCAGGAACATGAATAACATTAAACAAAGTTACAATCTTTCCAGAACTAAACCTAAGATCTACACAACTACGACCATGCACCAAGGCTGTTGACTCATTTCCCATGTGAAGAATAGAACCATCATTCAGTGACTCATAAGTCTTGAACCAACTTCTATCTTTACACACATGAACTGTTGCACCAGAGTCAACCCACCACGCAACATCATCATCCTGCACATAAAAAGATTCAGATACATATGTAACATAATAAATCTGAAAAGACTTATTAAACATATTCTGACCTTTCAGTGAGTTGGCTGAACCACCACTCCCTGAACCATTAGTGCCTGATCCATTGGCTTTACCACCAACTTTAACACTCTTGCAGTCCCTTTTAATGTGACCAGTCTTGCCACATTTCCAACAAGTAGGTGTTGCCTTCTTGTTAGGATATGCCCTTGTGTTATCATGATATTTGTGTTTGCCTTTGTTGTCATTGTACCTGGTGGAGTTGTTATGCTCCACCATATTGACAACAGATGGTCCAGTAGCATTGCTACTCTTTGGCTTGTCATTATCCTGCACCTTGAGAGATTCCTCAATGTGCAGATGACTGCCCAACTCAACCAGAGTTAACTCCTCCTTCATATGTTTCAAGGTATGCTTGAAATCTTTCCATGAAGGAGGGATTTTGTCAATGACACAAGAGACTTTGATAGCCTCATCCATGTTCATTTGGTGTTGTGTAAACCTTCCAAGTATTCCAAGAAGTTCATTGTATTGTTCCATAACTGGTCTTGAATCAGTCATTTTGTAATTTGTGAAATTACTAACAAGGAACTTCTTACTTGATGCATCCTCAGCCATATATTTGGCATCCAAGGAATCCCACAGTTCTTTGGAAGATTCAAAGTTCTGATAAATATCAAACAAAGAGTCAGACATACCATTCAGAATAAGACCTCTGCATATGTAGTCATCATTCTCCCACTTGCTTCTCCTCCTGATCTGCTCCAGAGTAGCATCATCACCATCATCAGGAATTGGAGTAGTCAGCACATAGACCACACTCATGCTTGATAGCAAGAAGTGCATCTTCTTCTGCCACCTCCTAAAGTCCACCCCTTCAAACTTGTCCAGCTTAGCAAAGTTTGAAGCCATGTGTTTCATTGCAGCAGTTGCCATTGATTATCACAAAATAGTTTACTTTGATTGTTGGTGGTTATTCGTCCCAAAGCAGGGTGAGATAATCAACTTCAGTAGAAATGCTCAACTGTTCAGTAGAAACAAAACTAAGGTCAGCAGTAACAGATACCACTTGGTGGTTACCGGATATCACTTGGAATCGTGTAATCACTTTCCAAAGTAAACTATTCGACCCTAATGCCTGGGTATCACGAATATCTACTTGGGATAAGACCAAATGCAGTTAGAGAATTAGGCACAATTCTTTAACCCTTGCGCTTATAAGTGTTATGTGTTTTCTGTGTGTCCTTCATGCATGTTCAGATCTCCTATTTATAGGAGGTTACTCTTGACCGTTCCAATGGAATTATGAGTATTAATCGGCCTATTAATAGCCTCATAATCATCCCCATTATAGCCGTTAGTGGTTACATGACCAATTAAACGTGGTCATAATGATGCAGTTGTAACTGTCATTTCTCAGTACTTATTTCAATACTTTCATAGTGCTTTCAGTGGTTACACTGCTTCAGTGGAAACGCCACTGCTTCAGTGTAAACACAACTTCAGTGAGATACCACTTCAGTGGAAACACTGATCCTGCTGAAGTACTGCTTCAGTGGAAACACTGATAATCAGTGTTAACCACAACAGTACTTTCACCAAGCACTACCAATACATACCACTATTAGAGTCAGGGTGTTCATGGACCTTATGGGTGTACTCTCCGTACCTCCTAACCCATTACAAGGTGTGAACCATCCCACAAGTGCACTAAATTTTCCAACAATTCACATGTCTCCAATAATACTGTTAAGAAGAAAATTAGTGAATGGGAAAAAAGGGCTTAGAGATTTCATGGGTCAAGGGTTAAATGCGACATTGAGGAAACGTGATAAAAAATTAGGGAACAGCTACACCACAAAGCCACAGCCTCAAAAGAACCCTAAAGAATATTTGAATGGAGAAAAGGTGCTTTTGTATAGATCAAGATTAAAAGCATTAAGATGAAGGAATAAGCCAAGATGGTTTGGACCGTATATGGTAAAAGAGACTAATCTAAAAAGTGAAGCCGTTATCATATTAGACGACGATGGGAGGGAGTTCACGGTAAGCATACAACATGTACAACCTTATGATGAAGGCTTAATGAAGGAAAATAATAACGGTAAAGAAGTTACGTAGGAGCACGACTTCGAGTCTAGCTACAAGACTAATAAATAAAGAAAAGCGCTTCGTGGGAGGCAACCCATACTTAATTGGTTTAGAACAATTCACAGCAAGTATAAGCCCCGCAAAAGTCATAACAAGCACGGAAATTACATACTAGCACCTCACAAGTGGTGTTTGGATACTCTCATCTCTCGGGTATATATGAAATATATCAAATTAGAAATGGAAGATAAAGACTCATTAACCGGTCCTAGTACATAGATTACCATAGGCTTGAGACTAGATCAAACCTCCATCGCTTTGGCATAAGCACCTAGGAAAAACTATCCAAGAGGTCTTTAAAGGGTTGTAATGTTAGGCTTACGGTAGGGAAACAAAGGGTTTGGTTGGATAGGCGATTAAGTGGTGGCAAGTAAAAAATCTTTATGTTACAAGCATGAGAAGAATGGCGTTGCTAAGCCAAGACTCGACACTCTAAACTCTAGATAACTTTGAAACAAACAAACATAAATTAAAAGATAGATGTAGGATGGTAGTCCGTATATTTTTTTCAATTTTTTTCATTTTTTTCATACATTTTTACTCTGTCATCCTCTACGATAACATCAAAATAATAGGGATTTATAGGCACATCCCTACACTTGAGTTTTTATTACTCTAACACTAATTTGACCCGAATTGAAAAGATCAAAACACTTGGAACAGTCCCAATCGTCCCAAAACTCTATACAAATGATATGACTCGACTTAGCAACTTATGCAAGCAACTAGATAATTGAACTAAGGGTTTAGTATGATAACAATAATGCACTAAAAGTGAGTGCATACAAGGTAGGCTTAGGCGATTTGTGTGTACATTTGGGGGTGGATTGTAAACAATGCTCTTCATTGATATTCCAGAAAATCGAAACATCACGAGAACCCCGAAAAGGATAGGCTCTGAGGGGTTAACTAGGGGTATCGTGTACTAAAGACGAGTACAACACAAGGGTGTGGGGGAATTACTCAACCGATGTGGAAGAAGTAATTATAATAAGGGTATCAAACAAGGGTTATCCTAATGCCTCTTATCATTTAGTTATTCGTAACTACACAAGTGTAGTCTCACTAACGATCTCGGAATGCATCACAAAAAAATTTCTAGAATCTATTATACTACCGGTACACTCTCTAAGCATTAAAAGTGAATGCTTTAATTCCTACAAATCTAAGGGCAAACCTCACATTTTTGGGGTGGAATTTGAGTGGTAAAGGGTTTTGTGCTAGTCATATAACTTCCTATCCATGAGACGCTTTATTAAGACTAATGGCCCACTCCTACATGTCATGAAAATTTTTAAATTTGGTGCCAAAATTACCCTAACCGATATTTCTCATGGTTTATTACATAAATGAAATTGGACAAGACAAATAATCAAGGATAAGCATAGTTTCAAAGTTCCCATTTTATTTTCCCTCCCAACACTTAAACTGACAATTGTCCCTAATGTTCCCCGAAAGTATCAAAATTATGATAATGGAAGGTAACTAAAAACGAAAGAAACAAATACTCCCCTGATTAGCTCGGTAGGATCCGTTTGAAGTAGTGGTTAAATTTTTCTTCAAGAAGAATGTATGCGTGAAAAGCTCCATCCAATCTTATGTATCTTCTTCTTGATAAATAAACCTGCACACTTTAAGAAAACAAACGAAACCTTCACGTAAAATTGGCGGTAACACTATATATGACTCTACTATATTAGGATATAATGCTTGTGGAATGGATGTTTGCAGGTTTTCTGGAAAATTAAGACCTGGAAAATTCTAAAAATTTATAAGTAGCACAGAAAATGAGAGAAAGTAAGATAAGTGGTTTCTGCTCCTCCTGTCGCCGTCAAGTTACGATCCTGACGCCGTCAGGTTATCCTAACAGAAACTGGTCTGCTGCGTTTTTCTGGAAAAATTACATCTTTAGAATCTGGAAAAATTTCTGCAAAACATCCATTATGACTCGATAAAAGCATTTGACTTTACCAAGCACACATATATATCTTTTCAATAATCATAATTCTCATGTTCACGTTCTTTTTAAAAACGTGTGTAATCTTCCCTACACTTATCCCTTTTGTAAAATACCTTTATATGTAATTAAGAGGAGGTTAAAGACAAAATAAAGCATTTTCACAAATTCAAACATGAGAATAAACAATCAATAAAAAGATATACGACACATAAACAAACAAACAATTAAGCATGTGTTGCCTCCCACGAAGCACTTTTCTTTATTTATGAGTCTTGTAGCTAGACTCGAAGTCGTGCCCTCTACGTGACTTCATTACCGTCACCTTCTTCCTCATGACGGTCTCTATTAGGGTTTTCCATGTTATAGTAATGCCCTATTATGCATTCTTCTAAGAAGTCATCTTCTCGCCAATCGGTTCTATATTCCGGTCCTAGTTTCAAGCAATCCTTATAGAAACCGAAAATCTTATCCTTCACATAATCTACTCCCTTTTCCTTATCCTCCTCATTCCTATAGTAGACCGATAGCTTAAGTTCTTTTTCATCATTGGATAATGAGGAAAATTTCTCAATCTTAAACGGCATTTGGTAAGCTATGTCATCGGTCTCATCCTTGAATCTCACTATTCCTAACAACGGATCATAAGTCATCCCTGTGTTTTCTATGAAAAGCTTTCCTAGAATTACGTGGGACAAGATAGGATCTATGGCCGTACTAATATCATTCACAATTATGAAATCCGTAGGATACGTGAAACTACCTACATAAACGGGCAATCCCTTAACTCTACCAAGGAAATTACAACTAACCCTAGGATTATCGGGATCTTGCCTAGTTGGGATAAGCTTCTTCATTACCCAATTATAGTAGGTGCTAGTCACGATATTTATCGGGGACTTGCGATCAATGTAGGTCTTTGCCACAAAACGATGTCCTATGCAAATTGGTATGTTAAGATTCCAAGGGTTCCCAAACTTGATCCTAGGGCTTCTCCTAACATACATGTGACGAAGGTCGCGTACTAAGTGTGGGTGGTGTAACCACCGGTAAATTTCACCTCGTATTAAACTAATATAATATTCTAACGAAAGAATACATATCCATTTTCTACGTCCAAATTTTTTTTAAGAAATGATATCCTTTTATTTGATCACAACAACTAGCCAATGTGATGAAACTCACATCTTTAATAAACATAAACATCTTTATATGTAAAACTATAAAAGTTTTCAACTTTTATTTACCACTTTACGTTATTACGTTAACGTACAATTATTAAACTTTCGAGTTAAACGTTAACCATTTATTTAAGTTTACATGAAACCCTAATTTCTTATAACTACGATTTTTCATAAATGGTAAAGTACAACATTTTATACCTAGAGTACAAGTCATTAAAGCACGGAACCTAGCTATATTTTAATTTTCGTTACAAGCCCTAATATACAACTCTATGATTTTATGTACATGATATATTTTCAAAATATTAATGTACAAGTCTTTCAAGCATATGTACAAGTCTTTAATGCATACAAGCTTAATACTTATATAAATCACATTATAAACCTCAATGTACCTACCTTAAAGCACATGATACAAACCTATATTGCACAAGCCCTTAAAATTGACTTTCCTAAATTTTCAAACCTAATGTATAACTCTCCAATGCCTGTGGTACAAGTATTTTATGTATATATGTTAAATATATCATTTACCTAAGTTAAACTAGTAATTATCTAAAGTAAAATTACAAACCTAACTAAGTATACTACATTTCTACACTCTAGGTACAACTCACTAAGGCCTAGGTACAACCCTTCAATGCCAACGCCCCTCCCCTTTTACCCTAGTTAAAATTGAACTAACTAAGTTACCATTTAGTTACCTAGTACTACATGTAAAAACTCTAGCCACAACTAATTACTTGCACATAATATTTACACATCACTCTTTTACCAAGAGTTTTTACCATGGTCAAATGTTGTAGGTAAAAACCTTGGCCAAGAACACCACCACATCACTTTGTTCCCTCATCTTCAACACTTAGCAAACCAAGCTTATGTGTATTTTTTTAACCATTCGAACTAAAGGGACACAAGTTGAACAAGTAATCATCATGTGTGTCCTCTTTCAATCCATTCGATTTGAATATCAAACTCATGGCAAGCTTTCAAACACCTCACCTTGTCCCTTCTCTTGCTAGACAAGGTGACATAGCACCTTAGAAAACCATACTTCTCCACACCTATATATATATATATATATATACGCCCCACTTTCCCCCTCCTTGAGTCTCATCCATCACACACACCATACAATACATCCCATTCACCAATACATTCTGAAAAATTACACTAAGTAGTGAAAGGAAGAAGTCTTGTTCAAACATAGAAATCTATTTGGTCTCATTGTTGCTCTAGTCAAAATTCCAAGCACGTAAGTCTTTTAAACTCATCCTATTTCGTTTTAACTTTTAATATCAATTGCATACCGTTAAAAAGGATTTTATAAGGAAAACGTAGCAATTTGAATCACTTAAAACGAGTACACGAGTCAAAAGTTATGGTCTAAAGAAGTTGCCAAAAATCTGTCCGAACTTTCTGTGGACAGAACACTCGGGCACGCGAAACGAGGCATTTCTGGTCCGTTTCCTGAAAAAGTTAAAGCACGAAAGTTGTCCGGAACGACGTTTTCTTCAAAACCTCAGGAGCACGAGGCCAGAAAACGCATAACGAACTCATAATTTAATAAAAATCCCAACAGCTGTTATGTATATGTTACAAAAACAGCCCATCACCCCCCTACTTGCGCCTCATTTATCTACTTCAGGTTAGAGGTACTAGGGTCAACCAAGGTACCGTTGCAAACACCACCTAGGACACTCTAGAACGCCCCCATAACCCGGTTAAAAAGCCAAGTCGTTATCTTTAAAAACAGCCCATCATTTTGGTCAAAAGTCATAAACACCAAAAAGCTTTTTACAACAAATATATGGGAAAACATGGGATTTTTGATAAATTTGATTTAGAACTATCTTATAAACATTAGAAATGGATAAAACCACATTTCACAAGGTCGCATGCAAAAGGTATAGAGTATTATGGTTTAAAAACGAAGATTGCAAGTTGGCAAAAATAGCTTAAGTACCCCCTTTCCGTAATTGATATCTTGCAAGTTAAAAGGTTTCAAAGTACGAGGTTTACACCGTCTTAAAGGGCTTGCTGCAAAGATTTTAATGCCCCAATAACGTCTTTAAAATCACTTATAGTGTCTTTTATAATTAACCACAAAGAGGGTGACTCGCGAGAATTTTCATAAATAAGCCTTGTGTACATTTTTCAAAAATTGAGTCGTGGGAGTTGTAGGATGATGGGAAGTAACTTAAAAAGAGTTATTAAACATATTACAACGTCTCTAGGTGACCCCGTAAAAGTTAATGGGTTAAAACTAAAATTTTCTTAAAACGCGTCGTGGCCTAGTGACCATGTTCGTGGACTTGTATCTTTCTAATCAAAGAGAACTAGAACATGAGACCTGTACCATTTAGAAGAGGTTACAACAAAGTGTTTAAAGGGTCAAACGCGTTGTAGAAACAAAAGTTTTCCTCGTGTAAAATCTGCCCTTGTTTAGCCCTGGTATCGCCCAAAACCAACAAAAGGTACCTAAACCCCCTACTTTGGAAAATCATTGCGACCAAACCGTAAGAGCATAAGACCTCTAGTTTGAACCATTAGAAAGACCACCGGACAAACTCTTGAAAGGATCAAGAACGTAGTAAAAACCTTTTAAGGCCGCGCTTTTATTCACCCGCACTTTTATCCATTTAGGCCAAAAACTAATAAATTTTCTTATAAAATTTCAAGCATAAAAATGGTAATTTTTGTAAGATAAAGTTTTTCTTGGACTAAAAATGTAATTTCTGTGAATTTAATTATATAAGGGCTGATTTTGTCAAAAACCCATAGTGGAGGGTTTAAAGTGTCATTTTTGAAAGTACAAGGATAAAAACTGTAAATATTTAAAAATTGTGAATTATAATATTTAGGAAACATAGAATATTTAATAACTTGGATTTCTATAAAAATTTACTAACAATCATTCGAGCCATGAAAATAAGTACGATAAGTATTATTAAATTTTGAAGAGACTTCATGTATATAAAGAACATTATCGTCGCATAAACTTGAATACGAATACTTAAACTTGACATATCGATTCAGGTCACGTGTTGGAGCCATTTACCATTTCACTTTGAATTACCATCCAAGGTGAGTCATAGCCCCTTTTTTCCTTATTTTGAATGTTTTGGGGGAGATACATGCTCAAATATTGCTTTATATTTTTACATTTATTTTAAACTCTTATGAATTATCGTGAGTTTCATAGCCCCATTTTCAATTGTTTTATACTATTTTTTAGGGAGATACATGCTCAATTACCTGTTTTTACTTTCACAAGTACTCAAAACTTTTACATATTACTGTGAGTTCGTAGCCCCATTTTTATACTTGTTTATTAATGTTTTGGGGGAGATACATGCTCAAATATTGCTTTATATTTTTACATTTATTTTAATCTCTTATGAATTACCGTGAGTTCGTAGCCCCGTTTTTATACTTGTTTATTAATGCTTTGGGGGGAGATACATGCTCAACTAATTGATTTCACTTTTATAAGTACTCTAAAAACTTTTACATATTACTGTGAGTCATAGCCCCTCTTTTCCTTATTTTGAACGTTTTGGGGGAGATACATGCTCAAATATTGCTTGATAGTATTACATTTATTTTAAACTCTTACGAATTACTGTGAGTCATAGCCCCTCTTTTCCTTATTTTGAACGTTTTGGGGGAGATACATGCTCAAATATTGCTTGATTTGTTTACATTTATTTTAAACTCTTACGAATTACTGTGAGTCATAGCCCCTCTTTTCCTTATTTTGAATATTTTGGGGGAGATACATGCTCAAATGTTGATTTATATTTTTACATTTATTTTAAACTCTTATGAATTACCGTGAGTGCATAGCCCCACTTTTACTCTTTTAACTGTTTTATACTCTTTTGGGGGAGATACATGCTCAATTACCTGTTTTTACTTTCACAAGTACTCTAAAGCTTTTACATACTACTATGAGTTCATAATCAAACTTCATACGTTTTGCTACAAACCTGAACACAAGTACTATCTGTATGTGATCCTAATTGTTATTGCCTAAGTTATACATTGTTGCCACTAAAAGTCCCTCATATCATGAACCATTAATCACTTGCGAGTGAACGCGAATATAGTGAATAGATCTATTGGCAGTTGACGCCCCACTTGTGTTGCTGGATAAGTAGCCAAGTGCACTCTATTTGAGAATCCCATAGGAAGTTGGCAAACTCCTACTCGAGGGCCTTGTTACTTACATCATCTCTATAATGTCAGTAACTTACATCATTAGTTTATTACTATGATGCCGTACTGTTAAGGTTTGCGTTCATGAGACTTAAGGCAATATATACTATGTTGCAATGATACAAATGTTGCAACTACTGAACTTATGGGTGCAACAACGTGGCCCAATCTTGAAACTTGTGTTCAACTGATTACTAAACAAACAAACTATGGGTGGATAACAACGTAACCCACTACTTATTTCATCGATATTGGTATTTATTACAATAATCAAACTATTGAACTCAAATGTTTTAATCATAAACTCTATGAACTCACCAACCTTTGTGTTGACATTTTTAGCATGTTTATCTCAGGTTCATAATTTACGAGGATGGCATGGAAGGGCACGGATACTCAAGAAGGCTATATTATCATTCGAAAACTTATTTAATAAATTGTAAAACCACTGGGACCTCATTTTGTAAACTCTGATATTTATATAAATCGAATGATAAATCTTTTAAAACGACACAATTAGAGTTCGTTTTCTGTTATTATAACTGTTGAGCCATGAAATAACACCCGGCTTGAATTCCGCTACGTATCACGAAATTGGGGGTGTTACAGATTCGTATCAGAGCTGCAGTTATAGAGAAACGGATCTAGTTGAGGTCCGAACTATAACTATTTTTACAAAAAAAAAACATTTTATAGCCTTTCGCTCTCCGTGCCTTCCATCCTCCAGGTAATTATGTGACTTCTAGACAGTTTATGCTACACAAACACTTTAGTATACTGATACTTCTGATCACTTTATACAAAATAAACATACTTGCATGAGTCTGTTCTAAGGCATTATGACTTAATCACATTTCCCCGAGCATGTGCCTACTTTTATATTTTTCAAATTTATGAAACCTTCTCAAGACATTGTAACCAATTACAATGGTCTCTCCTACTTATCTTATTTACACTAAACATATATACTCACCAACTATTTTGGCAACTTTCCTTGATATTCTTACTTCCATCCCTAAATGATGAGTGAAAACACTCTTTCCGTACTCCCAGAACACCCAAATTTCCTTGTAATTCATCAGTTAAGTACGAATGTTAAGTCAGAAACTCTTAAGTAGGATGATTTACAATGTCTTTATTTGAATGGATTAGGACGCCTTTTTATTTAAATAAAGAAATTGTGAATCGCCGAACTATAAGTTTATATTCCTTTATTTACATTGTTTGGGACGCCTCTCTATGTAAGTAATGGATTGTAAATGAGTGGACTTATTTGTATCTGAAACGACATGAGTACAAACTCGAGGATCACAAAAATTCACAAAGATATATGGCAAACACAAATAACGTAAATTTTTATTACATTAGAATCCATAAATATTAATACATAATGATATAATTAGCATCGGTAGTGCTAATGTTACAAAAATCACCAAATAAGGTATGGTATCGCCAAATGGTTGATCCGCCAAGCTAATGAAAAACACGACTACATCTATGAGAGCGAGAATCATGACTGGATGTAGTATCTTGATTATTCTGTATAATAAATATAAATGAGTTATTAAGCGTAATGAATGAAATATCAAGGGACATAACTATATATAAACAATATTAAACACTCTCTTTTTATAACAAAAAGTGGGCTTCAACCCGTTAGTAAAACAAACAAACACAACCCACATTTTAAAACGGGTCTCGGCCTAGATTACATAAACAAACACACCATTAAGCGTATTGGGGTTCAACCTAACAACCAACACAAGACCACAACTCAATAAATGCTAACGCATACGATTACACAATAACATTTATTTCAACATTCCTAACATAATGCTATTACCCCCATATTTCATCCACACCGATGGCTAGGATTACGAGTGGTACAAGAATCACTAAGACCACGGCTAAGAATTCGTAATCTTCATCCGGGACGTTGGCTAAATAGATAGCAGATATTACAACATACACGAGTGCAATAATGGTAATAACGTGCGGCATTTTGAAAGTATGATATGAGAAATGTAGGTGGAAAAGTTAGTATGAAAGAATGAGGATTAAAATGGGGTATTTATAAAAAGAAAAGTGACCGTTGGGGGTACTATTCCTGACCATTGGGGGATACTGTTCATGACTGTTAAAAATTTTTGTTCACCTTACTAAGGAACAAACTAATTCATCATCTACAAAAGCTGAAGTTCAACAACTTTTTCTCATTCGAAAATTTTTTTCGATATTAATAATTTGATTTTCACAAGCCATTATGAACCATGTTATTTTCAAAATTAATTACTAAAACATGATAGACCTTATAAAATAACAATCTTCATTCAAAATAATTTTTTCTTAAGTTTATATGACCTTTAGAATAATGTTATTCATATGTAAAAACAATAAATTCTAACTTATATGCTTTCATAAGTGAAACCACATTTCATCCTCATTACTTCAACATTTAACACGGACTGAATCTCGGGACGAGATTCAATTTAAGGGGGTGAGACTGTAACCACCGGTAAATTTCACCTCGTATTAAACTAATATAATATTCTAACGAAAGAATACATATCCATTTTCCACGTCCAAATTTTTTTTAAGAAATGATATCCTTTTATTTGATCACAACAACTAGCCAATGTGATGAAACTCACATCTTTAATAAACATAAACATCTTTATATGTAAAACTATAAAAGTTTTCAACTTTTATTTACCACTTTACGTTATTACGTTAACGTACAATTATTAAACTTTCGAGTTAAACGTTAACCATTTATTTAAGTTTACATGAAACCCTAATTTCTTATAACTACGATTTTTCATAAATGGTAAAGTACAACATTTTATACCTAGAGTACAAGTCATTAAAGCACGAAACCTAGCTATATTTTAATTTTTGTTACAAGCCCTAATATACAACTCTATGATTTTATGTACATGATATATTTTCAAAATATTAATGTACAAGTCTTTCAAGCATATGTACAAGTCTTTAATGCATACAAGCTTAATACTTATATAAATCACATTATAAACCTCAATGTACCTACCTTAAAGCACATGATACAAACCTATATTGCACAAGCCCTTAAAATTGACTTTCCTAAATTTTCTAACCTAATGTATAACTCTCCAATGCCTGTGGTACAAGTATTTTATGCATATATATTAAATATATCATTTACCTAAGTTAAACTAGTAATTATCTAAAGTAAAATTACAAACCTAACTAAGTATACTACATCTCTACACTCTAGGTACAACTCACTAAGGCCTAGGTACAACCCTTCAATGCCAACGCCCCTCCCCTTTTACCCTAGTTAAAATTGAACTAACTAAGTTACCATTTAGTTACCTAGTACTACATGTAAAAACTCTAGCCACAACTAATTACTTGCACATAATATTTACACATCACTCTTTTACCAAGAGTTTTTACCATGGTCAAATGTTGTAGGTAAAAACCTTGGCCAAGAACACCACCACATCACTTTGTTCCCTCATCTTCAACACTTAGCAAACCAAGCTTATGTGTATTTTTTTTAACCATTCGAACTAAAGGGACACAAGTTGAACAAGTAATCATCATGTGTGTCCTCTTTCAATCCATTCGATTTGAATATCAAACTCATGGCAAGCTTTCAAACACCTCACCTTGTCCCTTCTCTAGCTAGACAAGGTGACATAGCACCTTAGAAAACCATACTTCTCCACACCTATATATATATATATACGCCCCACTTTCCCCCTCCTTGAGTCTCATCCATCACACACACCATACAATACTTCCCATTCACCAATACATTCTGAAAAATTACACTAAGTAGTCAAAGGAAGAAGTCTTGTTCAAACTTAGAAATCTATTTGGTCTCATTGTTGCTCTTGTCAAAATTCCAAGCATGTAAGTCTTTTAAACTCATCCTATTTCGTTTTAACTTTTAATATCAATTGCATACCGTTAAAAAGGATTTTATAAGGAAAACGTAGCAATTTGAATCACTTAAAACGAGTACACGAGTCAAAAGTTATGGTCTAAAGAAGTTGCCAAAAATCTGTCCGAACTTTCTGTGGACAGAACACTCGGGCACGCGAAACGAGGCATTTCTGGTCCGTTTCATGAAAAAGTTAAAGCATGAAAGTTGTCCGGAACGACGTTTTCTTCAAAAACTCAGGAGCACGAGGCCAGAAAACGCATAACGAACTCATAATTTAATAAAAATCCCAACAGCTGTTATGTATATGTTACAAAAACAGCCCATCACCCCCCTACTTGCGCCTCATTTATCTACTTCAGGTTAGAGGTACTAGGGTCAACCAAGGTACCGTTGCAAACACCACCTAGGACACTCTAGAACGCCCCCATAACCCGGTTAAAAAGCCAAGTCGTTATCTTTAAAAACAGCCCATCATTTTGGTCAAAAGTCATAAACACCAAAAAGCTTTTTACAACAAATATATGGGAAAACATGGGATTTTTGATAAATTTGATTTAGAACTATCTTATAAACATTAGAAATGGATAAAACCACATTTCACAAGGTCGCATGCAAAAGGTATAGAGTATTATGATTTAAAAACGAAGATTGCAAGTTGGCAAAAATAGCTTAAGTACCCCCTTTCCGTAATTGATATCTTGCAAGTTAAAAGGTTTCAAAGTACGAGGTTTACACCGTCTTAAAGGGCTTGCTGCAAAGATTTTAATGCACCAATAACGTCTTTAAAATCACTTATAGTCTCTTTCATAATTAACCACAAAGAGGGTGACTCGCGGGAATTTTCATAAATAAGCCTTGTGTACATTTTTCAAAAATTGAGTCGTGGGAGTTATAGGATGATGGGAAGTAACTTAAAAAGAGTTATTAAACATATTACAACGTCTCTAGGTGACCCCGTAAAAGTTAATGGGTTAAAACTAAAATTTTCTTAAAACGCGTCGTGGCCTAGTGACCATGACTTGTATCTTTCTAATCAAAGAGAACTAGAACATGAGACCTATACCATTTAGAAGAGGTTACAGCAAAGTGTTTAAAGGGTCAAACGCGTTGTAGAAACAAAAGCTTGCCTCGTGTAAAATCTGCCCTTGTTTAGCCCTGGTATCGCCCAAAACCAACAAAAGGTACCTAAACCCCCTACTTTGGAAAATCATTGCGACCAAACCGTAAGAGCATAAGACCTCTAGTTTGAACCATTAGAAAGACCACCGGACAAACTCTTGAAAGGATCAAGAACGTAGTAAAAACCTTTTAAGGCCACGCTTTTATTCACCCGAACTTTTATCCATTTAGGCCAAAAACTAATAAATTTTCTTATAAAATTTCAAGCATAAAAATGGTAATTTTTGTAAGATAAAGTTTTTCTTGGACTAAAAATGTAATTTCTGTGAAGTTAATTATATAAGGGCTGATTTTGTCAAAAACCCATAGTGGAGGGTTTAAAGTGTCATTTTTGAAAGTACAAGGATAAAAACTGTAAATATTTAAAAATTGTGAATTATAATATTTAGGAAACATAAAATATTTAATAACTTGGATTTCTATAAAAATTTACTAACAATCATTCGAGCCATGAAAATAAGTACGATAAGTATTATTAAATTTTGAAGAGACTTCATGTATATAAAGAACATTATCGTCGCATAAACTTGAATACGAATACTTAAACTTGACATATCGATTCAGGTCACGTGTTGGAGCCATTTACCATTTCACTTTGAATTAACTTTTGACATCAATCAGATTTCCATCCAAGGTGAGTGATAGCCCCTTTTTTCCTTATTTTGAATGTTTTGGGGGAGATACATGCTCAAATATTGCTTTATATTTTTACATTTATTTTAAACTCTTATGAATTATCGTGAGTTTCATAGCCCCATTTTCAATTGTTTTATACTATTTTTTAGGGAGATACATGCTCAATTACCTGTTTTTACTTTCACAAGTACTCAAAACTTTTACATATTACTGTGAGTTCGTAGCCCCATTTTTATACTTGTTTATTAATGTTTTGGGGGAGATACATGCTCAAATATTGCTTTATATTTTTACATTTATTTTAATTCTTATGAATTACCGTGAGTTCGTAGCCCCGTTTTTATACTTGTTTATTAATGCTTTGGGGGAGATACATGCTCAACTAATTGATTTCACTTTTATAAGTACTCTAAAAACTTTTACATATTACTGTGAGTCATAGCCCCTCTTTTCCTTATTTTGAACGTTTTGGGGGAGATACATTCTCAAATATTGCTTGATAGTATTACATTTATTTTAAACTCTTACGAATTGCTGTGAGTCATAGCCCCTCTTTTCCTTATTTTGAACGTTTTGGGGGAGATACATGCTCAAATATTGCTTGATATGTTTACATTTATTTTAAACTCTTACGAATTACTGTGAGTCATAGCCCCTTTTTTCCTTATTTTGAATATTTTGGGGGAGATACATGCTCAAATGTTGATTTATATTTTTACATTTATTTTAAACTCTTATGAATTACCGTGAGTGCATAGCCCCACTTTTACTCTTTTAACTGTTTTATACTCTTTTGGGGGAGATACATTGTCACACCCCCAAATTACCTGTTTTGCAGCGGAATGGAATTCCTGGGGATTGACTGTCATAGCATCACAATCACAGTTATATTGAACGACCTAAAGTGTCGTTTGGAAAATACATCGTTTGATTTAATAAAACAATCAGAGTTTACAAAGTAGGTCCCAAATGTAAATTAACTTGTGCGGAAATAAGTTTGTACAATTCAAACGATGTTTTAAAGTATGTAAAACCCAAGTGTGACGCGTCGTCATTGCGACTCCATGATGTGTCCAAATGCATGCCATGACGTGAAAGCCTTAGATACCTGAGATAAAACATGCTAAAAAGTGTCAACACAAAGGTTGAGTGAGTTCATAGAGTTTGTTTTGAAATGTAAAGCCTTTAGAAATCGTTTATGCAGCAAAGGCATTGTGAATCCACTCAGTTCCAAGTCCCGCCCATACAAAACTTGCAACCTGTGTGTTCACAACCCATTGCCAAGATGTGTATAGTCAATGATAATCCCAAGACATTCAGCACAATGATAATCCCAAGACATTCAGCACAATGATAATCCCAAGACATTCAGCACAATGATAATCCCAAGACATTCAGCACAATGATAATCCCAAGACATTCAGCACAATGATGTATGATATAAGATATGACTAAACATTAAGTTCAGTTAAGCGTGTAGTTTGAAAATAGATATGAATGTCATAAAAGATGATGAGCATGTATCTCCCCCAAAACAGTTATGAAAACAAGTAAAAGTAGGGGCTATGAAACTCACTTGGTGGAATGATGCGAAGACAAAAGTGAGTACACCGAGATGTAATGTGATACGTTAATCTTGACCTATTGTGAAGGATATGATACGTCATGTGTTGCAATGTAATGCTATGCATGCACTTCGTATGTTATTTATACCATTTACGGGTTTTTGAAAATATTACTCGTCGACGAAAAATACTCTTTTGACGTTTTGACCCTTCAAAAATAACTTTACATGTTTTTACGTCAAAATGTCATCCTACAATGGTTTTATAATGATTTTTGGTGAAATAAACACTTTTCGTCGCAAAACAGTGTCGTCGGAAAAACCATGAAATCAACAAAAATGACTTTGGAAAACTAGCCGTAAAACGGTGCACGTCGATCGTTAGAGAACGAACTCGACGGTTTTGGAAAGTTTGTATCGATATCTAAAAGTTTCAGTTCAGGAGTTTTCGTTCAAAAGGTCTCGATCATAAAGATATCAAAGGCTAAAGATGGTGGTTTTTGTTAATGTTGTGCAGAAAATAAGTTTCGGCCAATGTTTGAACATCCGTAAATAATTTATTATGACTCCGCTTGACAAACGGCTTTTTGTTTTGAAAAATATGGCCGATGAACTTGATTTTACTAGAAGACACTTCGTTATAAAAAGTTTTGCATCATAGTTAAAAACTGCCGCAAACATGGACGATATAGCTAATGAAATACTTGTAACGTAGAATTAATATAATTTTTCAGAAAATAATATTTACGGCAACTTTATGAAAACGGCCATATATTTGTCGTTTTAAATCCGTTTTCTACGTAAAATATGTCCTTAGCTTCGTATCGAAGTAAACTAATATATTTTTGACTAGTCGAAATAATTTGTGAAGCTTAAGGCTCGTTTTTGACCCGAAATATATAGAAACAGCAAGCTGTTTTTCAGAAAAAAAATACGTTTCGTCATCAAACTTTAAAAATTCACCACGGCTTCGTTATAACTCCGTTTTTATCCGTTCAAGCGGCCACGGATTCGTTTTAAAGTATATTTTGTAAATATCAAGGCCAAAATGTCGTACCATCAGTGGGTTTTTCCAGAAATTCGTTTTAAGGACAGATCACAAAATATAGTTTACGAAAATAGTTTTTCTCGGACAAAACCTATTCTAATCCCTTCAAATCAACTCCAAAACTAATCTAATCCTACCATACACCTTCTTAGGGTGTCATGGGTTCCTAATCACCATCGAGACCAAAGGATAACTTGGGAATAATTATAGGATGACCATATTGTATTTATAACTCTAAAATCAAGAAATAAATGGTATAAACTACATAACATGCATATAAGCTCCAAGAATGATAAGAAACATATGAAAATGTTAAGGAAACATAAAAATGATGAGAATATGCTTACTAGTGCAAGTGAAGAGGTGGAGGTAACAAAGGATTAAACTTAGATATCCTTGGTTTTTATTTCAAAACCATGAAAAGGATATGATCTAGGTTGAAATAACACTTGAACTTGAAGAAAATCTTGATCCCCTTGGTTGTTGTTGTTGAGGCCGGTTTTGGAGACCCAAAAGGAAGAGAGGAAAAATTTGTTTTACACTTTGATAATATGTAAATGTGTGAGAAATATCTTGAGTGCAAGACTTTTGTGCTTGAATGAAATTATTGAAAAAAAAAACATAAGCCATGCCATAATTAAGACACTCCCCTCCCTTGGGCGTTTTTCATGGATCATGTTCCCCTAAATATATATTTTTTTTTTATAAATTGTATTGTATAAACATTTACTTGTACAAGTTGTAAGAAAGTGTAAGTAGAATAAAGTTAAGTTAAGGTAAATGGAAGTTTTTGGTACAAGTAAGTTTTTAATAGGTCAAAATAGATTGTAATGTGATAATAAAAATTGTAAAAATACTTTCCTTGTGAAATTCGGGTGATAAAATAATTATCGTAAGATTTTTAAGAGAACGACGTAATAATTAAACTTTAACGATTAAAATACCAAATAAATGTGAAACACTAGGAAAACTAAAAATATAGTTTTTATGAACTAAATATAAGTTTAAAAATACCTCGGGATCATTTTTGAAAGTAACGGTTAAATATACCAAATAAAAACTCACGCGATAAAAATTATTAAACATAATAATTACGCGTTGAAGGTGAAATGAAATGTCGTGAATGTACTAATGAGATGCACATGATGTCCATGAAATGTAGACTAATAATAGTCCATATGAAATGTACGTGATGACATGATCATGAATTCGCCGCTAAACCTCCAAGGTTACGCGAATTTGAAACAAGTAAACCAAGTTTACTAAAAATGTTGAAATAATGAGACATGAAATGTGTCGAGACATGACCTGAAAGTACGGGTTGTCACATACATGCTCAATTACCTGTTTTTACTTTCACAAGTACTCTAAAGCTTTTACATACTACTATGAGTTCATAATCAAACTTCATACGTTTTGCTACAAACCTGAACACAAGTACTATCTGTATGTGATCCTAATTGTTATTGCCTAAGTTATACATTGTTGCCACTAAAAGTCCCTCATATCATGAACCATTAATCACTTGCGAGTGAACGCGAATATAGTGAATAGATCTATTGGCAGTTGACGCCCCACTTGTGTTGCTGGATAAGTAGCCAAGTGCACTCTATTTGAGAATCCCATAGGAAGTTGGCAAACTCCTACTCGAAGGCCTTGTTACTTACATCATCTCTATGATGTCAGTAACTTACATCATTAGTTCATTACTATGATGACGTACTGTTAAGGTTTGCGTTCATGAGACTTAAGGCAATATATACTATGTTGCAATGATACAAATGCTGCAACTACTGAACTTATGGGTGCAACAACGTGGCCCAATCTTGAAACTTGTGTTCAACTGATTACTAAACAAACGAACTATGGGTGGATAACAACGTAACCCACTACTTATTTCATCGATATTGGTATTTATTACAATAATCAAACTATTGAACTCAACTGTTTTAATCATAAACTCTATGAACTCACCAACCTTTGTGTTGACACTTTTAGCATGTTTATCTCAGGTTCATAATTTATGAGGATGGCATGGAAGGGCACGGATACTCAAGAAGGCTATATTATCATTCGAAAACTTATTTAATAAATTGTAAAACCACTGGGACCTCATTTTGTAAACTCTGATATTTATATAAATCGAATGATAAATCTTTTAAAACGACACAATTAGAGTTCGTTTTCTGTTATTATAATTGTTGAGCCATGAAGTAACACCCAGCTTGAATTCCGCTGCGTATCACGAAATTGGGGGTGTTACAGGTGGCGAGAGAGTTCTTCTTCCATAGGAAACTTATAGAAATAGTCATCGCCTACTTCATCTACTTCCTCGGTTCTTTCATTCCTAGGGGTTTCACTAACCTCAAGTACCGTCTCATGGTTTGTTTCATCATTTGTCCTATTAGGTTTCACTAAGGTGATGGTATTGACGAATTTAACGTGCTTGGCTAACTTACTTGGGTCCTTAATTTCAACACTGGAAGCTTCGGGAGAATGAGTTGAGATGGAATTAACCTTCCTATCACTATTGGTCATAGCTTTCAAAAGGTTATCTATCTTCCTATCCATCTCGGCTTGTTTTTGGTTAAAGCGGTTTGAGAGCTTAGCTATTTGAGCTTCTTCGGATGTAACTAGGTGTTGTAACATCCCTTCTATGTTTTGTTGGCTAGGGCCATGAGAGGGGGGCCATGAGAAATCATTGGAGGTGAATTCTTTGGTTTGTCCCCAATAGAAGTAGGGTTTGCCCTTCCATGCTTCTCGGGCATCATTGAAAGTCCTAGGTCTGGGTGTTGTAGGGAATCTTCCTCCCGTTCCATTGGTACGCGAGGATGCGTAGTCAACGGAAGCTTGTTCGGGGAATCTTGTGCAAGTGCGAGTGTCATGAGGACCACTACGTAGCTCACACAAGGAAGAAACTTTGTTCACTTGGCGTGAAGACTTAGGATTTTCGTAGGAGCTCATTAGGAATTTGACTTTATCTTCAAGCTCGAGCATCCTACGATCGGAAGGTTGTGAGTCAATGGGAGGCAAGGAGATTGCCTTTACGGTTTTAGGCAACTCACGGGGGTCATTCCAACTTTCGTTGTCATTGAGAGCAAGGTCCTCTATTATACCCCACGATTCTTCCGCGGTGAGATCACTAAGTTTACCACCGGCCGCTTGGTCGATGGATCACTTAGTTGGGAAGTTGACATGATCATAAAAGAGTTGGACTTGAAGCCAAAGATCAATGCCATGATGAGGGACTTTATGAAGTAAGTCCTTGAATCGAGTCTATGCTTTGTAGAGAGATTCACCTTGACGTTGTTGGAGCATCAAGATTTCATTCCTAAGCTTAGTAGTTCTCCCCGGAGGGAAAAATTTGGGCAAGGAAACGAGAAGTGAGATCATCCCAACTTGAGATGGATCCGGCGGGAAGTCGCTCAAGCCAATTACTAGCTTGGTCCCGTAGAGAGAATTGGAAGAGACGCAAGCGCATGGTCTCCCGAGTACTAGCATCGAGGTCGATGGAATCGACAATTTTAAGGAAATCCTTAAGATGTTGATTAGGATCTTCGGAACGAAGTCCATGGAATGCACATCCGTTTTGCACCAACCGGATGGTGTTGGATCGAAGAGCCGTAGTTTGGGCTTGGTCGGGAAGCTCAATGGTGTTCCTATAGCCTAGGTGGCTTGGTCTTGAGTATTCACCAAGGGTACGGCCTCTTGGTGGGTCATTTGGTGGTGGGTTGATGAGTGGTGGTTGATTATCACCTTCCATGATGAAAAGTGATAGGGTTACGAATAAAGGTCACGAAGAAGGGGGATAGACTACGAGGAAGCTAAAATATGAGAAAAAAAAAAGCTTACTTGATAGGAATCAAGCAAGGGAACCTAAACGAGATAGACTCCTAACTAGCTATTCTATTCCCCGGCAGCAGCGCCAAAAACTTGATAGGCGTACAACGCGCGTTCGGGGTCAAAGGAAACTTCCTTTTCTTCGAGCAAGTTTTTCAACCACCTAGGCAGTGAACCTAATCGTTGTAGTGTAGTAGTAAGCCTCGGGATTGATATCGTTTTCTAGAGGAATAGGAATGCTAGTGAGAAATTACTACGCTAAGGTTGGGTTTAAGGAAGATTATTTTTTATCTTTTTTTATATTTTTTAGAAAATTGAAATTACGAATCTCGAGGTATTGGAATTGGGGGGTGGTATTTCTACCGATTACTCTACTATTATCTATTCTAATTAACCAAACTAAGGGCTAGTCTATGTCTAATTAATGTATGCTCGTATGATGATTAAAGATGTGTTTACCTAGATGCTATTACTCCCTAGTTATCTCCTATTGATGGTTGAATTGTCACGTCCTTATTCTTAACGCGTTGTGTCTTTTAAGGTCGTAGGGTATGCTTTCTTCACTAACTCTTTGAGACTACCCTAAGGTTATTGCCGTCAAAATCTCTAGGATTCATAAACTAACTCTAAGGTTATCTCTGGATTTTTAGCCTACAACAACTCTAGGCAATTATAAACTAATGTTCACAAAGATTACTCAAGCAATAAAAAACACAACGATGGCCTATTGCAATCCTAGGCCAAGTACAATTAAGATAAGAGACAACCAATCAATATTCAATACCTAGGTTTCATAGATCTAAGCAAACACACAAGTAAATTAGCCGGACATGGTGAACATGCAAGCATACACACATACAATTGAAGACATAACTAAATCAATGAAGTAAATTACTTATCTTGTTGTAAAATAGGGTATGAGAACCCTAAGATACTGCCCAAGACAGCCAAAAATCGTTATTAGGTTTTACTCCAAAAAACTACCTCTCCAAAAGTCTGAAAATTCGAATTCTATATATAGAGTTACAGCTGTGACGGCGTCACTCTTTAATTTTGACGTCATCGGATCGCCGCCATTAGGGTTTCGTCTTGACCACGTCAACTTTGTGACGGCGTCACCTTGTGGTTGTGACTCCGTCAGCTTCATCTTCTGACGCTGTCGAAATCTGAATCTAGGCCGTCTGAGTTGTGACGCCCTTGTTAGGAATTAGAAATTCCATAGTGAAGTGTCGGTCACCCCATATATAATCTAGCATAAGTTAGCTCGTAGACATTACGTTATTTACTAGTTATTTAGTTAGTTATTTAGTTTAGTGCAACACCGTGGAGGACGGACGGGTCTTTACCCACTGTATGCCTGATCCACAGTCCGAAGGAGGACGTTTTGTTTGTAACTATAAATACCCTCTACCTCCCAAGGTAGAGGGTTGGACCTTTCATTCATCTTAATCTAACCTTCTATGTTTTCTTTCACTTTCTCTCTCTAGAAAGGATCCCACTTTCTCTCTCTAAACTATACATAATTCGAACCATATATTGTTATGTGATGTGTTTGTGAAATCCAATATCTATCAATTGGTATCAAGAGCCAAGGTTGGATCATTCATCTTTCATGCTCTTTGTTTTGGTGGATTTCATAAGGTTTTTGGGTATTAAGGGTTTAGGAGAGTTTGATTCAATTGGACAAATTCTAGTGTTAAAGTTTGAATTTTGCTAGTACTTTTGTGTTTAGGATCATCATATGTGTTTATGTTTTGAATTGGAAGGCTTAAATCATTGTGGTTTGGTTGTTTTTGATTGATAAAGTGGTTATTTTTGAAGTTGGTACAAAGCGAGTTGAGTCTCGTAGTGATTTTCTTGGAAGCGAGTTGCTTGGAAGAGAGTTTCTTGGAAGAGAGTTGACAGCTAAAGCGAGTTGAGACTCGTTGTTGAGTTTCTTGGATGCGAGTTGCTTCTTCATTAGAAGCGAGTTGGTATAAGCGACTTGGCTACTTAGCGAGTTGACTATTTATGCGAGTTGGTTATTAAGCGACTTGTTTATTTAAGCGAGTTGATTGTTTCGCGAGTTGATACTAAAGAGAGTTGCCTATGCGACTTGTCCAGAATCAACGTATCTAAAGAGAGTTGCCTATGCGAGTTGCTTAAGCGAGTTGCCTATGCGAGTTGTGTTTCATGCGACTTGTCTATTAAGCGAGTTGTCATCTTATGCGAGTTGTGCCTTAAGCGAGTTGTCATTTAAGCGAGTTGTCTTGGAAGCGAGTTGTCCTGGATGCGAGTTGATTGAAGCGGTTTGACCAAAAGTTGACTTTTTACGGCAAAACTTCAAACGGCCATAACTTTTGAACCGTAACTCCGTTTTCAGCGAAATACCAGTTAAAACGAGCGGAACAGGCTGAATATGGTGAGGTTTCACCGCAAAGCCGTGAAACGAATTTTTTGAGGCCCAAATCGCCTCCGGAAGGAAGTTATTGAGGTTGTTAAGTTTTTAGACCTAAATTTCTCCGTAAAATCGTGCATCAACCAGTCCAAATCTCAACCAAACAACATATCTGCTATTCCTACAAACAATCTTAAGTCCTAACACACAATTTTCTATCATTGTGACAATTCATCAGTCATCTTAACACGTTCCATTGGTCGTTGCTTAACGGTTTGGTCTTGATTTTAGTAAAATCCCGAGAAAGATTCTATTTCTCGGTTTAAATCATTGACTTGTAAAATCCCGTGGATTCATCAACATCATGTCTTACACTCCTGATTCAGTGATTTCAGAAGTACTCAAACTGTATGATGTTGTAGACAACCATGAGAATATTAGCTATACTGAACGGTTACAGATGATGGAATCAATCAATGATGATTTGAGTTATTCATGCTCCGAGTCCAATGAGAATGATTTGCACCTGTTCAGGCTACAGAATGCCATGCAAAAGGAACGCAGCATTGAATCTTATCAACAACTTCACTCACACCTCATGTTACTCACTCCGTTAAGAATGGAACGAACATGCATTGCCATTTTCCGTCAAGACTTAACCACATTAACGGGAACGTTGCTATTGAACTTAGAACAACTAGAGCAACAACTTGATAAAGAAAAGTTTCAAAAGGATAGTTCTAGTGCTGCACTTCATGTGATCCACAAACAATTTTAGCCATTCATAAATGGGGAATACTCATCAGATTATGATCAAGACTTGACTGAGATATCTTTCAAGGGGCACACTGGAATGGAAATTAGCATGTTCATTGAGTCACTTATTCATCTCATGCATAATGTGGAGAAGTATATTGAGGAAGTTACTCAGAAAGATGAAAAAGTGGATGTGTGTCTGGTGCAGTTAAGAGATTGTTGTGATGAGTCGGGTAATATATCAGAAAGGTCGGGTGTTGCTGAATGCAGAATATCAGAAACAACACAGAATGGTGTAACCAGCTGCTCAGTAACTCCTGTCACACAAGAAGTAGATGTTGTGATCAGAAAGGCGAATGAATCTCGGGTACAATCAATAAATTGTTGTGTTGAGACCGGTACGGCACCAGATGTTGGATCAATGGACACTGAATACAGAGGCTCAGAGATAGATAACCTTGACACAGCCAACGGTCCAGTGATTCTTGTTACACATGATGTGGATGCAGATATCAGACCGACAATTGAACAAGTATCATGTGATGAGGTACCCTTAACTGTTCAACATAGTGCATCTGCTAATGTACCTATACATACTGGTCTTAATATTGAACATGATTCTGATAAATGTTCCTTGGTTGAGGCTGAGTCTAATAACTTCAAAACAAATGATATGATTGATAAAAGGGCTTTTGATGAACTTTTAAACAAACTCTCAAATCTTGAAAAACATTGCATTTCACTTGAAATTGCGATACAAAGTAAAGAAGAAAGTTTCCAAATTAACAAACCAAGTAAAAATCCGGAACTTCCTGAATTCCGTGAACTTTTTGAAATAAACACTTTGAAAGCTCAGCTTCAAGACAAAGACTCAACCATCAACAATTTGAAGAAACATATTTCTGATATGCATGTGAAAAGTAATTTGGTTACAAGTAATTCTGATATTAATGCTATTGATGATATTCAAATGAGAAATGATGAATTAGCGGTTTGTGTGGCCAAATTACTAAAGGAAAATGAGTCTTTGAGAAAGCATCACATAGAACTAAGTGACTCTATCAAAGAAGCTAGAACTACATCAATGGAACAAACAAACTCTTTGATAGCTAAAATTGATGATCTCAAAGCTCAACTTCAGGAAAAGAGTTTCGCCATTGTTGCTTTAAAAAATGAGCTCAGAAAAACAACAGGGAATAGTGTGAACACTAAGTTTTCAAAACCATCCAACTTGGGGAAACCAGTTATTAGACAACCGAATGCGTTTAGATCTGAACGACCAAAATTTTCAAAAACGCGGTTTGCCTCCCAAGTTGATGCGAAAAAAGTTTTGACAAAACCAGTCACTTCACCTCACTTGCCTAGGAAAGTTGATATGAATGACTTGTATAAGAACTCTTATCTTGAAATGGCTAGAAAGAAGGCACAAAATCGTAAAGACGGAATTTTAGGTGCAAGACCTAGGATGATGAATTCTTCAAGATTTCAAGGCACTGCTAGTAGTTCTAAACCATTACCTAGGTACACTAATCTAAAGAAAAGGGATTGGCGTACATCTAAGAGTAGTTGCATTTCTAGTAAAGTTATTCCCATAGCAGACCACTCTAAGAAATCTAGATCTATTTCTGAATCCAAACAAGCTGTCTGCTCAAAGTGTCTGAAATGTATCTTTAATGCTAATCATGATAAATGTTTCACAAAATCCCTGAAGAAAGTAAATGCTCATGCAATGGTACAACCTGTTAAGTCTAGGATTCACACTAAGTCATCCACAGTGCATATGAAGCAAATGAAACCAAAAGCCTCACCTAGATGGTTACCAACTGCTAAATCTTTGGAAACTAGGAATAAGGATAAGTCTCCCACTATGCATAAGAAGCCTAACAATCCTAGACCTTGCCATAAGTGGATACCATCTGGTAGAATTTTTAAGGATGCTGGACTTAGGTGGATACCTACAGGAAAGATGTTTACCAATGGCATTCTCAATGTTGACCGTAAAACCCCAAAGGGTTTGGATACTGATGTCACTAACCATAATATATGCAATCAAGTTTGTAATATTAGTGCAGGTAGTCCTTACTCAGTTGCAGATACTTCGATCCTTCAATACATGGACTGGCTTAAAGTATGGATAACAAAAGGATTGATATCTCATAATTCACGGGTTCAAGTTACTCAACATTGATATTCAATTGACAATGACGTCTGTTCACATCAGTTCAGGCCTCGTTCTTCAACACTATGACGTCTGTTCTCATCAGTTCAGGCCTCGTTCTTCATCATTATGGCGTCTGTAGATAACATTTCAGGCCCCGTTCCTCAATAAAAAGAAAGGTGTACGCTTCAGTGCGCTTTATCTTCAGAAGAAGAGAAATCTTCATGTTTTTGACCATTCTCATCGACATTCTTCATCAACATGCTTCATGCTTTTTCCATGCACTTCAGTCATCAAGTGAACCGGACTACTGATAATTACTCTTATTCCACTTGCTTGATATAATGAAGATGGCGACATCATGTGCTAACTTTGCGGGGGAGAAGTGTGAATAGAATACATTTGGATGATAATCACTTGTTTAATCAAGAATGGCATCTCCATATGCAATTCTTGAGGGGGAGAAGAAGTGTGAATTTTTTGCATGGTTGACTGATATATGAAAATATATGGTCAAACGGCTCCTAACTCATGTAAGAACCGAGATTCTTCTTATCGGATCATCTTCACATGTAGTTTCTTCTAAGAGCCGTTGGTTGACATCTTCACACGGGCTGATATAATTAAATGACAAAGTGCTTCTAGTTGCTGGGCTGATTTCTTTGATGAACATCTATCTGTTCTTGTTTGATTGGGAGGGATTTTAATTAAGGGGATTTGCTATTTACAAGTTAACGGGAATGCCTTTGGTGTGAAGAAGATGTTAACAGTCTATTTCCCCTTTCAGACAATCTTGAAGAAGGTCGAGTCTATAGTCTAATCTACATTTTCTGCTACATGATTAGAAGACTAAAGACGAATTGCATTTGATGATCTAAAGACTTCTTCTTAATACGGGATGAGAAGAACACTTGAAAATCTTCGTCAGTTTAGGGGAGAGCACTAATTGGGATTCATTGTTTAATCCCCAATTAGACTTGTTCATATTCTTTAGCAATGATTCATTGCTTGATTTTTGATGACACTCCTCCTACGCCTAATGCTTCAATTACTAAGGATAACTGGGATTCATTGTTTGGGATTCATTGTTTTTTAAGGATATGTTTGATGAGTACTTCCAACCTCTAACTAATGTTGATCATCCAGCTTAGGAAGCTCATGCTCCAGTTTCTACTAACTCAACTAGTTCACCATCTAAGAAGTACTTCTCAGAACTCTCAAGAAACCTTATCTCCAGTTACTTCACAAGGCGTTGATAATGATTATCATGATATTGTAGTTGCACTACTGAATAATGATCCGCTCTTTGGTATTCCTCTGCCAAATCTTCACGGATTATTGTTCATGAATAATGATCTGCTCTTTGGTATTCCTTTGCCAAATCTTCACGGATTATTATTCCTCTCATTGTGCACGCTATAATTCAACCACATGAACATTAAGGAAAAATGACTTCCTCATCCGCTAGAAGACATTTTTTAGTAAATCTTCCAAATCAGCTTCTACATGTATTCCTTGAGGAAGAATGCATTGATGTTGAGGAATCATTTGCTCCGGTTCATTCATTCGGTCAATGTTCATCCGATTGTATGTTTATTCAAGTGTTGGACATTTGACACAAGTTGATTACTTCGAAGTTACTCTCTTATCACTTATTTGAGGTTGAAGTTGACATTCACAAAGGCGTGTTCTTATTTGATAACTTGCTCGGGCTTAAGAATTTGAGTTGAAGTCTTGGGTTATCTAGTTACCAGCAGTCGAGGTGGATGGTTGAAGACCTGGTTAACTATCACTATTAGGAGTTACTTTGTTTTACTCAGTGTCACACGCATATGTCGGTGTGGATAATCGCAAGAGGTGTTAATGTCTCATACTTTGCTTGAGTAGTGAGTACTTAGAAATTTGCTTGAAGCATAAATTCTCGACACCGTTCTTCCATTATTAAGTGCAAGCTTAAGATACAAATGTGGGAATTTGACTTCAGTTTCAAGTTTGGTATATCGCGTATTCTTCATCAGTGGTCACTTCAAATTGTCTACATATGGGTTGATAAAGATAGTCAGAGAGAGTTTCCGTTGCAGTTGATTCTCACAGGATTCATTTGGGCTATTTGGGTTCTTCTCACAAGATTTCGAGTTTTTGGGTATATTATGTTTTGCTGAATTTGAGGTATCAAAACCAGCAAGGGGGAAGGAGACATATATCTAAAAGCACAACGAGTACACATGATGAACTTAACACTTCTACCTGATTGAAGTTATCCCGGAAAGACAATGGTCATAACCGTAGAGAAACTCAGTGTTTAACTCGTAGCCTTTGGTGTATTATTCCAACTAATTGGGGGAAATGGTCTCTGGAGACTTTTGGTATGTGTTACTTCATCGTTCAGTTAGAAGTAAGGTGAAAAGAATATTTGGTTCGTGAGATGATATTGCATATCAACATCTTCCATATGATTTATGATAAAGTGCTTCCGGTTTGGGCTTCATGTACACAATGTAATGATGATTCTGATGAGATCGCAACGATCAGGGGGGATATATGTGTACATCAAGGTCGGAAAACATATTCACATAATCGATCTTAATCAGTTATTCTAGAGTTGACATCCGCAGAGGAGATCAATGATTCAACCAGTTAGTGTGACGTTGTTGTCTCTACTCTGGTTGGGTACTTGTGTACATTATGGGCTGATTGGTTTTATGGAAGATAACTGGAATGCATTTGGTAAAATGAAGATGTTGATGTATTGTTCCCCTGCATAAGACAACTAGTCAATCTCGAAGAGTAATGTGTACATCAGGGACGCACAACAGGTTTATGTGATCGGTCTTCATCAGTTACTTCGGATTTGATAACTGCTAAGACGATAAACGTCTTAACTTGTTACCTCGGTGTTCTCATGTTCTTCGGGGTGCTGAGCTTCATTCAATGAGACTGTTTCTCGTCTCATTCTTCTTCTTGGGAAAATGGTCCTTATTTGAAGGTTGACAGTATGAGGAGAAGCTACCAAAGTCTCACTTTCTGTAGGCTCAATTTCTAACGTCCATTCAAGAGTCTCAAAAGCTTTGGTGGTGGAAGTTTAAGAGATGACAAATTCTATCTTCTACGACGTGCTGCTCGATATCCTTATCTCGGTACTCGTATCATCATCCTCTTAAACTATATCATCTTCTCTATCGTTGTAAATATTTTTCAAAAAGCAAAATACAAAAATATAAAACCAACAAAAACAAAATAGAAAAATATAAAATCAACAAAAGCCCATAAAAAATCAGAAAATTGAAAAATACCAAAAATATGTTTTCCAAGACATGTCTTCTGGTATCGATAACATCTACGGTCTTAGAAATGTTATTCAATAATGGCACGGGACTTTAGATGAAGTTCGAGCAGGAGGTGTAAATATTTCCTTCTAAACATGTCACTAATCTATGGCTTACAGTTATTTCAGACTGTAACCCGGGCTTCAAAAAATGGCTTATAGTTATTTCAGACTGTAACCCGCGCTTCAAAAATGGCTTGCAGTTATTTCAGACTGTAACCCGTGCTTAAAACTATGGCTTTCTATTATTTCAGATAGCAACCCGTTCTTTTAAAAGAAGGAAAGTGTTGCGCTAAACCTATTTTCAAAAATTTCGTGCACTTATCCTAAATCAAAATGAGGAAAGTATGTCGAAGGAATGCTGTTCCCACACAAATGTTTTTCCGTCTATAAATTCTTCAGAAAAATATTTGTTGTTTTCAAAAATGGTAGTAAATGAGTTGCTTGTAAATCAATCAGATTTAGAGTTTTCGTAAAAATTGAAAACTCAATCAATGACTTCAGCGCGTTTAAACCTTTTAGAAAATGAGTCATTGATTGAGGGGGAGAATGTTTTCAAATCTGTATCATCTAACGAGATTATCTTAATCATCCTACGTGCTTATCTGTAAAATACAATTGCCTATGTTGAAGGACTAGGTTTCTAGGATGTGATTGTTAGGTTTAGATGATTAGAGTTTGATAAACACATTATTCCCATATATTTGAATGATCTGATTGATATGTTGAATTGACTTGATTTAGTCGATTTTTTTTGGGTGATGTCGACCACCATATATCTGTATGTGTGTTCACTAACGTATGCAGATATCATGGATATGAGAATGTTCCCGATCCGGATCCCACAATTGAAGATGATTGGATGCCGAAAGGAAAGGGTAACTATTTCTTGGGTTGACAAATGAAGAAACGGAGCTTAATTGGACTTCTATGGAGAGTTGGCATAAATGCAACGTAAGAGGTCTCACTGCATCAGCAGATGGTTTTCTTCTAAGTGATTGAAGAAACGGAGCTTAATTTGACCTCAGTTGGCATTCAAGATGCAACGTAAGAAGAAGTCTCACTGCATCAGCAGATGGTTTTTCTTCCAAACCCTACAGCAACAACAACAAAAGCGGCTCAACCACCTAACGAATCTTTGTGGAGGATACCATTTGAAAACAATTTTTGAGTAAAATGAATTAAATTGTTTTGAAAATGGAAAAATGTTGTTTTGAAAATATATTGGACTAAATTTTGAAAATCATCGGACTTCATTTTATCAAAACTTAAGTCACTCAATTATCGACTTCGGTCATCGATTGAGGGAGAGAGTGATTTAAAATAAAATATTTTCAAACGATATTTCTTCATAAAAGGTCCGTCTGTACTACAATTAGTGGTGATCTAAAGATTTAATGTTATGTCATGGTATGATTTTCTTTAATACTCAAAGATCTTACAAAATGAAATTTTTTCTGTTCTTGTTTGATTGTGAAATTGTTTTGTTTTACTTAAAAGATCTCTTAAAAACTATCATACCTGACACTAACAATCTTTAATGTCTTAAAATGGTCCTTATCTGTCATCTTTCAAAATTGAATCTTGCCACGTCTTTCCCCAAATTTTTCTAAATGATTTAAATCAGTTGGGATACCAAATCTCAAATGGTTTGATATTTCTGATCGGGGTTGAGATCGTGTTTTAAATCTCAAATCTGTTTTAAATGAAATTGGTTTTAGTCCTTTAAAGGCACTCCTGCTTCCATGTGCCAAACAATTTCAATATACATAATGCACATGTTGAGGAGGAGGATTTATCCAAAAACCAGATGAGTATTTAAACAAGGCCACATTTTCTCCCATGTTTTCTAAACCTAATTAAATCACTTGGGATTCAAAATCTCAAAGGGTTTGATATTTTTGATCAGGGGAGAATTTGTGATTTAATAATGAAATTTGATCAAAGGTAATCGTTTTGATTTAATTGTGCACGCTGCTCGCTCATATGTGCTAAACGCTTTCGAATCTTAAAGCACATATTGAGGGGGAGCAAATAAACTATCGAGGTACGAAAGCTTTTTAAAGTGATTTATAAAGTACCTTGATTGAGTTTTTTAAATGGTTTCTTAATGGCTTGTGTGATCGTAAATGTGCTTCAAAAGAACTCTTGCCTCTATGTGATAAAATGATTTCAAATATCCTACGCACATATTGAGGGGGAGAATTTACCAAGAAAATCAAATGGCTTTTTCTATGAAAATTGTGATCATGAAATTATTTCAAAGAAATTATTTCAAAGAACTCTTGCCTCCATGTGCCAAACAATTTCAATATCATATGCACATGTTGAGGGGGAGCATTTTCTAAATGATCAAAACTATTAAGGTACAAAATGCTTTGATCTCGTATCACAAGTACCTTGATTGTTTTTTCAAATGATTTTTCAATTGGTTTCAAGGAAGAATGAACTGTACCAAAAGACCGACCATTTTACTTTATGGAGTTATAAGGATGGTGAGGTTAGGTATTAGTTCCCACGATCCGCCAGAACAGGAGGGATCTACCCAGGGACTATCCACTAGATAGTGTAGAGTCCTTAGGTATATTGAAAAAATGAGAAAAATGAGAATACGGGAAGAGTGCGGACTGAGATAGAGCTAGAACTGGAATAAACCCAACAAGGTTCTAGTTATGAAGTCTCGGTAAGCACTGAAGGGGTTGAAGAATGAAAAAGAAATTGAATGTGAAAAGGGTGAAAAGAAATAGCCCTCCAATAATTCAACCTTAGGGCAGACACCTGGTTCAATACATATGCTACTAGTGTTTACTAAGGTAACACTGGTATTGAAGACAAGACGTCATGGACCCAGTGACGCACTGCACTAAACTTCCCAAGCCACTCAAGTTCCTCTTAAAAGGGCTTGTTTCATTCTCACGGGGAACCGACATAATCTATCGACTTTCTCTTAGAGATTGTTGATATTGAAGAAGGAGACCCTCTCCCTAGTCTCCGACACAGGAACCAAATGTGCACTATTGAGTCTAGAGCCAAGAGATCATCCACAATATCTCATTAGGACACTAAATTAATGAAGACTTGCTGTTTCACACAATGTGGAAAGTAAGAATATATTTTAAGAGTCCTACGCATTATCCTTGTGGTATTGCCTGAACATCCGAGTGATATGAAAATATTCACGATGAAGATGGAAATCCTTCTAGAGCCAACATCAAACAAGCTCTTGGTGGGTGACATGTGAGATCTTGCAAAAGATCAAGCTTGTGACAACTGGATAGAAACAATGGGGAGATTCACTCGTGAATCAACCTTGGTCCAGGATTGGAATTGACGAATGATTGTGGAAAAACCGTTTGATGTGCAAATCTTCTTTTCTCTAGCACGTCGAATGTGTATTCATTTCAAATTCAAAAAGTATCTCTGATTGAAAAATACTTTTAGAAAAACCGTTCGATGTGCGAATCTCTTCTTTTCGCTTGCACGTCGAATGTGTACTCATTCTCTAATACAAAAAGTATTTTGATTGAAAATTGATCTCTCTCATAAAACCTTCGTCGTATTGCAAAACTCTTTCTTCAAGCAATACACGATTGTTTTTCAAATCATTTTTCATCAATCAGTGAATCTCAATTTGCTGGTTCACTCACTCCGTGTTGTCTTCTTTGAGACGTTCCGGTTTGAGAACAGCTAGAACAGCTGCGAAACCCTGTCAAGGAGATTCTTCAGAATCCTACCTGATCACAGGCAGTACTTGTACTATTCAACAGGGAACCGCGGGCCGTGTACCTCAATTCAACGAAAGTGATCAAAGACACTTTCATGTGTTTTATTGCTAACTGTTGTTTGCAGGTACATTTCGACGGTTGCAGCTGATCAGAATTGAGGAGTCAATCCAAAGCCGCATGCTCACAGCATCTACACTTAAATTGAAGAAATCATGACTTGTGCTTATTTACATAACCTGGCTCTGATATTTCTATACTATGCTTCTGCTACGCTGGTGCAAATATCATGAACCAGTAAAAGCTTCCGCTACTCTGATGGAAAGATGTCATGATCCAAAAGTGTGAGCATGTCGGTTCGAAAGTCACAACTTCACATGATGGCAACACAATAAAGGGTGATCCAGAGATTTATTGTGGCTGATGATCTCAAAGAAAGCTCGAAGATCATCAAAGATGTGGATCAGTTCAAAGACCTCCACTGAAAGTACAAATCAAGCGGACTTTGAAGAATCGCTACTAAAGCACAAAGATTGCGGAATTGAAGAATTGAAGTCTACGAGCTCAAGAACAAAGACAAAGATAGAATGCTAGGATGCAAAATGTATTTCATGGGGTGACCTCCCTTAGGGGGCCCTTGTTAGGAATTAGAAATTCCATAGTGAAGTGTCGGTCACCCCATATATAATCTAGCATAAGTTAGCTCGTAGACATTACGTTATTTACTAGTTATTTAGTTAGTTATTTAGTTTAGTGCAACACCGTGGAGGACGGACGGGTCTTTACCCACTGTATGCCTGATCCACAGTCCGAAGGAGGACGTTTAGTTTGTAACTATAAATACCCTCTACCTCCCAAGGTAGAGGGTTGGACCTTTCATTCATCTTAATCTAACCTTCTATGTTTTCTTTCACTTTCTCTCTCTAGAAAGGATCCCACTTTCTCTCTCTAAACTATACATAATTCGAACCATATATTGTTATGTGATGTGTTTGTGAAATCCAATATCTATCAGCCCTACTCTTTAAAGCCTGACGTCGTCAGGTACAAAATAGTAAATTCGCTACTGAGCCATCACAATTTTGAAGCATGTTGCGACGGCGTCGCCCTTTGACTGTGACGCCGGTACCTTCAATTCCAGCAGCTTGAGTGTCTTGATCTTGACTTTGGCCATTTTCTTCAAATATTCACGCCTTTTCGTCCAAATAAGTGTCATTCCAGCATTTTGCCTTCAAGAGACCTAAAAAGTGAAAAGGAACGAAATTAAGCAGTAACGGATATAAAAGTGGTCGATTAAGGGCTTAAATGACCCCTCAAAAGTGTACCTTTTAAATCCTTATCACACCATGCCTAGGGGACCTATGTACGAGTTGATTCTGAGAAAACCAGTAACAGAGAAACAAGAGATCTCAGGGAATTTCGTGATACCATGTAGCATAGGTGACTTTGAGAATATAAATGCCTTAGCCGATCAGGGATCCGATGTAAATATAATGCCGCTATCAGTCTATAGTAAGTTGACTAAAGAGGAGCCAACCAAGACCAATCTTAGACTTTCCTTAGCAAATCACTCATATGTTTATCCCATAGGAATAGCGGAGGATGTCTTAATTGAGGTTTCCAATATTGTCTATCCGGTAGACTTCGTAATCATAGATATTGAGGAAGATAAAAACATGCCATTAATCCTTGGAACACCTTTTCTGACCACCGCCAAGGCAACCATCAAATGCGGTGAGGGTATCATGATTCTCAAAAGTGGCAAAGGACAAGTTAGGATACCTATTGTTCCAAGATATCCTTTGAAGATTACGGAGAAAATAAATGATAAGAATTCACAGGTCTCCAATAATACTGTTAAGAAGAAAATTAGTGAATGGGAAAAAGGGCTTAGAGATTTCATGGGTCAAGGGTTAAATGCGACATTGTGGAAACGTGATAAAAAATTAGGGAACAACTACACCACAAAGCCACAGCCTCAAAAGAACCCTAAATAATGTTTGAATGGAGAAAAGGTGCTTTTGTATAGATCAAGATTAAAAGCATTAAGAGGAAGGAATAAGCCAAGATGGTTTGGACCCTATACGGTGAAAGAGACTAATCTAAAAAGTGAAACTGTTATCATATTAGACGATGATGGGAGGGAGTTCACGGTAAGCATGCAACGTTTACAAACTTATGATGAAGGCTTAATGAAGGAAATTAATAATGGTAAAGAAGTCACGTAGGAGCACGACTTCAAGTCTAGCTACAAGACTCATAAATAAAGAAAAGTGCTTCGTGGGAGGCAACCCATACTTAATTGTTTGCTTGTTTGTGTGTCATATATCTTTTTCATTGTTGTTTATTCTCATGTTTGAATTTGTGAAAATGCTTTATTTTTTCTTTAACCTTGTCTTAATTACATATAAAGGTATTATACAAAAGGATAAATGTAGGGAGGATTACATACGTTTTTAAAAGAACATGAACGTGAGAATTAAAATTATTGAAATTGATGTATATGTATGTTTGTTAGAGTCAAATGTTTGTATCGAGTTATAATGGATGTTTTGCAGTAGTTTTTCCAGATTCTAAAAATGTAATTTTTCCAGAAAAATGCAACAGACCAGTTTCTGTCATGACAACCTGACGGCGTCAGGATTAGAACCTGACGACGTCAGGTCGAGCAGAAACAGCTTTTAAAATTTTCTTATTTTCTATGCTACTTTTAAATTTTTGGAAATTTTCAGGTCTTAATTTTCCAGAAAATATGCGAACATCCATTCCACAAGCATTATATTCTAGTATAGTCGTGTCATATATAGTTTTACCGCCGATTTTACGCGAAGGTTTCGTCTATTTTCTTAAAGTGTGCAGGTTATATTTGGCAAGAAGAAGAAACTCAACATTGGATGGAGCTTATCACGTATATATTCTTCTTGGGAAAGAATTTAATCACTACTTCACACGGATCCTACCGAGCTAATCAGGGGAGTACTAGTTTCTTTCTCTTTTAATTACCTTCCTTTATCATAACTTTGATACTTTCGGGGAACATTGGGGACAATGTTCAGTTTAAGTGTAGGAAAGGAGAATAAAACAGGAACTTAGAAACTATGCTTATCCTTGAATATTTGTCTTGTCCTAGTTCATTTGTGTAATAAGCTATGAGAAATATTCATTAGGGCAATTTTAGCACCAAATTTAAAATTTTTTGTGACATGTACGAGCAAAAACTTTAGTCTTAATAAAGTGTCTCATGGATAGGAGTTATATGACCAGCACAAAAACCGTTTACCACTCAAATTCCACCCCAAAAATGTGAGGTTCGCCCCTAGATCTTTAAGAATAAAGCATTCACTTTTAATGTTTAGAGAGTGTACCGGTAGTATAATAGATTCTAGAACTTGTTTTGTGATGCATTCTGAGATCGTTAGTGAGATTACACTTGTGTAGTTAGGAATGACTAAATGATAAGAGGCATTAGGATAACCCTTGTTTGAAACCCGTATTATAATTACTTATTCCACATCGGTCGAGTAATTACCCCAGACCCTTGCGATGTACTCATCTTTAGTACACTATACCCCTAGTCAACCTCTCAGAGCCTATCCTTTTCGCGGTTCTCATGATGTTTCGGTTTTCTGGAATATCAATGAAGAGCATTGTTTACAATCCACCCCCAAATGTACACCCAAATCGCCTTAGCCTACCTTGTATGCACTCACCTTTAGTGCATTATTGTTATCATACTAAACCCTTAGTTCAATTATCTAGTTACTTGCATGGTTGCTAAGTCGATTCATATCTTTTGTACACAGTTTTGGGATGATTGGGACTCATGGGCAAAAGTAATATTTTATGGAGTGACGGGAAGGAACGTTAAATTCAAATTCCCTTTATTTACGTAATTAAATACTCCAAGTGTTTTGATCTTTTCAAATCGGGTAAAATTAGTGTTAGAGTAATAAAAACTCAAGTGTAGGGATGCTCCTATAAATCCCTTATATTTTGATGTTATCTTAGAGGATGGTAGAGTAAAAGTGTATGGCAAAAAAAAAAAAAAAAGGCTACCTTCCTACATCTATCTTTATGTTTATGTTTTTCAAATTTATATATGTTTGTTTCAAGTTATCTAGAGTTTAGTGAGTCGAGTCTTGGCTTAGCAACGCCATTCTTTTCATGCCCCCTAACTTATAAATTGATTAGCCAAAATCACATTTGCTTGAGGACAAGCAAATACCAAGTGTAGGGATATTTGATAAGGATTTAAAACGTACACTTTTAAAGGGTCATTTAAGCCCTTAATCGCCCACTTTTATATCCGTTACTGCTTAATTTCGTTCCTTTTCACTTTTTAGGTCTCTTGGAAGCAACATACTGGAATGATGCATATTTGGACGAAAAGGAGTGAATATATGAAGAAAATGGCTAAGTCAAGATCGAAGCCACTCAAGCTGCTGAAACTCAAGCTGACGGCGTCCCAACTAAAAGGCGACGCCGTCCCTCTCTACGGATTTAATTAAAATACACCTGACGGCTCAGTAGACTTTTTGCTCAAATACACCTGACGACGTCAGGCTTTGAAGAGGAAGGGGATTACTAAGACTTTTCATTTCAGACGGCCCAGATCCAGAATCAGATGACGTCCCTGCTAAAGCCCAACGGCGTCACAACTACAACGTGACGCCGTTCCAATGATAACTTGGCCAAGACAAAAACCCTAATGACGGCGATCTGACGGCGTCCCACCTATAAGGCGACGCTGTCGCAAGTGTAAATCTATATATAGAATTTGATTTTCAGTATTTTAAGAGGTAAACTTGTGGAGTAAAAACCCTAAACATTTGTAGTCCGACTTGGACAGTATCTTAGGGTCCTAAACCCTATTTTACACATCAAGATAAGTGTTTGATTCCATTAGTATCATTATGTCTTCCATTAAATGTGTGTATGCTTGCTTGTTTAACATGTGCGGCTAAATTTCTTGTGTGTTTGCTTAGATCTATGAAACCTAGTTATTAATTATTGATTGGTTGTCTCTTTTCTTAATTGTAATTGGCTTAGGAGTGTAATTAGGCTATCGTTGTATTTAAATGCTTGAGTAATCTTTGTGAACATTAGTTTATGAATCACTTAGAGGATTTCGTAGTCTAAACATCCAAAGATAACCTTAAAGTTATTTTATGAAACATATAGCGGATTTCATAGGCAATAACCTTAAGGTAGTCTCAAAGAGTTAGGGAAAAAGGCACACCCTACGACCTTAGAAAATACAACGCGTTAAGAATAAGGACGTGACAATTCAACCAACAATAAAAGATAACTAGGGAGTAATAGTATATAGGTAAGCACATTTTTAATCATCATACGAGCACACAATCAAAAAGACATAGCTTCCCGTAGTATTAGATAATTAGAATGGTAGAAGTAATCGGTAGAAGTACCATCCCCAAACCAATTGCCCCGAGATTTTACCCTTAGCTTTATAAAAAACCAATAAAAGATAAAAAAGAATCATCCTCAACCCCACCTTAGCGAAATACACTTCTTGCTAGCATTCCTATTCCCCTAGAGAACGATATCAATACCCAAGGTTTACCCAATACTACACTACAATGATTAGGTTCACTGCCTAGGGTGTTGAAAAACTTGCTCGACAAAAAGGAAGTTCCTTTGACCCCGAACGCGCTTCGTAAGCGCATCACCAATACCAAGATGAAGAAAGTTGAATTGTTCCCGCTTCAACGGTTTGGTAAGGACATCGGCTATGTTTTCTTCGGATGATACTTTCTCAATAGAAATGTTCCTCTTTTGAACATTGTCTCTTAAGAAGTGATGGCGGATCTCTATATGTTTGGTACAAGAGTGCAACACCGGATTTTTCCTTATGTCAATAGCACATTTGTTGTCGCATAGAATGGCTATGTCACTAAGATGGATGTCGTAGTCAACTAACGCTTGTTTCATCCATAGTGCTTGTTGGCATGCTTTGCCGACGGAGACATATTCGGCTTCGGTTGTTGATATGGCCAATGCCATTTGCTTCTTCGAAAACCAAGATGTTAAACAACACCCCATTAAAGTACATACACCACTTGTACTTTTCCAGTCAACATAATCACCTGCATGGTCAGAATCCGCATATACAATAGTTTCTACCCCCGTCCCCTTGGGATACCATAATCCCAATTGAGTAGTTCCCTTAATATATCTAATCATTCTTTTGACGGCTTCTAGGTGTGAAGTTTTAGGGTCTTCTTGAAACCTAGAACATAGACATATACTAAACATGATATCCGACTGACTAGCCGTAAGGTAGAGAAGACTACCAATCATGCCACGGTATTTGGTGTTATCAATTGATTCACCATCTTCATCTTTGGTAAGTTTAGTATTTGTTAGGTCACCATAAGTTAACACAAGCATGAAGATGATAGAAATGAGGTGAGAAGGGACGGTTGCAAACACAAACACATGACAATATAAGAAGGGTTACGCGTAGAGTATTATGAGTGAACTACAACTCTCCTTGGAGAGGTTACATAGTATTTATAGGGTAAGGGAGCTAGGGCAACACATCTAGTCCCTTCCTTGGCCTTTTGGGCCTTAGCATGGGCTTATAGGATTTTTACATAAGCCATGCCTTAATTACTAACATAAAAGCCATATAAATGAAACCTATTACATATAAATGACTAAAACTTTATAATGTTTTGGAGCGTTTCCAACAATCTCCCCCTAAGTGATAGTTATGATGTAATAGCGGTTGCTCGACGTCTTCTAGCAATCTTCTTTCTTGTGAGTAGATATGCTTTTGTTCCAACAATCTCCCCTTGTGTGGGATCTTGCTTCTTTTGAAGTTTTCAGCTTTGATGTTGTTGTAATCTTTGTTCTTTGTTCTGTGTATGGATTATGTGATTGTATGTTGTTGTCTGCATCTGGTCAGCTTCGTTGCTCAGGTGTCTCCACGTCTTTCTCCAACATGCTCACACGTCTTTTGACTTTAATTCCACTTGTGGTGTAGTTCTCTAGTCTTTAAACTTTGTAGATTCTTTGGCTTTGATGAAGAATCATTTTGACTTTTAAGTTGCCTTTTGAGAGAACTTCATGAGGAGAATCAGCATGATCTTTTCTCCCAGGAGCATCCATCAGCAGCTGTATAAATTTGGTTAGTAATAAGCACCAATCGATCATTGTGGACTTTTCTTAAAGAATTGACCACTACGATTGTTTTACTGATGAATGTCTTGATTCCATTTCACCTTGGTCGGGTGAATCAGTCGTCCGAATCCCGTGGAGGGACAGTTTGCATTACATTGAATAAGTTCAAGTAATGACCCACATCTTCAGGACTCGATTCTTGAAAGGAATCTCCTTAGCGGGATTTTCAGCACTTACAAGTTCGAACTTTGAGGGTGTTAACAACATAGTGTGAAAACACACCTCTAATTCTAGCAAAGGCTATTCCTGAACCAGAGGCCCTCAAGTAGGCTAACACGATGTACCGAAGTACATCTATAATTCAGGTGAGTCGTTGAGGTACACCGAAGTATCACCTCATGAATGTAGGCCGTTTGAGACAACACTAAGCGTAACCCACAAGGAGTTACCGAAGCGACCTGTTGTCAGGGCTGTTTGATGTTGACCCTGGCAGGAGTTTCCATTCAGTCACTGAGGATCACGATTGTGAATCCCCTCATAAATGTTCTCGGCAGATTGCTAGGATATGCGAAGGACTCTAGAATGTATCACTTGCGTCCTTAATGTTGAACGACAAGTGATGAAAGTTCAAGTGTTCCTAAGAGATCTTTTGACGAATCTCGTTGCTCTAGACTCAATAGTGCGCTTTGGTTTTCCTGAGCGGAGACTAGGGAGAGGGTCTCCATTTTCAATACCAACACTCTCTAAGAGAGAGTCGATAGATTACGTAGGGTTCCTTGTAGAATGAAACAAGCTTCTGTTGAGAGAAACTTGAGTGGCTAAGAAGGTTTAGTGCAGTGCGTCACTGGGTCCATGACGACTTTAATCTTCCATACCGATGTCATCTAGTGATAGCCAATAGCATATGAATTGAACCCGGTGTCTGCCCTAAGTTGAATAATTTGGAGGGCTATTTCTTTTCACCCTTTTCTTAACTTTTCTTTTTAATTCTTTAACTCCTTCTTTCTCCAATTCTCATTTTCTCTTTTTTATAATCATACCTAAGGACTTCTATTTATGGTGTCCTTGGGTACATCCCTCTGGCTCTGGCGGATCATAGAACATTTATTCCTAAACTTAGTCACCTTATACCTCCATGACTATCATATGTTGCCATAAAACCATTTTCTTGAAAATCTCTCAAAGTGTTTATGAATAAAAACATGTTTGTAACACTTCGAGATTTTTGTATTTTCAGAAATACTCCCCCTCCACATGTGTTAAGAGTTTTGACATAAATATGCACAAAGAGGGTAGAGCGCGCACTTTTGAATTGATAGACTCAAGATAGATAATTCCCCATGAGACACGGTTACATCAGTGACTAAGTCAGCTTGAAGTTGTAAACACTCCTTGATGAGGAGGTTAGACCCGTCAAGGTTTATGTCTACCAAGATTTTCTCGGATGGTACATTCTACTAAGACTAGTCCTTTGCGAGATACGTTTACATCACTAGCGAACTAGTTTGAAATTATTACCCGTCCTGGACAAGTCTTTTCGAGTTACTGACATTTAAGAGCTCATAAATTCAATGGTTAAGTCTATTCACACTTAGATTCAATCACAATCCAACATATTTGTATCACACAATTTTTCTCCCCCTAAAAAATGGCATATTAATGTTATTTTTGAACAAATTTGATATCGAATATGACCATTTCGAGTTTTGTGGGAAGATTTCCAAGAAGAACATTGTTTGAATAAAGAAATTTTGCAAATACTCCCCCTCAACAAGTAATATTCACTTTTGAGGTTTTGAAAACACGAGAGAGAGTACTTGTTCTTTTGAGCAAAATTTTGAAAATTTTGAAAGTTTGATAAATTTTACTCAAAAGTAACAAGCTTTCGCTCCTTTTATAAGGATTGTGGCACTGAAGCGTACCACATGGTCCTTTCATTACAAGTACGGGTTGTACACTGCTATTTATGTACAAACCATAATGAATAAATAAATCAAGAATCAAAATACATTTAAGAATGTTTAAGGAGTACCCAACGACTACACACGACCCAGGACTTTCTCTTCACGTTGAAACGTTGAGATAGAGAAACTCTGTTGTCCTCCCACATAGCTCTCTAGCCTTCTCATCGGATACCGGTGGAACAACCTTTCATCCAGCCTTTTAATGAACCTGCGACCTTCCTTTCGTTCTTCCAAATTCCACCTTTTTTTCGAACCAATAACTTCCTGAATAGCCTTTAACCGGTAAGCTAACCCATCAGAACCATTTTCAACGTATGATCACAAAATATGTAGAGTTCGTCGTATGCCATGAAGCAAGTATGATGAAGCTCACTACGGTAGACGACCCCAAACTTTGGTTTGTGCAAGATAGTGTACTGAGGAAGTTGATTAAGGTTGGGAAAGTGTAGCAACGGTTGTGTAAGATTTATCTGCTTTTGGTATGATTCGACCGCAAGTTGTAGATCTTCAACACGTTCTTGAATCACTTTGCTTCGAATGAAGATCAGTAGGGCAGTGATGAACTAAAGTTGAATTTTTGTTGAGAATTGTCTCATCCTTCCTTGTACCTTTGCAAGGTACATATTTTCGATGTCGTTGAGTGACAATCTCGAGAAATTTGCTTTAGTGAAGTCATATTCTTTTTCATCTTGTCGCTTGACCTTGATCTCTGACAAGAATGAATAACCCTGTTTTCTTGCCAGTGTAACCTTCATTATAGCAACAATCTTCTTATCACTCTTAACCTCCTTGTTCGACCTTTGAACTTGGCAGCTTCTGTAATACAATCTTCTCCTTGGAGGCCAATGATAAATTCCATATTTCGCATCGAGGTCATAGTCCACCACTTTGTCAACATACAATTTGGTGGCATCTTCTTCAATGGCTATATATGTAGAGAAAACTGCAGCTGGAATATTGAAGGTGAGTGACATAGCATACTTCTTGCTGACGCTACTGCCGTGTTGAAGAAACTTGAGGTCGTTGTTGAAGAAGAAGCGGTATGGAATCTTAGGTTGCTCGGGTCGGCCAATGGTTGGTAGAGGCTTTGTCCAATCAGTGTAGCAGGGAGTGTTATCCTTTCTTGTAACATCGATGTTCAATTCGGGATTTAGCCAGTCGATGTTATTAGGCATTGCACGGGCAATGTTGTCCAAATGGTATTCGACCTCAACTGCGCTGGCGGCTCTGTCTTTCATTAAGTTGAATGCATCGTTCTTTATCCTGCGTAGTTCCCGTTTCGTCATCTTTTTCACTTTGAATTGATCTTGGATAATTTTCACCTGCTCCATTGTACGACCGTCTATCGGTTCTTGACCTTTAGGTGTTCTAGGCGTCGCATCAACCAGCTGACTGAGCCAATCATACTTCTCTATGTCGTCTTCGTCTAACCATGAGACGATAGATCTTTGTTTCTTCTTCTTTCGTCGAGAGGATGATTCCGGTTGTGGTAATGGTTGAGGTGATGGTTGTTGTTGGGGCTCAGGAATGTCTTCATCTTCACCACCGGTATATGTGAAGTGATCACCGGTTTGCTACATTGGTGGTGGAGAATCAGCATCCCGAGGTTTGTCCGATGAGGTAGGTTGTTGAGAATCTTGACTTGTGGATGTGGTGGTGGTCTTAGGAGGTGGTGGTGGCATGGATGATGATGACCTGCCAGTCTTCTTTTGACGTTTAGCATTCGGGTCTTTATCCTTGTCCTCGTCATCTCTTGGTCGCTTATCCTGACCAGCTGCTTCCTTGCACGTTTTCTTTAGTTGATATGCGAGAAGTACCTCATAAATTGTTGATCCCAGTTGAGCAAACGATCTAATATAGAAACTGACTTGGAATAAGAACTTATTAAGTATTACGCGGAATTTAACACTTAATCTTAAGAAGAAGAACAATAAACATTCAACACCTCAATATTATTGATAATACGAATACTCTTACAGTATTAGGATTTTGAAACCTTGAAGTGTATCGACCTTAGATATAAAAACATACGTACATCTAATCTAACCTAGGACCTCCTTTTATAGGCTAAGGAGTCCTATACATTATACAATACGTAACCTACAAGATAAATATCTTTTCCATATTTATCTAATACAATAAACTAAACCGACTATACAAGACTAGCAGTGGTTACATATCATTATCAGTGGTTACACTCTTCTACTAGCCGCGGTTTGTCTTCATCCGTGGTTACATTCTTCTGTCCGTGGTTATATCCAACCTATCCGTGGTTCCAGGACTTAGAGTAATTCTTGATCCAAGGAACCTAATACCCAACAATCCTCCCCTAAACTTGATACATTCCAACAGAATTTTCAAGTTTCCTTTAAGATTAAAACATCTGAATTGGAGGATACTTATTCAGTTGAGGATAATCACCTTCTACAAGCATATGAATAACCTGTCCAGAAACAGTTAAAACATGAACTCCACAAGTTTGATATAAAAACCATCTAGTAACTTGACCATTGTAGATTCCTTGCCATTCAGGTCCATCATGAGTAGGTTCAAATAGAATCTTCAAATGATGATAAACCAGTCTCTCATGATAATCATTTGGATGTACTTCACCAAACTTATTCTTGTAAAGTATCCAAAGATTCATCAAATCATCTCTATCAAAATACTGAAGCATTTGTGAAAATTTATTATACTCAGAAACTTCATTGTTGAGTCTTTGAATTTTCCAAACTCCTTCACTTCCAATTATAAGCTTAAACTCATAAGAAATGATTTGATTTTCATCTTCAACAACTTTCAATCTTTTAGAATCAGATGTCTCCTGAACCTCAGATTTTCTCTTTCTTTTACTTTGAATCCACTCTTCATCCTTTTTAATCCACTCTTCTTCCTTTTTAGAATTCATTGGACAGAAATCATCATGATTAATTCTCATACATCTCTCATAAATCTCAAAAATTCTTTCAAATGAACACCTACTAAGATTATCAGAAACATGTATGCCTGAATTCTTAATAATCTTCATCAATACATTCCTCATCTGAGCAATTGAAGGAGGTTTCTTTCTTACAACTTGCTTCTTTTCTTTACTGACCTTCCTTGCCAATGTACCCAAAAGTCTTGCTTTTTCCTCATCATCCAACAAAGCCCATTCTTGTGCAGTATACTCATCACTTATTAATTCAGAAGCTTCAAGATAGTTTTGTGATTCATACCATGTAGCTAACCATCTCTGACTAGCTTCCTCTTCATTTTGCTTTCTTTTCACTAAAGTTGCTTGATCCTCAGCTACAATACTTTTAGCATACTCTGCATCATAAGCTTCTTGTTCTTTTTTATTTTTAAACTTCAGCTCTGGTACTGCAACCTGTTTACCTTTCCCAACATCAGATTGAACCACTTTCTTCTTCAAAGCTTCACCAATAACTAAACTTTTAACTTTGGGTTTGGTTGCAGTAGACTGAACAGATAGAACAGGTGCAATGGCAGGTGTAGAAATAGATACGGTTTTGCTTAGATTTATCAAGGTACTTGCAGCTTCTTTCTCAACTTCTTTAGACTTAGGTTGTGATTCAGAAAGAGTTGTGACAATAGTGGAAGTGGTTATGATAGCAGTGGGTATGATTGTAGTGGGTATAATTGTGATGTCTGAAACTGCATCAGTGGTTACAAGAGTACTAACCATGGTTTCAGACATACCATCAGTGTTTGTGTCCTTCACTACATCTTCTACAACATTCTTCACAATTTCAAGAACTGCCTCATTTCCATCTTTATCAGATACCAAAAATTCATTATCTCCACTATCAACATCTTCATCCATAGGTACATCAACAGATACATCACCAGCCTCCCCTGAATTCATGCCTTCACTCCTCCCCTGTTTGGATACATCTTCCACATTCAGAGCTGGAGAGGAGGCCACCTTCTTTTTCGTTCTCCTCATAGCTTTCAAAACAGCAACCCCAGGTCTCCGTACTTTTTCCAAAACCAACACTCTATGCTTCAATCTCTTAATATCCTTTCCCTGAAACACAGTCAACTTCTGTAGACCTGAAATTGTATTCTCCATTTTAGCACTCTTAGCCGTCAATTCATTTAAACGTTCAAGAATATCCTCCCCACTTCGGCCTGTGTTAACTGGCCCGAGAGGTGGTTCATTGGAAAAGTCATCATGTACAAACTCATTATCCGTCAATTCAATATCATGTTCCAATCTATCTTCATCACTTCGAGCTGTGTGAACTGCTCCGAGAGGTGAATCCTTGGATATAGTAGACATAGCACCAGACCGAGCCTGATCATCTATGCACCCTGTATCAGCCAGGTGGCTAGGGATTCCTCCACCTGTGTTAAGTTCCAAGAAACTCTCCACATTAGGAGTTGCCAATGGTTGGGTCTTATTTATGTTTCCACTATCCTGACCATCATCAAAGCAAGAATCAGTAGTGGAAGCCCTTCCAATCATGTCACCTCCACTCCATGTGACAGCCTCATTAACAACACTACTAACACTAGCCTGAGGTAGCTTAGTGCCCTTCTGTCTTCGAGTATATACTATAGGTGTAACAGTGGTTTGGGTATAACTATCAGTGGATTGAGGTGTACTAGCAGTTGTGACAACCCGTACTTTCAGGTCATTTCTCGAAACAATTTATGCCTTACAATTTCAACATTTATCGTAAACTAGGTTTACGTGTTCCAAATTCGCGTAACCTTGATGGTTTAGCGGCGAATTCATGATCATATCATCACGAACATTTCATATGGACTAAGTTTAGTCTACATTTCATTAACATCATTTGCATCATATTAGTTCATTCATGACTTTGCATTTTACCTTAAACGCGTAAATTTTATATTAAATAAACGTTATCGCGTGAGTTATTATTTTGAGCATTTAATCCGTTACTTTCAAAAATGATCCCGATATATTTTTATACTTACATTAGTTTATAAAAACTATATTTTGAGTTTACCTAGTGTTTTAAATTTATTTTGTATATAAATCGTTAAATTTATATTATTACGACGCTTTTCTTAAAAACTACACGATAATTATTTTATCACTCAAATTTTACAAGAAATGTATTTTTACAATTTTTATAACTACAACATACTTTACTTTGATCCCTTAAAATTTATTTTAGTCCATACTACTCTAATTTTCACAACTATGTATACACAAGTTACAACAAACTTATACTTAACTACATTTTACTTACACATTTTATACATATTACATTTTAAAAAAATATATATATATTTTGAGAAACACATTCCACAAAAACCGGCCCTAAATGGGTTGCATTTAATGGTTGGTAGGAAATTTTATCACTTGTATAAACTTATACTCCAAATACTTCACCTCATTCATTCATCTCATATTACAAGTCAAGTAAAACTTTATTTCTCTCTTGTCCTCTCCTCCATGACCGGTTCTTCATAAGTGTTTCAAGGGATCAAAAATTTTTGCAAGATCAAGTTAATAAACAATCTAGATAACACTCTCATTAAGGTTTTGAAATAAAAACCTAGGGTGTTTAGGTTAAACCTTGTTCCTTGCACCTCATCAAGTTTACTTGTAAGCATATTTCTATCATTTTACATCTTTCCTTTTCATTTCATAATTATTTGATCATTTTCATAGCAAGCATGCAAGACTTGTGTTTGTTTATACCATTTTTACAATGATTTTAAGAGTTAATATATATATAGTCATCCTATAATTATTCCCTTGGTATACTTTGGTCTTGATGATGTTTAGGAACCCATGACACCCTAAGAAGGTGTATGGTAGGATTAGATTAGCTTTGGAGTTGATTTGAAGGGATTGGAATAGGTTTAGTACGAGAAAAACTATTTTCGACAAGTATTAAAAGTGTTCTGTCCTTATTTTGATTTTCTGGAAAATCCGACAGTAGGCACGAATTTTTGGTCTTGATATTTAGAAAATATACTTTAAAACGAATCCGTGGCCGCTTGAACGGATAAAAACAGAGTTATAACGAAGAAGTTATGAATTTTTCAAGTTTGACGACGATATATATATTTTCTGAAATTTCAGCAACCTATTTATCTTTTGTACGAGTCAAAAACGAGCCTAAAGCTTTACAAATTATTTCGACTTATCAAAAATATATTAGTATACTTCGATACGAAGCTAAGGACGTATTATACGTAGAAAACGGATTTGAAACGACTAAGATATGCACGTTTTCATAAAATTGCCGTAACTATTATTTTTAGAAAAACTATATTATTTTTACGAGATAAGTATTACGGTAACTAAAACGACCATGTTGGGGGCTGTTTTTAACTATGATGTGGAACTTTTTGTAACGAGATGTCTTCTAATAAAATCAAGATCACCAAGCATATTTTCTAAAACGACCAACCGTTTGTATAGCGGAGTTGTAATAAATTATTTATGGTTGCTTAAACTTTGCCGAAACTCATTTTTACACAACATTTTAGACAAAATCACCATCTTTAACCCTTATTATCTTTATGTTCGAGACCTTTATGTCGAAAACTCCTGAACTGAAACTTCTAGATTTTGATACAAACTTTCCAAAACCGTCGAGTTTGTTTCCTAAAGTTCGACGTACACCATTTTACGACTAGTTTTTCAAAGCCATTTTTATCACTTTCAAGAAATTTCGACGACTTTATTTTACGACGAAAAGTGATAATTTCACTATAAATCATTACGAAACCATTGTAGGATGACATTTTGACGTAAATACTTGTAAAGTGATTTAAGATTGGTCAAGACGTCAAAAGAGTATTTTTCGACGATAAGTATTATTTCAAAACTCACAAATGGTATAAATAACATACGAAATGCATGCATAACATTACATCATAACTCATTACATATCATATCATTCGTAATAGGTCCAGATTAAAGTATCACGCTATACCTCAGTGTACTCACTCTTGTCATCATACCAGTTTATCAAGTGAGTTTTCATAGCCCCGATTTATTCAAGTTTTACTTATTTCAAACCTACGGGGGAGAATACATTGCACAACATTTTTATTACGATACCAAGTATGTTAAATTCATTTACATTGCTTAAGTTACAACGTTGCCAGTTAAATGTCCCCACTTCAAATGCATGAGCCGTTAATTTCCTAGAAGCGTGTGTGAGTGGATAGATCTATCGAGGGTGACACCTCCATCCGGGTTGGTGAATCCCAACTAGTCATATTAGAGTTGTTTGGCAAGACACTCTGTTGGGGCGAACATCAGTCGGAGCTTCGGTATCATGCGCTTAAGCAATTGTAACATTTTTATGTGACATGATTGTCATACCAGTAACATTTTATGTGACATGTTTGTCATACCAGATATATACTTGCGTAGTCGTATAATACATTTACATAAACCTATGATTTCTCACCAACATTATTGTTGACCGTTTTAGCAATGTATTTTCAGGTAACTAAGGCATACTCATCATGGCATGGTTAAGGAACCCCTTTTTAGTCGCGGCGTCGACTTACATCATTGTACATTATGGCACTTTCTTTCAAAAACATCGTTTGGACTTGTAATATATTTATATTTCCGCAAACTTTGTAAACTTCTGGGACCTATGTTGTAACTCTGAACGCTTTTATTAAATATCAAACGATGTGTTTTTAAAACGACACTTTAGGTCGTTCAATATAACTGTGATTGTGGTGCTATGACAGTCTATCCCCAGGAATTCCATTCCGCTGCAAAACAGGTAAATTGGGGGTGTGACAGCAGTGGATACAGTGACAATAGGTTGAGACACAAGACCTTCATCATGCTCAGGATCAACAGGCAAAGTAATCATGTGAGGAAATAAAGGAACATCTCTAATTGGTACATTCTGTGGCTGATTCCTCATATGAGCAAAAACCTTAGGAAGCATATGATGTACTTCATACTCCCTAGTATGTTCAACAGGTTCCTCTAGTTGATGTTCCACAAGCAGTTGAACAAACCTAGGATACAAATAGTATTTACCCTTCTTCCTAATGTTTTGTACTAACCCCTCATAAATCATCCTAGACCAATTAAACTTCCTTCCATCAGATAAACAAATAATAGCAGTAGTAATTTTTGAAGGAAAATCATTAAAACCTGTGGTCTTGTTACTCATACACATCAACAAGGTGTGAATCAAAAACTTCCATTGTTGTGAAAACAAACTCTTAAAGAATTGAACCTTTTCACCCCTGTGTGTATATCCTAATCTCTCTAAACCAGCAACAATCTCACCATCTGAAAGATTATCAACACCATCAGCATCATCAAACTTCAAAACTTCCCTAATGATTTCCTCAGTAACAGAAATAGCATGCTCATCCACAGCAGAACTAAACACCTCCACGCCATCAACCTCTTCAAGTGTAGCATTCCTCCAGAATTGATGTATGTAGGCTTTAAGAATGGTGGGTTTAACTGTTAAAGCATAGTGAATGGGACTGTGAACTAGGAAATCGATCATTTGATGAAACCCTTCAGATCGAGCATTTTTGGTGAGGATGGCAACTAGGTTATGTGTAGTGGAATACTTTTTAGCCATTGTGATTAATAAATAGTATGAAGTGGGTTTTGTGAATTATGCAAAGAAAGTGATTAGGGTTAAGATGGAGCGCCAATTGGAAGTGGTTTGAGAATCAAATAAATGATCCGTCTGTGATTTGGGGAGAGTGATATAGGTTTGCCAATGTTACCAAACAGCCCCTGTAATATCCAAACTCAAGCACCATGCTATCCGCGGTTAAAACATACCATCAGCGGAAACATTGGATCACTTCTTCCAAATGACCAAGAGATATAGCAAGTAAATCTGTGTCACAATAAGTAAGATCTCACAAAAATATGAAGGATTACACACTTTTTTTTTTAACTAACACAAGCAGCTAACACACCAGCTCCTTATGCACACAAATCCTTCATACCTGCAAGACAAAAACACAAAACCAACACAGAGAATAAGGTTAGTGTTGTCAGTGGTTAGTAATAGCCAGAAGTGGTTCCAAAAGACCTATCCGTGGTTTGAACAGGTAAGTCAATATGGTCAACTTCTAGAACTAACATCAGTCCAACTCCCAAGAAACTCATTAACTTTTCAACCACATTTAACCTGCCCCTTATTTACTTCCATAACCCTAAACTCCACTTATAAAAAGAACCCAAATCTTACATAACGCACACACCAATCAATATCAAAAGCCTAATTGCTCCAAAGTCTCCAATCAACTGCAATCACAATGTGGAACCCTAGTTGGAATAAACCATAAGTAGTTAATCTAACATCCTCCTCATCCTCATCATCATCTTCATCACCAAGTGAAGATGGTAACCCATGGCAGTTCTACTTTCCTCCACAAGAACCAAGACCATTAAAATCCCCATTTCTTCCATCATCTGAAGATGATAGTGTGGTGAATCCAAGTGATGCATCTGAGGACTCTGATGACTCCTCAAATAAGATAACTTCAAACTCCCAACCTTCATCATCCCAACCCCAACCAAGACCACGAATAAGAAATCCACCACTCCCAAAAGACAGAGAGGTGGTTCTTGGTCTACCTGCACCAAGTTGTGGTGCTTCTTCATACATCGTAACGGGGAAGGGAAAAAATAAAATGGAATGATGCTTTTTGGTGAAACCAGTAGATGCAAGTATGATATGACTATGTCCTTTGTGCTTCATCTACTGTATTCATCTTCATCATCTTCATTTGCATCAATCCATCCTTCCCATTTTGATCCTTAGCTGCTTCGTCATACTGGTCATGCATATCACAAATGCATATCCAGCAATCATGCATATCCAACAGCTGAGGATAGTATTAGAAAATCATGTATAGAAGTAGTCTTTTAATTTGTACTTGAAGTTTCATTATAAGCTGTAAGCTGTAAACTGTTTTGATGAATGAATGAACAATTTAACTTCAGTACTTCTTTAGCTTCTATAATGACTTGTCTTTTATCTGTAAAATGGTTAGTAGAAACACAGAACAACCAGCAGTGGATTGAATAAAACTATCAGTGGTTAGAAACAAAAATAGCAATACTAAGATTACATAATAACAGTCCAATACTTATACAAACTGGTACAAAACAATTTGAGAATTTAGAGATTAATCATTCCAATACTAACAACAAGGTACTGAAACCTCCCCACATCAAAAGCTTTGGTAAGAAGATCAGCAACATTGAAATCAGTATGGATTTTTACCATTTGAATTAGCCTTTTCTCATTACAATCTCTAATAAAGTGATGCCTTATCTCAATATGTTTAGTTCTAGAATGTAAAACAGGATTTTTAATAATGAAAATTGTACTGTTATTATCAATGTAAATCTTAGTATGCATAAAATTGTACCCAAAATCCAGCAATTGATTCTGAATCCAAAGAACTTGACCACAGCAACTAGCAGCAGCCACATATTCAGCTTCAGTTGTAGAATTAGCCACAATAGTTTGCTTTTTACACTGCCAAAAAATTAATCTGCTTCCCAAGAACTGACATCCTCCAGTAGTAGACTTCCTATCCAAACTAGCTCCAGCATAGTCACTATCTGTGTAGGCCACCAAATCAAAAGGGGAATCCTTAGAGTACCAAAGGCCCAATTTAGGATGACCTTTCAAATATCTAAAGATCCTCTTAACAGCATTCATGTGTGAGGTATTTGGTGTGACTTGAAATCTTGCACACACACATACTGAGAACATAATATCTGGCCTGGATGCAGTAAGATACATCAAAGATCTAATCATGGATCTATACAACTTTAAATCAACTTTGGTACTTCCATCATCTGGTAGCAGAGGTTTCTGAGTCTCCATAGGTGTACTTGCACTCTTTACATCTTGAAACCCAAACTTCTTTAACACATCTGCTACATACTTGTCTTGACTAATGAAGATACCATCAGTCCTTTGTTGAACCTGTAGCCCCAAAAAGAAAGTGAGTTCTCCCATAGAACTCATCTGAAACTTATCATGCATAAGTTTCTCAAAATCTCTGCATAGCTCCTTGTTTGTAGAGCCAAAGATGATGTCATCTACATAAACCTGAACCAACAAAATATCATCTTTGTGCTTTCTAATGAACAAAGTTTTATCAATCAGCCCTCTTTTAAACCCATTGTCCATCAAATAAGTAGACAGGCACTCATACCATGCCCTAGGAGCTTGATGCAACCCATACATAGCCTTTCTCACCCTATAAACCTTGTCAGGATGATCAGGATCTTCAAAACCAGGAGGTTGACAAACATAAACCTCCTCATCAATAGTGCCATACAAAAATGCACTTTTAACATCCATCTGATACACAACAAAATTCTTGAATGAAGCATAAGCCAAAAACAATCTAATAGCTTCTATTCTTGCAACTGGAGCAAACACTTCATCATAATCCAAACCTTCAGTTTGTGTGTATCCTTGAGCAACCAACCTTGATTTGTTTCTTATAACAATTCCTCTTTCATCCCTCTTGTTTCTGAATACCCATTTAGTCCCAATTGCCCTTTTACCATTAGGAAGATCAACCAATGTCCTAACCTCTTGGAGCTTAAACTGTAAAAGATCTTCTTGCATTAATTCTACCCAGCCTTCTTCTGATAAAGCTTCTTCCACTCTCTTGGGCTCCTTTTGAGATAGAAAACAAGCAAAACAGGCAATTTTGCAGATCTTTATGACTGTTTCTTTTGTGAAGAGATCTTGCAAAGAACCCATGTTCAGGAAAGGGTTCAGTGTTCTTAACCCTGCTTCTTGTTTGAACTGGAGTATTCAAGTTTCCAAGTATTTGTTCCTTGGGATGAATCTTGTGAATCCTTGTAGTGGTGATTGGACTTTCATGAATGACAGTTTCCAAGTTTGACAAATCAGCATTGAAGAAATCATCCATGTCTTCATCATCAGTAGGAGTATCAATTTCAATCAAACCAGGCATATTAGGATCATGTGGATACTCCTCATCACCAAATAGTGGCTTTGGATGTGGTCCAAAGAAAGTACTATCACCAGTACTTTTATCCGGAGTTTCACTTGAACTATCAGTGGTAGAAGATGGTTTGTCAGCGGTTACAGTTGGCCTATCAGTGCTTTCAGTAGGCTTAGCAGTGCTTCCAGACTGCTTTTTCTTCTTTTCAATTTCATCTACCGACACTGAGTTATCTTTCAACAACTCATCCTTATCTTGATGATGATCAACATTGCCTCCAGTATTCAGTACATCATCATCAGTGGGACCTTGCTTGTGAATGATGGAAGGAACAGAACCAGCTTTCCACTTTTCAACCAAATAGAACTCCTTTGGAGAATCAGCTTCCTTGGAAGATGTATCTGCCTCAGAATCCTTTTGTGTACCTGCATTAACATTAGTGGAAGTTCCTGCAATGATAGGCTCATAATTCATAGATTTGGTTAGCATATCAATGTTAAACAGTCAGTCTGGTCCTTTGGTCTCAACACTAGGAGTCTTTTCACTGAATTGAACATGTAGGTTCTCTTCAACAAGTCTAGTCCTCCTATTGTATACTCTAAAGGCTTTGCTATTAGTAGAATAGCCTAAAAAGTATCCATCATCTGCTTTTTCTTGAAACTTGCCTAGGTAGTCTATGGTATTCAAGATGGTAACAGGACACCCAAAATGTTTTAGGAATGCAATCATTGGCTTCCTATCATGTAACAGCTCATAGGGGGTCTTGTTATGAGGCTTCACTACCTTACTTCTGTTTTGCACATAACATGCAATTCCTACAGCTTCAGCCCAAAAGGTAGTTGGTAACTTAGATTCTGACAACATGGTTCTAGCAGCCTCAATTAGTGTTCTATTTTTCCTTTCAGCTACACCATTCTGTTGTGGTGTTCTAGCAACACTAAATTGTCTTTCAATACCTTTAGCTACACAGAACTGATTCATCACATCATTCTTAAACTCAGTTCCATTATCACATCTGATTACTTTGACCTTATGGTTTACTAGATTTTCTATCTTAGTAATGAAATTCTTGAGAATCTCACTAGTCTCACTCTTAGCAGCCAAAAAGTATACCCAAGAAAATCTACTATAATCATCAGTGATAACTAGGCAGTACTGCTTATGGTTTAAACTTCTAACAAAGGTAGGTCCAAATAAGTCCATATGAAGCATAATACGTGGTTGTGTGATGGTGTTTACAGTTTTGGTCTTACAAGAAGCTCTATGTTGTTTACCTTTTTGACAGGCCACACACAGTTCCTTACACTCAAAAACCTTAGAAGCTAACCCTCTCACTAAGTTGCCTTTTACCAGTTTATTGATTGTTTTGTAATTGAGATGACCTAGCCTTCTATGCCACAGTTTTGACTCATCAACATATGCTTTAGCAAATAAACATAATGACCTATTAGGAAGAACATCTTTAAGATCAAAACAATATATATTTTTCTTCCTAGGTACCCTAAGTTGTATAAACTTCTCATCAGGCATCTTAAACTCAGGAGACAACACCACACACTCAGTTTCCCCAAAAAGTACCCAGTTTTTCTTATCACACATTTGAGAAACACTGAATAAATTGTACTTAAGTCCCTGTACCAAATAGACCTTTTCAAAGTCTAAATTCCCTATTCTGATTGTTCCTCTGCCAAGTATCTTTCCTCCCTTTGGATCATTGCCAAATGCCACATATCCTCCATCAAAAGCTTCAAAATCTTCCAGATTGCTCCCATCCCAAGTCATGTGCCCAGAGCAACCACTATCAAAAACTCCTTTATCATTTAGCTCATTTTGTAGATTGCCCTGCACATGAAATTAAATAAGTTAGTTCCTTTTGTGGACCCAAGCCAATACTGACTTGGGTCTGCCCTGTGCATCAAAATATTCAAATTTCTTTAGGTCCATTGATGCACAGTTGACATGTGGTAAAACCTTGGTCTTAGGCTTCCATTGCCAACTTGTTGAGGCCTTAACATCATAAAAATGATTTCCAACCACTGTGTCAGTTATCACCTTTGGAATTTTTAAAACTTCTTTTGAATTAGTGGTGATATTTTGCTTAACAGTGGTTTGATTCTGCTTAGCCGTGTTTACATTTTGCTTAGCAGTGGTTGGAACCCATTTAGGTGCAGCAGTGACTATAGATTTTGTATTCCCATTCCTCATCAACACTGCTCTTGGAATCATGTTTTTGTTTGGATGAGGGTTTGTATTCTTTGAAAAGTTTTGATGATTTACCCTCCTCCAATGATTCCATACTTGTGGTCTGTTTTTATTACAATTTCTCTGTAAGTGTTCAAAACTACCACATACAAAACAATCCTTTTTAACACATTGAAACTCATCACCTAATCTGTTAGAAATTAGACCATTTAAGCTTCTTTGATTACCCCTAGGTTTATATTGTTTCATCTGTTCCCTAGGTATTTCCCTGTACTCTACTACTTTCTTGGTAACTTTAGCTCCAAATCTAGGTACAAGGTTGACTTGCTGAGAATCAACTTTCTTAACTTTCTCTATCTCTTCAGACTTAGTTGATTCAGTTCTATCTTCCTCAGAGTCTAATTCCCAATCTTCAATTATGGGAGCATCAGATAACTTATCAGAACTTATCTTAGGTGTTTCAGTCTTATTTATCTCTTCTACAGGTTTGTTAAAACTGAATTCACTACTAAATGACAGTTCTTTAGCAGGTGGTGCATGTTTCATCAAAGAGGGTGGTGGCATATTATTGTATCCAAGACCAGTACCATCTTTGAACAGTTTTTGACCTATTGGCTTATTTACTAGATCAGAAGCATATTGTGTTTTGGCAACCCTAACAACATGTTTTTCTTTTTCATCTAGGGCTTCTTGTTTTACACTCTCTGCCTCTGCTAGTTTATCTTTAAGCATTTTAATCTCTCTATCTTTAAGATCAATTTCACCACCAAGTATATTGATCTTTTCTACATACTCAAACTCACATTTAATACAGAATTTTAGCTTCTCTTCCACACCCTCTAGACCAACTCTATAACCTAAGTTATCTAGAGTCAATCTTTCTACTTCTTTTCTCATACTCTCAGTGATAGCTTTTTGAGATTCTAAGTTATCATAACATGATTTAAAAGAACAAGTAGATGTTTAAGAATCATTAGATACCTCAGAATCTGAACCAGAAGATGAAGCATAGGCCATTAGAGCAAAGTTATGCTCTTTTGAAGCTTCACTAGCAAGAAAAGCTGCATTTGGACCTTCTTCAATCTGATCACTCCAATCATAATCACCGATCCTATCCTGAGCAACCAAAGCTAAAGAAGCAGCAGGCTCTTCTGTTGTCTTCTTAATGCCTTCAATTCTTTTAGGAGCTCGACATTCCCTAGCAAAGTGACCTTTCTTCTTGCAGTTAAAGCACTCCATCTTGCTTTTGTCGAATCCAGCTCTCCTTTGACCATCATACTTAACCTGTCTTCCAGTCCTCCTCAGAAACTTTCTTGCTTGGAGAGTCAACATTGCCATTTTCCATTAAAGATTGATCTCATCAAGATCATCAGGATCAATTTGATCCAGATCTTGATTTAGCACAGTAACACTGGAAGTTAAATCAGACAGAAAAGCACAGATTGCACCATCACTGACATTATCACTAATAGTGGTATTGTTTGCAATAGCCGTGGTTATACCATAGGCAGCAGTGGATACATCTTGTGGGCTTTTGTGATTAGTGGATACAAAAGCAATGTTTTGATTAGCAGAAGATGAGTGAGCAAACTTATTCTCAGACTCATAAACCTTCAAGTTGTTGAAGAGATTGTCTAGAGTCATCGTAGGAAAATCCTCCTTATTTCTCCACACAATTGTATGAATAGCCCATTCAGATGATAAACTCCTAATGAACTTCAAATTAATATCTTCTTGAAGAAACTTGTAATTTACTGACTTCAGTTGGCTGATAAGTTTTTGAAGTCTATTGTATGTGAATCTTTTCTCCACTAAGAGCAGTGAAGGTTTCAAATTGATGCTTGAGCATATTCATCCTTGACTTCTTAGTAGCTTCATTATCAGCAAACCTTAATTCAAGAGCATCCAATAAATCTTTAGCAGATTCATATTGATCAAAGTCCAAGGCAAACTCATTAGGTATTCCCATAGAGAGAATACTGTGAGCTTTGATCTCCATTTTCCTTTTAGCTTTATCAGGTTCACTAACAATAGCTATCTCTAGTCCATCCTCACCCTTCTTAGGAAGAGTGTCTCCTTTTTCAACGACATCCCAGAGAGCATAATCAATCATACGAATGTATTGCCTCATTCGCATTCTCCAGATTTGATACTCACCATGCTTGAGCATGGGTACCTTTGAAGCAGTCACCATGTGAGTTTCGTCAGACATCTTAACTTACTTGAATAAAGATTAACAGACTTCTTCTTGGTTACAGTTTCTAGATCACAAGCTCTGATACCACTTGTTGATCCCAGTTGAGCAAACGATCTAATATAGAAACTGACTTGGAATAAGAACTTATTAAGTATTACGCGGAATTTAACACTTAATCTTTAGAAGAAGAACAATAAACATTCAACACCTTAATATTGTTGATAATACGAATACTCTTACAGTATTAGGGTTTTGCAACCTTGAAGTGTATCGACCTTAGATATAAAACATACGTACATCTAATCTAACCTAGGACCTCCTTTTATAGTCTAAGGAGTCCTATACATTATACAATACGTAACCTACAAGATAAATATCTTTTCCATATTTATCTAATACAATAAACTAAACCGACTATACAAGACTAGCAGTGGTTACATATCATTATCAGTGGTTACACTCTTCTACTAGCCGCGGTTTGTCTTCATCCGTGGTTACATTCTTTTGTCTGTGGTTATATCCAACCTATCCGTGGTTCCAGCACTTAGAGTAATTCTTGATCCAAGGAATCTAATACCCAACATAAATCTTCGATTCATCAGTTGTGAAAGTAGGAGCTCGAGGAGACATCTGTAGTATCAATTGTGAGATCAAATTATCTTCGGTGACATGTAGAGGCTCGACTGGTCGGGTTTACATGACCACCGGTGTTGTAGTAATCATTTGCCTGACCAGTGTTTTTAGCGTTGGGTAGAACTGATTTGAGAACATATCTTTAGAGATGGCAGGAACATATTTGAGAAGAAAGTGATGAGTGTAGTTAATGATCTGCTCATCCATTTCTCCTTGAACATCTCTATTGAAAAATGCTTTGATTTGTTCTCTTTCTCCTTCGAACGTGTCCATCTCTTGAGAAAGCTCATTGACCATGTCAGCCAGCATGTTCAATTTTTGGTCCCGAAGACTTTGTTTGCATTTTCTGGATTGATGTAAGGCTTCCTGGATCTTGGCTTTGGTGCGAGATGCCCAAGAATAGGCCTTTTTCTTGACTGATTTTGATGATGATTTAGTTGTTGTTTCTTTGGATGGTGGTGGTGATGAGTGAGATGATGATTCGGCTTTGGAAGTGTCATGGGGTTGTTCCGAGGATTGCTCAGGATTGTGTTCAGGATTTTCCTGTATGTAGTTATCTGTTTCAATTATGATGCACTCCTCTTCGGCCTTTTTAGTAGCTTCATCTGTAGTCTTCTTAGCAAGTTCTTCTTCCACCCTTTCCTTTTCAGCTTCCTCAAGATCTTTATCTGTTATTCTCTCATTAGTCTCTTGTTCGTCACCTTCAAAGTCAAACATTACTTCATCCTCTTGCTGCTCTTGCTCTGTAGATTCCTTGGTGGTGGCATCGGTTCCTTTACCGGGTTGATTAACCGAATCAAGAACTGATGTAGCAGGATCACCACCGCTAGAACCTCCATGGCCTTTATTTTGTTGAATGTTGAATTCTTTAGCAGCTTGCTCCATACTTAGTTGATTCTGAATCTTCTTCTTCCTCTTCCTCTACTGGCTTCTTCCCTTTATCAGATGAGGGACTAGCAGGTTTGTCCTTTGACTTCTGGATAGATGTGTCATCTTTTTGCGTTTCAGAGTAGATGGTCAGATCATTCGACTCAGTTTCAGAATCGTCGTTTTGAGGAATTGGTTCCAGTTCAACTTTAGGATGAACGATCTTAGCTGGGACTTTCCTCTTTAGACTTGGATGTCTTTCCTTGTACCTGTTTGTGCTTCGAGTGCTTCCTGCTCTCCTTGCCCTTGTAGTAGCCACTGAAATAGTCTTTTCATCCATGAACCTAACTTTACTTGCGCGCACTGCTTCCTTGTAGCGAAGGTATGATGGAAGAACCTTGATTTCATCAGTTATCAAGCAATTAAGTAATTTCGCACCTTGTTTACGTGTTGAGGAGTCTTTGAATCTGACAGTATTCAAGGTAGGCTCATACAACATTGAGTGTGTGTTGGGGTCATTAATTCTCATTGGGATGTCCTGGTGCTTCACGAGAAGATTGTGGATTAGCAACTTTGTATATCTAATGAAGGGAGTCTTGGAACCAGGCTTCCTGTAATGTTGCATCATGTCTTCCCAGATTAAGCTTGCATAATCAATGTGTTTCCTATGAATCATTCCCCAAAAATTTTGAAGATGAATCAGCTTTGGGTGTTCATGTCCACTATCTCTCCCTGAGACTAACTTGGCGATCATTATGTAGAGAGTCCTCCAGGGTTGTGGGATGTTCTTGAGATCGACACTGGAATGCTTGGAGATGATGCCGGAAGCTTCATCATATCCAGGGTCAACCATGAACTTTAGTACTTCCTCTTCACTTGGAGTTGGAACGTATTCAGTAGACCGAATGACTGGTAGAAGAAGAATGACATGAAGATCCGCCACTGTAACTATGACTTCCTTGGTGCCAATGGTCACTTTCACTGCATCTTGACCGTCAATATTGTCCATAGTGTGCCAGAACTGATGGATGTAGATTTTGGGTACTGAAGCAGAGTTAGTGAGCATGAGATGGAAAGGATGATTCTTGAGGATGTCAACGGCAAATCTGCATGAGGATTCTGAGCAAGTGAAGTTGTCGAAGTCGACTCGAAGATTTTTCTTTCCGATGGTTTTGTGGTAATCCGCAGAGAATACATCTCCCATAGTGAGCTCATTTGGGGCACTGAGATTTTCTTGATTGACATCCATTTCACGATCTGAAAGGTATTGAGACAAAAGAACCAACATATTGAAAGACATTGTGTTAGTCTTAGTTTGATTTTATTGTCCAATTACTTGATTGAAGTTATCATGTGACATGTTTCTTGGTAGGAGTAACATGAAGCTCAGAATTAGGGATGTATTCAAGACGCTCCCAAAAAATGGAATTGATCTATGGTCGATTTCATAAGAATTTATAGTTATACCTCGTAAAAAAAAGACTTTTTCTTTTGTAGAATTAAGCAGTTCTTTTTTTTAGAAAGAAATTATGTTACAATTTATGAATGTTACGAGTCCAAAGTCACTTTAAGTCCAATTGTTTGAAGTTATGTGATAAGTTACGTGAGTATGTTAATTTTGAAGTTTTAATGTCTAACTATCACTTAAACACACAACATTTTAATTTTTGAGAGCTCATGAGTAACATTTTGGTTTATATCACTTAAGTGTAACTATTACAAGTATTCTACGCGTAACACGTCAAAACAAGGTGAAAAATTGGCTTAAGCGTAAACACATAAGTATATGCGTAAAGAATGTGCTTTAGGCGTAAGGTTAAGCGTAAAGGTAAGCCTTAGGCGTAAGAATTTCTTACGCTTAACACTATACCATTAGCTTATATGCTTACGCGTAAGCTTTGGCAAGAGGAGTTACGCGTAATTTTTACTCGTAAGAGTAACCCTTAGGCGTAGACATCCATGTTTACGCATATCCTTCCAGGATACGCGTAGTCCCACTGTAGACCCTTTATGCGTAAGTTTTACGCGTAAGATTTCTCTTATGCGTAACCTTTACGCATAAAGGTATTCCATAAGCGTAACATCATGAACACCTTAATTCTGATCTTTACGAGTAACAAACCTGAAACACATAAACATAATAACATGATTACAAAGCAATCCTAACACTTTCAGATACACAAAACAAGCATTAAATCCAATTACATAGGCTAAGAACAGTTTACGCGTAAGATTCTAAAACTCTAAACCTAGAATCTACGGATATCAGATTTAGCCATAGGATATCATCAAGAATTGTTTCTGCATTATCTTAGACGTCTAATGAGTAGTCTACAACATGTTATAAGACAAAACACTCAACGAATCAAAAGATTCATGTACCACGACCCTATAAACCCTAAAATCCAAATTATCAACTTTTGATGTTTCTGGGTGTAATCTAAGGCCTAGTTCATGTAATTTAACATGTTATAATACTACTGAGACCAACTAATTGCACTAAAACATACACATGCAAAAACCCCTAAATTCGAGAATCATAAATTCGAGTTTCTGGGTTGAAACAAGTGATAGAAATAGCATCATAACACATTTAGAAAGGTTTTTAGACAATCTATTTCAACACAAACACACTTTGGCACAATCCCCTTTTCTACGCATACGCATAAACGCAAAAAATCAAAGTTTTTGAAGATTGAACCGTTAGATTTCAAAGTTTTTCAAAACCAATGTTTAAAAACATGATCTAAAACATTTGCCACTTACAGATTTTGATTTTGTAGCACGGATTTGAAGAACGAATGCAAGCCGTTGGATCTTAGTTGGTTTAGGAGTAAATGCAAGTAGTTGTGGCATTGAATGAGGTTTGATGGGAGTTTTGTTTAAATTTGTTTTGAAAATTGACAAGTTTAGCCCCTTAACCTCAAACATTTTTAATCAAGACCCAATAACTTCCATTTTGGTTAAACAAAATACCATTTAAGGAAAGAAACTTGACGATACTCCCCCTTGACTTTTGAAATAAAATTTTTAAACATTTGAGTCCGAGGAGAGTATTTAGCGAGATACATATCCACCATTTTTGAAGAAACAACATAGTTTAGGTAACATGCAAGTACAAGGTTTTATGAAACAGAAAAAATATTTACTTTCTCCCCCTCAAACCTTGTTCGGTAAAATTGTGAAATGTTTGATTGAACACAGTGTTGATGGAAGTTTTGTACTTGCGATGTTTGGTCTAGATAGAAATTTAGATAGAAGAATATTTTTGGATTTTATATGATTTTATATTTTTGTATTTTGTTTTTGAAAATTATTTACAAAAGATGTTTTCGTGTTTGACTGTTTAAGAATGTGTTAAAAGTTCGTCCACTTCTTCTGGAGTCAAACACCTCATACGAATACGGTGAATCAAATCAGTAAATCTTGCGAGAGGCAAGGCTTTAGTGATAAGATCCGCCAATTGATGAAATGATATCGAAGATCGATGTGCTTTGACTTCGAGTGTTGAACAGTGTTGCACGAGTTCGAAATAGCACTTCGGTTGTCACAATACACCAGAATTCTGTCAAATACATAACCATAGTCCTTGAGTTGTGTTCTCATCCAAATGACTTGAGCACAACACGCAGACATGGCTACATATTCTGTTTCAGTTGAGGACAATGATGTACAATCCTGTTTCTTCGATTGCCATGACACCAATTTATCACCAAGGAATTGTAAACCTCCTGAAGTACTTTTCCGTGAATCTAAGCATCCTGCGTGGTTAGCGTCTGAAAAAACTATTAGTTCAAAACCAGAATCCTTCGGATACCAGATCCCCAAAATAATGGTTCCCTTTACGTATCGGAGGATTCTTTTAGTCTCAGAGAGGTGTCTTTCAGTTGGCCTTGACTGATAACGGGAGCAAAGATATACAGAAAATACAATGTCGGGTCTACTGGCTGTTAGATACATTAGAGACCCAATAATACTTCGGTATTTCGTAGGGTCAACCAATTTCCAATGTAAATCAGTATCCAGTTTGTTGGTATGTGCCATTGGTGTTGCATAGGTGTCACAACTTTTCATTCCATGTTTATTCAATATTTCAAGAGCATATTTGGACTGACTTAAGAAAATACCACGGGGTGATTGATGAACTCATAGTCCTAAGAAGAACGTAAGTTCACCCATCATTGACATTTCAAAATTTGTTTTCATTAGTTTTGAAAAAGCGTTTGAGTACTTTTTGTGGGTAGAACCAAAAATGATGTCATCCGCATAAATCTGAACAATTAAAATGTGTGCCCAATGAAATTGAATAAACAGTGTTGGGTCGACCGATCCTTTGATAAAATTATGTTCAAGGAGAAAGGACAACAACTTATCATACCACGCCCGAGAGGCTTGTTTGAGACCGTAGATAGCCTTGTTCAGTTTGTAGACGTGATTAGGGAAATCTGGATCAACAAATCCTTCTGGCTGATTAACATATACTGTTTCCTTCAATTTACTATTCAGAAAAGCAGTTTTGACATCCATCTGATAAACAGTGATGTTCATGTGAGCCGCAAATGCTAGAAAAATACGTATAGCCTTAAGTCTAGCTACTGGTGCGAATGATTCTTCAAAGTTGATACCCTCTTCCTGTCTATAACCCTCAGCCACCAGAAGTGACTTGTTTCGGATAACCGTAACCTCAGCATCTAACTTGTTTTTCCAAATCCATTTGAGACCAATGACGTAGACCCTTGTTGGTCTTTCAACCAATTCCCATACTTCTAAACATTTAAACTGGTTTAGCTCTTCTTGCATGGATTCAATCCAGATGTCATAAGTCATTGCTTCTTTAATGTTTTTGGGTTCAGATTGACAAACGGTGAGTGCATAAATGCAGTGTTCTCCGTCAGTCTGAAGGCGTTGTCTAGTTACGACTGGTTGGTTCGGGTTGCCAATAATATTAACAAGAGGATGGTCTTTAGTCCATCTGTGTGTGGAGGGTTGATGTTGGTATATATTGTGCAGATTTGGTGGATTCAGATGGTTGGTTGATGATTCAGCAACATCGGAGTTTGCAGTTTCAGTAGCGAAATGGTTAAAGAATGCATTTCCATCATAATCCGCTAGTGCAGGTACATTTTAATTAAGAAGATCATCAGCTGGATCAGCGTCATTAGAAGCGGTTTGTTCAGCTGTTGTTGTAGATTCAATCGGAGGTGCATCAGCAACAGTTGTTGTTGTTGCAGATGTATCAGGGATTGTAATATTATCAGGTTGAGCAGCGGAAACATTTGATACATCCGGAGCACGTTGATCAAAATCATCACTAAACAAAGGAGCAAACAACGTTTCCATTTGACGACGAGTAAGTTTAAATGATTAATCAGCTGATGATTGAGGGAAGTTGAGACACTTATGTCCGGGTTCCAAGTTGTTTTGCTCAGAATCCATATATGTGAGCTCATCAAAATTAGCGTGAATGGTTTCCATAATTTCCTTTGTACGACGATTCCAGATTCGGTATCCCTTTGAGTTTTCACAGTATCCAACGAAGACTCCAATGTCAGCTTTGGCTTTGAGCTTTCCAAAGTCATCACGATCATTATTCGGGTACCAAAGAGCACCAAAAACATGAAAGTGTTTGAGATTCAGTTTTCTGTTATGGATAAGCTCATAAGGTGTTTTGTTGTGGCGTTTGGTTATCATAGAATGGTTCTAAGTGTAGCAAGCAGTTGACACATCTTCTGCCCATAAGTAATCCGGAAGTTTTGCATTGATCAACATCGTTCTTGCAGCTTCCACTAATGTACGGTTTCGTATTTTGACAACTCCATTTTGTTCTGGTGTCGGTGAAATTGATGTTTGATGCTCAATTCCCACTTTCTTATAGTATTCTCGAAGAGTTTGGTTCACAAATTCAGTTCCTTTGTCTGTTCTGACTTGTCTAACTGTGTTCCGGAGCTGAACTTGAATTTTCGTGAGAAAGGTGATGATCATCTGTGGAGCTTGATCTTTACTTCGAATAAAATAAACCCAAGTCCATCTTAAGTAGTCATCAACAATTACGAGAATGTAGCGTTTTCCATTAATCATTTGCACACGCATCGAGCCACACAAATCCAAGTGAAGAAGATGAAGAACATGCTGAAAGTTGTGTTCCCTCTTGGAAGATAAGTGAGCACGAGTTCTTTTCCCTTGTTCACAAGCTGAGCATAAGTGATCTTTTGAATACCTAAACCGTGGAAGACCTTCAAGTAGTTTGTGTCGTGCAAGATTGGTTATGGTTTGAAAGTTCAAATGTGAGAGTCTTCGGTGCCATAGCCATGATTTTCTAGATGTTGCCTTAGAAAGTAGGAAGACGGGAGATGAAGTAATCATGTCTTGCATTGAGATTGTGTAAAGGCTTGATGTGCGGTTTCCAGACATAAGATCGTTTCCTTGTAGATCACAGATCAAACAAGTTTTCTCTCTAAAAGCGACTTCCAAATCACCATCACAAAACTGACCGACTGAAAATAGATTGTGACCGAGACCTTCCACATAATAAACCCTGCTAATTTCGATGTTCCCATTGATGTAGTCTCCGTAGCCCATGATAGCTGCGAAGTGATCATTCCCGAACCTGACAGTACCGATGAACTTTGAAACAAAGTTTGTAAGAAGTTTAAGATTGCCTGTCATGTGCCGGGAACATCCGCTATCAACAATCCAAAGGATGATATGCATCACTTGCATTACACACAGACGACACAGGTGGAATAGAAGTTAGAGGGTTCCATTACAGTTACAGTTGAAACACACGTGTTTATGATTTTAGGAATCCATTTAAATCCTGGTGTATTTTGTAACCATCTCTGCCAAGTCCAACTAGTTTGTGCTTTGGTCATAGTAAATGCACTAGGTGATATTCTCTTCCTAGGAGGTGAAGTGGGTTCTATGGGTACATCAATGATATCTGCAGAAACACTAGAAGGGGGTTTACCTAGCACTGACTTAGAAGCATTAGTGGGCCTAGAGGTAATTCGATTTCTATGTTTCCACTTACGAGATATGATAGATTTAGCAACACATTTATCATGACAACTAGAAAACATGCTTTTACGACAACCAATACAAGATGCTTCAAACAAAACATTCAAAGTACTTAAAGGTTCAACATTCGTTACATCACTTTGTCTATTACATTTGTCTAACTCAATGTATAAAGTAGGTGCAACATGAGTTTTATTCAAAGTCCTAGTGTGTTCTTCTACTTCAGGGGTCTTTACTGATCTTCTCTTACGTTGCAACTTCCTATTCTTCCTGTTTTTGCTCTTAAGTTGTGAAGTGCTAACGCTAGGATTAGAGGCAACTACTCCTGTAAAAGTGGAAGGAAGCACATTAGTATCTTGTGGTTTTTCATTAGGCGTCCTAGTGTCAATATTAAACATTCCAGGTGCAAGAACATTTGTGTTACTAGACTTATCTTTCTTAAGTTTCACCAACTCCTCTTTCAACTCTATGATAGTGTGCAACAAATCTTGGTTTTCAGAGCGAATATTTTCATTAACGTTCAAGACCTCTTTAGTGTATGCAAGATGATTATCAAGTTCTTGTGATGCTTTAGCACGAGTCTTTTTGAGCAAATCAAATATGACACCATATTCAGTTTTGACTTTGGCAATTTCTTGTTCATATTTTGAAATTTGACATTTTAAAGACACGTTTTCCTCATCCAGTCGTTCAAGTTTTGGTTCAAAAGTTTGAGCACTCGACTGTTTGAGTTTTTTTGCAAGGCAAGTTCTCGATCATTATAATATTTTTGACACCATAGAAGACGACATTTTACAATCGAAATTTCATTTAACAAACGCTCGTTTTCAGCTTTCAAAGACTCGATTTGAGACACATTATCAACATTCGCAACATGATCAACAGAATTCACAACAATATTATCAGATGCAGAAACAACAGTATGATACAAAACAATAGACATGGTATCAGAACATATAACATCTTCCAAGAGTCGATCGACATGGTTTCGAAAAGATTTGTTTTTCTGTTTAGTTTTCAAAGTCCATGCCTCGTTTGCATTGAAAATTGTTTTCGATTGCCCAATCTCCTTCTGAAGATCCCGTTCCCAACATTTTGCACACATACGAAGATTTCAAACATGGGGTAAAAGTTGTTTTTGAAAAATATCCCTTTGTTTTCACGCATAAGGCGATTGAAAAGTTTCAACTTTTATTTCCGAATTACGTTCAATTTCTTGTTCCAAAAGATTAAGGTCAGACATGAATGTATCAAAATATTTAAGTAATTGACATCTTTTGGGTGATGGTGTGATTTTACTCAAAGAAGGTAAAGGACCAATTATTTGTGCAACTTGTTGGACGGGAACACCATTAGAAGAGGACTCAGGAATTGGTGCGATAACCCACGGTGTATTTGTATTATCCTGTTGTTTGACAAAAGTCATTTTTGAATAATCAAATGGTTTGTTATATTCAACTTTTTCCATTTTCAATTGACTCTCGTCATTTGCATCGAATTCCTCTTCACGATTATATTCAACAATACTCATAATGGAATCATCAATTCTATGTTCTGCATTGTACACTTGAGGATTTTGTTTGAATGCTCTATGTGAAAAACGAGGTTTGTAACCACCAAGAATTGGCCCATATCCATCTGGATTTGGCTTAAAAGTAAACTTTTGAATTGTTCTGATTGACTCACCATGTTTATAAACAACATTTCGAAACTCTTTGATTTTGTTTTGTAAATCGACAATTTCATCAAGATAGTGATCAATTCGCGTCCTTGAATGTTTTTTGTACTCAGAAAACTGTTTTTGACATGTTAACAAATCAGACTTGGCTTTTTGAGTTTCCGAAGTAAGAGCGTTAATTTGTTGTTGACGATCAAATGTTTGTTGTTCTATTTGAGAAAGCAGTTCATTCTTGGATTCAACTAGATCACGTATATTTATTTCCAAAGATTTTTCATTTTGGTATGATTTTGAAAAAGCGACTTCAAAACTGTACTCACGTTTCTCTTTTGTTTCAAAATTTTTAAGTTATAACTTATAGCATTCATTATCCTTAGTTAACAGTGCGATCTTAGCATTAAGATTCTTATAAATCTCATTGCACTTCTCTAATTGAGAATGGGTGGTCTGAAATAAGGTCATGAGCCCGGGATCTGGATTAGACAAAGGTTCATTTTGTTCAACGTGAGTCTCAACATAATCATTATTTAGATCCTTAAATATAATCACGGAGTCAGCTTGATTATCAATGTTAACCATAAGGTCATCTTGATCGTCAAATGTAACTATGGGATCCATTTGATTATCTTCATGATGAGATGTAGAAGGCTCATGTTGAACACTCTGTGCCTCGTCGGATGCAGATGCAAGCGGAGATATCAGATCATGGATAAGACATATGTTAGGATCCGGTACCTGAGACAAGCCATCAGTGTCATAGACTGGGCCTGTGTCACTCATGTGGAGTTCTTGCATGTTGGCCATCAACATCACAGCTGCGTTAGCTTGCAAGTCCTCCATGTCATCATCAGATTCTACATTAGCCATGAAGCTCTATTCTTTTTTGGTAAGTGTTCCACCAGCTTCATCCTTGAGACCCAAGAGTAAAGCCTCCTTGTGATAAGCGTTGTCTCTTGTTCTCGGCTTTGGGCAAGCATTCTCCAGATGACCCTTTTCGTTGCATTTGTAACATCGAAGACCATTATTCCCAGTCTGAACATTTCCTTGATCAACCATTTGAACCCCGTTGTTGTGGAGCACCCATGTTATTCCTTCCATTAGCATTAAAACCTTGACCACTACCCATCTGACGACCATTTCCACGATTTTGAACCTTAACCCTTCCATTGTTAACAACTGCTTGATTCCTTGTGTTAGATGAGGTACGAATAGGATTATTGGATTTGTTAGAAAATCTCTCGAAGGCTCTAGCAATTAACAAAAATCCTTGATTCAACGTATCGAAAGCTTCTGCATCCTCATTTGGTGTCTCACTGTAAGGTGCTGAATCAGTGTTGTTGTTGTAAGGAACCAGTTGAGTTTCTTGTGATTGCTGTGAAGGATCATATGGTGTGATCTGAGCAGATTGTTCTGGTGGATTAGTAAAAACAGTTAGCAAATTTGGAAATTGAGGATAACAAGCTTGAGTGTACAAAGCAAGAGTTTGATTATCCGGTAGAGTTGGAGATGCAGTGATTCCATGGATAGCTCTTTCTTTGTCTACTTCCTTTTGATGGTGCTTCAAGTAGTCATACAACAATCCGTACGTTGCTTGATGAAGATTCTTAGCTTGACGGATGAATGTAACATACTTCTCCCAATCAGGACCAAGACAGCTTAAGAACTTTGTGTTGATTGCAATCCTTGGCATAATGATGTTGTGTCTGTCCAAGTCATTGATGATGTCTGTGAACCGATGATAGTATGACTCTAATGATTCCCCTGGTTCAATCATGAAATTCTCATAGGATAAGTAAAGTTTTGATTCCATGTCTTCTTGATTGAGTTATGTGCCTTCTATTAGAATATGAATGTGTTCCCACATAGCTTTTGCAGTTTTCTGAGCATCAACACTGCGAAGAATCAGATAGGGTAAACCCAAGAGGATATATTGCATTGCAAGTTCATCTGCTTCCAAGTGAAGTAGTTGTTCAGCAGTGAGTTGATCTACTCCGAGAGTGGTGGTAACATCATCTCGTGGTGGATTAGCAGTTGGATCTCCGAGGACTGTTGTAGTAGGCATTTGAAAAGGACCTTTAAGGATGACCTTCTTCAAAAACTTACCATGTGGTTTCTTGAGATCACAAAACCTAAAAAACCGTATCACCCATTGATCATAGTTTCCAGGAGTAAGCATTGGAGGTCTATCAAGGGATCCGGCTTCATGAATGGATCGTTGGCTGCTTAAAGCTTCACACATCTTTGCAAACCAAGAAGGTTCCTTTTGCGTTGTGACATTCATAGCATACTTAGCTGGAAACTGATATTGGAAGTAGTTAGCATGTTGATATTGTTGACGAGAGTTTCGTTGAGGGATTTGTGGTGGAAGAGGTTGTGCACCTTAAGGAAAGTAAATTGATGATGGTTGTTGAAACTGTTGTTGAGGATATTGTTGTAGTTGTTGTTGTTGTTGTTGTTGTTGTTGTTGTTGTTGTTGAGGATATTCATGAGGAAAGTAGTTGGAGTATGGTGGTTGAGACATCTTGAAACTTGTGTAGATGATGGATCTTTGTATTCGAATGAAACTTGATGTTGTTGATGAAGTACACTTTAGGCGTAAACAAAACTTAGGCGTAAACTAATGATCTTACGCGTAACTTCCACTTACGCGTAAACAAGTGAGCTTAGGCGTAAATACTTCTTACACGTAAGCTTTAGGTTAAACGTAAGCTTATGCGTAAACTAAATGCATAGAAGTAAGAACCTTAGGCGTAAGCAAGCTTAGGCGTAAAGTGTTTACTCGTAAGAGTTTAAGCTTATGCGTAAACTTAGGGTTTTACCCAAAAATCCTTTACACTTATCCAACTATAAAAGATATCCACAAGTCGAAATGATTTCAGGCTTATCCAAGCAAGAAAACACTGAGTTAACCAACAACTTTGAAGATCATTAAAGAAATTCCTTACGCGTAGACTGTTAGGCGTAACTGAGACTTAGGCGTAGGAAACTAGGGTTTTGTTAGGCATAAAAAGTACAGAATTTTTCCCAAGCTTGATTTTTAAGCACTAAACATTTTGGAAACTTGATTTTAAGGATAAAACAGCTTCAAAAACACCAAAATAACAAGAAAGTTTGAAACTTGATGATCCAAAGTGAAATATAACCTTACGCGTAAAACAAGTACACGACCCAAAACCAAGTTCAAAAACTAATCTAAACACGTAAAGTTTGAAACTTTTTGCAAAAAACAAAAACTTTAACACTAAATAAACCTTAACCCATAAGAATCTTGAGTTTAAAAGTGAAAAAATCAAAGTTTTAAGCGTGATAAAAGTGGAAAACGAGAAACCTTACGCCTACAAGTAATAACTTCAAAAACAAAAGGTTTCACCCAACTAGATGGCGATTGATACCACTGTTAGGTCACCATAAGTTAACACAAGCATGAAGATGATAGAAATGAGGTGAGAAGGGATGGTTTCACACACAAACACATGACAATATAAGAAGGGTTACGCGTAGAGTATTATGAGTGAACAACAACTCTCCTTGGAGAGGTTACATAGTATTTATAGGGGAAGGGAGCTAGGGCAACACCTCTAGTCCCTTCCTTGGCCTTTTGGGCCTTAGCATGGGCTTATGGGCTTTCTACATAATCCATGCCTTAATTACTAACATAAAAGCCATTTAAATACAACCTATTACATATAAATGACTAACACTTTATAATAATGTTTAGGAGCGTTTCCAACAGACATTGGTGTTCTTCTAGGTTTTGACTCTTCTAAACCAAAATTCTTTAGCATTTCTTTTATGTATTTGGATTGATTAAAGAAGATACCATCTTCTATTTGTTTGATTTGTAGACCAAGAAAGAAACTTAATTCTCCCATCATACTCATTTCAAACTCATCATGCATGATTTTTGAGAAATCATCACACATGTCTTGACAATTCGATCCGAATACAATATCGTCCACGTATATTTGAACAATAATTATTTGTGATTCATTTTTCTTTGTGAAAAGTGTATTATCAACTAACCCCGTGGTATAGTAGTTTTAGTCTATCATACCAAGCATTTGAGGCTTGTTTAAGACCGTAGAGAGCTTTCTTTATTTTGTACACATGGTTAGGTTTTTTGAAATCGATAAAGCCCAGAGGTTGAGTGTAACACCCCGCCTTATCGGAGCATTAAAAACGTCAAATTTACCTTATATCAGCGGAAGCTTCTACTCATTGTTAATCTCAAATAATCTCCTGATTCCTAAGCAGCTCATCTGGGTTGCAAAAATTTTAAAAGAGTTTTGGGTTAGCCAAAGGCCTAGTGAGAATTCATGGTTTTCACGTATAAAACAATTCTTATAATAACAAACACTTTTCCAATAACATCAAACTTGTAAAACAATCATGCAATTTGCTCAAATATCATTTAATTACTATTCAGTGATCACATATTCTCAATACTTATCAACAGTCAACAAAATCAACGATTCAACACATATCACCAAAACCATATAAACCAACTATTCATTATTTTCCGTTTGGTTCAACGGTTCCAACTTTCTTTATTTCCGTTCGGTTCAACAGTTCCAACTTTCTTTATTTCCGTTCGGTTCAACGGTTCCAACTTTATTTATTTCCACGATTAACATTTATACGGTTCACGATTTATAATCCAACATTTATATATCTCTTCATGTACATATAGCATATTTCTCAACATTCGCTTATTATCGAAGAATCCAAACACGTAGTAAATAACGATCATTTAAACAAGTTTGCATGATAACATCTTTTCAACAAAAAGTGCAACCCAATTTAAAAGCACATGAAAACTCACCTGAATGCTCAGAATTACAGTTCACTTTAAGCCAAAAAAAAACGTCACCCTTTCTTCAATGAATCTACATAGATTAAGGTTCGTATGATAATTATTAGATCATTATTTAAAGTATAAGGTTTACATGGTAAATATCTCAAAGTGTAAGGTTTATATTGTAATTAAACTTAAAGTATTATGTTTTTAAAATTTCATGCACGTTTAGTATGAATTGAAAGAACCATGTTCAACATTATGATCGATCATCTCTAAGCTAGCTCGCGGACCATATGATTAACATTTACGACTAAGTAAACACATATTATGATAACCCCCTATTTGTCTCCCCATAAATACTTTCAAAACACTAAACGACTAAACCATTTACCAAGCATGTAACCAGACGCAAACATACACACCTATCATGACTGTATACATAGCAATCCATCCATGTTTTATGAGAAAAAAAAAATAATCATGACATGTGACAAGGGATTCAAAACAGAAGCATGGGGTCGAATAAAGATGGTCTTTCATTTGCTGTTCCATGTGACCAAATTTATGACTTTATGTAGCCTTGAGTTATCATCTTAGGTGACATGTTCTCATGTAAAAGAAAGAAAAGCACACGACACTAATTCAATCCATGCATATACCTATGTTTAATTCCATTTACGCTTGACAAAGACAAATAAATATGCATGTCTAGGGTCCAAAGCAGATTCAATACGAAGTCCTTCAACATCCCTTTTTATTTTTATTGATCAATAAGGTTTTATCCATGATTTTATGCGAGTTAGTTTTATTATTTTATGTGGTGCTCTTATGCGGTACATGTTCATGCACATGGCATAAAAAAACCAAATGACACAAATCAGGAAGCAAGAGGAGAAGAGACAAGAAGATTTGTGATACCTTGAGGCGTGAGAAAATAAGAAAAACAATGATCAAAACAGCAACCATGTCCTCCTTTTGCCTAGCAACACCCGCGACAGCAGCAAGTCCCAAAACCCTCTACAAAACAAGCACTCCTTTGTACCAATACTTGCGATTACAGCAACCTCAAACCTTCTTTGGAACCACTCTTTAGTCGACAGAAAATGGAAGAGGAGGGAATGGTTTTCTTTTCTTTGCCGTCACTTTTCTCTATAGGGTTTTAGTGTGCTACTTTGAGAGGGATAATGAAGATATGAATGAGATTTGGTTGTGATTATTATGGGGATTATTTGGAGATGCCTAGGCATTTCTTTTGGCCGAAGAAAAAGGGCATGGGATGAGAACAAATCATTTTGTATAACTACCATATTTACATGTTGCATTTTATTTAAATTTCTCTAGTAACTTGCATATGATATAGTTCATGTAACCTTGCATTGTGCTATACTCATTTGTAGGTTTTTATTAGTATTATCAATGTCTTGTATAACTCATTTACAAATTACATATTTAACGGGCTTAACGCGCTTGCTTTATTTGACAGATTTCATAATTATTTGCTAGAGGGGCATTAAGGTCATTAAACGCGGTTACGATAATTTAAAACAAAAATCAGTCATAGGCACTTTGTTATAACATCATATTCGTTCAATACTCTAAACTTTATTATGCAACTAAAATTAAAAAAAAAAAAAAAAAAAAAAAAAAAAAAAAAAAAAAAAAAAACAACCAATAATGTATGCAATCCAACTTAGAAGCATAATCCAATCAAAAATAAACCAAACTTAATAATTCAAAAACATCAAAATTCATAATTCTTAAGAACTGAAGGGTAGTATTAGGTGTCACATGCTTCTTTATTATATTCTTTCTAATATGGAGTGTCTTAAGTCTTCTCTGTTGTTAGTTGAAAAACTCTTCCCATCGTCTTTCGTGGTTGAGTATCCTTGTACTCCCCTCGCTTGCCTCCATATCCTGCTTTCTCTTGTGGATCGAGAGGCTTCCATTAAGGACAATCAGCGATCTTGTGCCCCGGTTTCTTACATCTAAAACAAACCCAATCAGCTTTACAGTCCTTTGTTGCATGTCCTGGTTTCCCACAATTACGACAATCCTCATGCCAACATTTCCCCTTATGGGTTTTCTTGCATATGGTACATGGTTTATACTCCCCAACATCCTCTACTTTCCCACCATTGATTTTGATCTTTTTCACGTCTTCATCCCGACTCTCTCTCTTTCTTTTGTTATCTCCTCCTTCCTCTAGTTGTCGGTTATTTTCCTTTTCTATCATTAAAGCAAGCTCTACTGCTTCTTGAAAAGTTGCAGGTCGAGCTTGTTGAACTGGACCCCTAATTCCAGCTTTTAAACCCCATATGTATCGTTTGATTCTTCTTTCCTCAGTAGCTACCTGATATTTTCCAAATCTTGCCTTTTCATTAAACTTTGCCGTGTATTTCGGAACTGTCATATCATTCTGTTGCAGCTTCAAAAATTCCTCCTCAAGCTTATCCATCAATCCTTGGGGACAATAATTTTCCATGACCAACTTTTCAAATTGTTCCCATGTCATAGCACTCACAGCTTCATTACCACGAACGATCTTGATCATATTCCACCAATGTCGCGCTTCTCCTTTAAGCAAATGGGATGCATACTTCACCCTTTGTCCACGTGAGCATTCACTAATTTCAAAGATGTCCTCTATCTCCTTTAGCCAGTTGGTGACAATCACAGGGTCGCTATCTCCATGAAATTCGGTCGGTTTTTAATTTAAGAAGGATTTGTAGCTACATCCGTCTCTCTGGGCTTCTTCGTTTCTTAGTCTTTCAGCATCTTCTGCGTTTTTCCTATCTTGTTCAGCCTTTCTTTTCTTTTCCTGCTCCTATGCAGCCCTCTTATCTTCCATTGCTTTTCTCCTCCTCTCAGCATCTTCATTTGACTTTTCTTTTTCTCAGCTTCTTCTGCAGCTTTCCTAGCTTCTTCTGCCCTTCTAAAGTTTTCTTGACTTTTAGCCAGAATAGTGGGCATGTGTTCTGACATAATTCTTATGATTTCGTTACTTAGTTCTCCTTTGGTAACAGGCACATCTTGGTTCTTTGTTGGATTTATCTTGGAGCCACCACCACCTTTCCTTCCATTTCTCTGTGCCATTTTAATTGAAGTCCATAAGATATCTAAGAGGCCAACGTATCTATCTATATAAAGGCATATAATTCATGTCAAAATACAACTATTACTCTTTATCTTTAATGAGCCTAATAATCACTAACTATCAACTATTTTTGCCACTTAAATACCTAATCTGGGTTTAAGACTAGGTTCCTAAAACCTAATTCACTTAAACCTATGGCTCTTATGCCAACTGTAACACCCGGCCTTATCGAAGCATTAAAAACCTCAAATTTACCTTATATCAGCGGAAGCTTCTACTCATTGTTAATCTCAAATAATCTCCTGATTCCTAAGCAGCTTATCTAGGTTGCACAAATTTTAAAAGAGTTTTGGGTCAGCCAAAGGCCTAGTAAGAATTCATGGTTTTCACGTAAAAACAATTCTTATAATATCAAACACTTTTCCAATAACATCAAACTTGTAAAACAATCATGCAATTTGCTCAAATATCATTTAATTACTATTCAGTGATCACATATTCTCAATACTTATCAACAGTCAACAAAATAAACGATTCAACACATATCACCAAAACCATATAAACCAACTATTCATTATTTTCCGTTCGGTTCAACGGTACCAACTTTCTTTATTTCCGTTCGGTTCAACGGTTCCAACTTTCTTTATTTCCGTTCGGTTCAACGGTTCCAACTTTATTTATTTCCACGATTCACAATTCAACATTTATACGGTTCACGATTTATAATCCAACATTTATATATCTCTTCATGTACATATAGCATATTTCTCAACATTCGCTTATTATCGAAGAATCCAAACACGTAGTAAATAACGATCAGTTAAACAAGTTTGCATGATAACATCTTTTCAACAAAAAGTGCAACCCAATTTAAAAGCACATGAAAACTCACATGAATGCTCAGAATTACAGTTCACTTTAAGCCAAAAAAAAACGTCACCCTTTCTTCAATGAATCTACATAGATTAAGGTTCGTATGATAATTATTAGATCATTATTTAAAGTATAAGGTTTACATGGTAAATATCTCAAAGTGTGAGGTTTATATTGTAATTAAACTTAAAGTATTATGTTGTTAAAATTTCATGCACGTTTAGTATGAATTGAAAGAACCATGTTCAACATTATGATCGATCATCTCTAAGCTCGCTCGCGGACCATATGATTAACATTTACGACCAAGTAAACACATATTACGATTAACCCCCGATTCGTCTCCCCATAAATACTTTCAAAACACTAAACGACTAAACCATTTACCAAGCATGTAACCAGACGAAAACATACACACCTATCATGACTGTATACATAGCATTCCATCCACGTTTTTATGTGAAAAAAAATAATCATGACATGTGACAAGGGATTCAAAACAGAAGCATGGGGTCGAATAAAGATGGTCTTTCATTTGCTGTTCCATGTGACCAAATTTATGACTTTATGTAGCCTTGATTTATCATCTTAGGTGACATGTTCTCATGTAAAAGAAAGAAAAGCACACGACACTAATTCAATCCATGCATATACCTATGTTTAATTCCATTTACGCTTGACAAAGACAAAGAAATATGCATGTCTAGGGTCCAAAGCAGATTCAATATGAAGTCCTTCCACATCCCTTTTTATTTTTATTGATCAATAAGGTTTTATCCATGATTTTATGCGAGTTAGTTTTATTATTTTATGTGATGCTCTTATGCGGTACATGTTCATGCACATGGCATAAAAAAACCAAATGACACAAATCAGGAAGCAAGAGGAGAAGAGACAAGACAAATTTGTGATACCTTGAGGCGTGAGAAAAGAAGAAAAACAATGATCAAAACAGCAACCAGGTCCTCCTTTTGCCTAGCAACACCCGCGACAGCAGCAAGTCCCAAAACCCTCGACAAAACAAGCACTCCTTCATACCAACACTTGCGATTACAGCAACCTCAAACCTTCTTTGGAACCACTCTTTAGTCGACAGAAAATGGAAGAGGAGAGAATGGTTTTCTTTTCTTTGCCGTCACTTTTCTCTATAGGGTTTTAGTGTGCTACTTTGAGAGGGATAATGAAGATATGATTGAGATTTGGTTGGGATGATTATGGGGATTATTTGGAGATGCCTAGGCGTTTCTTTTGGCCGAAGAAAAAGGGCATGGGATGAGAACAAATCATTTTGTATAACTACCATATTTACATGTTGCATTTTATTTAAATTTCTCTAATAACTTGCATATGATATAGTTCATGTAACCTTGCATTGTGCTATACTCATTTGTAGGTTTTTATTAGTTTTATCAATGTCTTGTATAACTCATTTACAAATTACATATTTAACGGGCTTAACGCGCTTGCTTTATTTGACAAATTTCATAATTATTTGCTAGAGGGGCATTAAGGTCATTAAACGCGGTTACGATTTCTAGGGTTTTACATTGAGCTACATAGACTTCTTCATTTATAAAGCCATTTAGAAAAGCACTTTTAACATCCATTTGAAAAAGCTTAAGATCATGAGCACAAGCATAAGCAAGAAGTATTCTTATAGACTCTAATCTAGCTACGAGAGCATAGGTCTCATCAAAGTCTATGCCTTCTTGTTGGTTATACCCTTGAGCAACAAGTCTAACTTTATTTCTAGACACGACACCATTTGCATCTAACTTGTTTTTATGTAAAAACCTAAAAATCTAAAGCATGTGAAAAGACCATTTTACCCTCCAATTTAATATTTATAAAATACGTAAACTATGTCAAGCTCATTGAAAGTTTTAACCTAACATACGAATAATTATCGAACTTTAATCCACATTATCCTCAATGTAATGAAATTGAACTTAACATATGAGTCGAGGCTTAACGAAACTAAAAGCTACAATCACTAAATAAATAACGTGTACAAAAATCGACCTACGCCTATGTCAATTTCACCTCACATGTTTTATGTTCTGCATGGGCTGAAAATAATCATCACATTATAACTTAAATGAAGGCCCATCATACTTGAATTTGGAAAGCGAATATTAGTTAGGACTTCCCTATACTCACCCATATATTCCTCCTATTTTCTTTCTTTTGCCTACGTTTCACAAACAATCACCTCACACGCCTACAAAGCCTAAACCTAAAAAGTTACGGCAAGTCTTGGTTCTTCTCCTCCATTCGATTCAGAAGGCAAAACAGGACAACGAGGAAGGAACCTTGGCCGTGGGTTTTTGTCTAAGTAGAAGAGTGTGAATGAATTGGCATCACCTTCTTATCCCTGGTTCCTGCCACTCGACCTCACACAAGGGTAACATATTAGCATTCCCTTGCCAATTCTCTTTTTCTTTAATGTTTATGGATCGTGTATTTAGACCACCTTTCGAATGCAAGTGCATGGTATGATTCGTCACATACAAAGATAAGTTATCATATCACATAAAAATAACAAATGGAATGAAATCATATTCGACCATATGCAACCCATTTTGAATCTGTTCATATCCACGGCCACGTTCGTGTTCCATTGATTTTGTATCGAGCTAGAACTAGATTAAGGCAATCGTTTATATCTTGGTAAAATTGTGTCGTATATAAAGCATCAAATAGGTCCTCGTTGATATATACCTACACCGTACATTAAAAGGAAGACAAATGAATTTTCTTGGTCTTGTCAGGGGTCACGTTTAAGGGCGATCGCGGGGCAAATGGGTAAACCGTTTTGTATGTTTGAAAGTGTGTCGGGAAGGCGAGCCGGGGGTTAATCATAATATATTTTTACTAGGTCGTGAATGTCAATTGTTTGAACCGCGAACGAGCTTGAATATTGATCGAACATGTATATGGAATCTTGTGGGGGTAACTTCGAGGGTGATCGCGGGATTTATGGTTGAGTCTTTTGGAGTTTTGAAAGTGTTCCGGGGAAGATGAGTCGGGGGGTAATCACTAGCTTTCTGAGTTGCGTTGGTTAGCCGTTTGAACCGCGAGCGAGGATAAAGTTGGCTTGTCAAACTAAGATTTGAAATAGGAAAACAATATTATACGTATGAAAAAAAAGAAGGGATTTCATGCTTTAAATGTTTTGATATTTTCATTTTAAACCCTCATATTTAGTGTTTGTCGCATGCAAACCTTGCACTATTATAAAATGATGCATTACACCCTAGAGTATCAAAATAATAATATTGAGTTTTATTTCAATATACTTGTCACTAATAACCCTAAACTTTGAGATATTTACCATGCGAACCCTATACTTTGAAGTATTATCTAATAAAGCCTTAAAATAGGATATTTGTCATATTAAACATTTAATTTTTGCCATTTATCATTTGTAACCCTTAAGTTTGGCTAATTAATGATTATTACACTAATGTATTTTAATTTCGTCCATTACTAAAAATGAGAATACGCTTATAACTCTAAAAATATGATGTGCTATTTCATCCTGCTTTTAATATTTATAAAACTTGAATAACTTAGGATAAACACATACTAACAGGCAGAGTACCCGATCAGATGTAGTAAAGCTTTAGGTAAATCCGAGTATCGTCCCAAGAGAGTTGTGACCTTGAAAAGAACTAAGTTGATTAGATAAAACATAGGTAATATATGGTAGAAAAAACTGATGTATTTGATATGTGTGTAATTATTCTACTTACACATTGTCACACCCCCAATTTACCTGTTTTGCAGCGGAATGGAATTCCTGGGGATTGACTGTCATAGCACCACATCACAGTTATATTGAACGACCTAAAGTGTCGTTTTAAAAACACATCGTTGGATATTTCATAAAAACATAATCAGAGTACAACATCGGTCCCAAAAGGTTTACAAAGTTTGCGGAAATACATCCATGTTACAAATCCAAACGATGTTTTGAAATAAAGTACCATAATGTACATAATGTAAGTCGACGCCGCGACTCAAAATATAGGTCCCTAAACCATGTCATGATGCGAATGCCTCAGTTACCTGAAAATACATTGCTAAAAAGGTCAACAATAATGTTGGTGAGAAATCATAGGTTTATGTAAATGTTTTATACGACTACACAAGTATAGAATATGCATGACAATCCAGTCACGTAAAAATAATGTTACAATTGCTCTAAGCCCATGACCCCGAAACTAGACTGTTCAATAATGTATGCCCCTGCAGAGTGTTTGCCAGACAACTCCGTAATACCATCAAATGAAATGCATCCGTTTGCCTGGTTGGGATTCACCAACCCGGATGGAGGCGTCACCCTCGATAGATCTATCCACTCATCCTCGCTTCAAAGATTAACGGTTCATGTTCAAGTAATGGGGACTTTCAAATTGGCATATGCGGTAACTTAAGCAATGTAATTGAATTTAACATACTTGGTATCGTACAAAAAAAATGTAGTGCAATGTATTCTCCCCCGTGGGTTTGAAAATAATCGAAAGCATGTAAAAACGGGGCTATGAAAACTCACTTGGATAAACTGGAATAACGGCAAAAGTGAGTACACTGAGGTTTAATGTAATGCGTCAACCGGGACCTATTATCAATGATATGATATGTCATGAGTTGCAATGTAATGCTATGCATGCACTTCGTATGTTATTTATACCATTTACGGGTTTTTGAAAATATTACTCGTCGTCGAAAAATACTCTTTTGACGTCTTGACCCTTCAAAAATGACTTTACATGTTTTTACGTCAAAATGTCATCCTACAATGGTTTTATAATGATTTTTGGTGAAATTACCATTTTTCGTCGTAAAACAATGTCGTCGGAAAAACCATGAAATTAACAAAAATGACTCCGGAAAAGTAGTCGTAAAATGGTGTACGTCGATCGTTAGAGAACGAACTCGACGGTTTTGGAAAGTTTGTATCAATATCTAAAAGTTTCAGTTCAGGAGTTTTCGTCCAAAAGGTCTCGATCATAGAGATATCAAAGGCTAAAGATGGTGGTTTTTGTTAATTGTGTGCAGAAAATAAGTTTCGGCCAATGTTTGAACCTCCGTAAATAAATTACCATAAATCCGCTTGACAAACGGCTTTTTGATTTGAAAAATATGGCCGATGAACTTGATTTTACTAGAAGACACTTCGTTATAAAAAGTTTCACATCATGGTTAAAAACAGCCGCAAACATAGCCCTTACAGCTAATGAAATACTTGAATCGTAGAAATAATATAATTTTTCAGAAAATAATAGTTACGGCAACTTTATAAAAACGTGCATATATTTGTCGTTTCAAATCCGTTTTCTACGTAAAATATGTCCTTAGCTTCGTATCGAAGTAAACTAATATATTTTTGAGAAGTCGAAATAATTTGTGAAGCTTAAGGCTAGTTTTTGACCCGAAATATGTAAAAACAGCAAGCTGAGTTTTTCAGAAAATAATACTTTTCGTCGCCAAACTTTAAAAATTCACCACGGCTTCGTTATAACTCCGTTTTTATCCGTTCAAAAGGCCACGGATTCGTTTTAAAGTATATTTTCTAAATATCAAGGCCAAAATGTCGTATCAACTGTTGGTTTTTCCAGAAATTCGGATTAAGGACAGAACACAAAATATAGTTTACGAAAATAGTTTTTCTCGGACAAAACCTATTCTAATCCCTTCAAATCAACTCCAAAGCTAATCTAATCCTACCATACACCTTCTTAGGGTGTCATGGGTTCCTAATCACCATCAATACCAAAGAATACCATGGGAGTAATTATAGGATGACCATATTGTATATATAAGTTCTAAAATCATGAAATAAATGGTATAAATCACATAACATGCATATAAGCTCCAAAAATGAAAAGAAACTTATGAAAATGAAGAGGAAACATAAAAATGATAAGAATATGCTTACTAGTGAAAATGAAGAGGTGTAGGTAACAAGGATTAACTTAAATATCCTTGGTTTTTATTTCAAAACCATAAAAAGGATATGATCTAGGTTGTTAAACACACTTGAACTTGAAGAAAATTTTTGATCCCCTTGGAGTCTTGATGTTGGCCGGTTTTTGGAAGCCAAGAAGAGAAGAGAGAATTTTTTTTTTAACACTTATGAGTATGTGAATGAATGAGAAGAAAATTGTCAAGTAAGACTTTTATGATCAAGTGAAATTATTAGAAACATAGAACCATACTTCATTTATGTGACACCCTCCCCTTGGCCGGTTTTTGGGGGAGGGTTGTCTCTCAAATTTTTTTTTTTTTTTTTTCAAAATGTTTACTTGTATATTTTGTGTAAACTTGTTAAATAAAATGTGTAAGTAGTTGTAACTTTGGAAGGTAAAAGGTAGTCTTTAAGTACAAGTAAGTTTTTAGTAAATCAAAATAGATTGTATAGAGATGATAAAAATTGTAAAAATACTTTCCTTGTGAAAATTGAGTGATAAAATAATTATCGTAAATTTTTTTAAGAAAACGACGTAATAATTAAACTTTAACGATTAAAATACCAAATAAATTTGAAACACTAGGAAAACTAAAAATATAGTTTTTATGAACTAAATGTAAGTTTAAAAATACCTCGGGATCATTTTTTTTTTTGAAAGTAACGGATTAAATAATCAAAGTAAAAACTCACGCGATAAAAATTATTAAATATAAAAATTACGCGTTGCAAGTGAAAATGAAATGTCGTGAATGTACTAATGAGATGCACATGATGTCAATGAAATGTAGACTAATCATAGTCCATATGAAATGTACGTGATGTTATGATCATGAATTCGCCGCTAAACCTCCAAGGTTACGCGAATTTGAAACAAGTAAACCAAGTTTACTAAAAATGTTGAAATAATGAGACATGAATCGTGTCGAGAAATGACCTGAAAGTACGGATTGTCACATTCGCCCATCCAAAAAGGAATTCAGTCCCTGAATTCAATCGTTGTTAGGTCTAACGGTGTCGGCGAAAAGATGTGGATACTTGCGTCGCATCTGGTCTTCCCGTTCCCAAGTAAACTCAGGACCTCGTCGAGAATTCCAACGAACTTTCACAATAGGAATACGACTCTGTTTCAACTGCTTGACCTCGCGGTCCATGATTTCTACAGGTTCTTCCACAAAGTTGAGTTTGTCGTCAATCTGAACTTCGTCCAATGGAATAACGAGCGATTCGTCTGAAAGACACTTCTTCAAGTTTGAAACATGAAACGTGTTGTGCACATGACTAAGTTCTGGAGGAAGATCAAGTCGATATGCTACAGGACCAACTCTGCTCAAAATCTTGAATGGTCCAACGTATCTCGGGTTTAACTTCCCACGTTTTCCAAAACGTACCACGCCCTTCCAAGGCGATACTTTCAACATAACTTTGTCTCCCACTTGAAATTCCAAATCCTTGCGTCTAACATCCGCATAACTTTTCTGTCGACTCCTGGCGGTTCTAAGTCGATCACGAATTTGAACGATTTTCTCGGTGGTTTCCCGTACCATTTCTGGGCCAGTAAGTTGTGCGTCTCCTACCTCGGCCCAACAAACAGGTGATCGGCACTTACGACCATAGAGTGCCTCGAATGGTGCCATCTTGATACTGGTGTGATAACTGTTGTTGTACGAGAATTCAATCAATGGCAAATGGTTAGCCCAACCATTTCCAAAATCAATCACACATGCCCTCAGCATGTCTTCTAATGTTTGAATGGTCCTTTCACTTTGACCGTCGGTTTGTGGGTGATATGCTGTGCTCATCTCTAATCTGGTTCCGAACGAATCTTGCAATGAATTCCAAAAGTTTGAAGTGAATCGACTATCTCTGTCGGAAATGATAGAAATTGGTGCTCCGTGCCTCGAGACTATTTCCTTGACATAAAGTCTAGTGAGTTGCTCCATGGAATAAGTCTCTCTAATCGGTATGAAATGAGCTGACTTGGTAAGGCGATCAACAATTACCCAAATAGCATCATAACCTCCCGATGTCTTAGGAAGTTTCGTAACAAAATCCATTGTAATGCGTTCCCATTTCCATTGAGGAATTTCCGGTTGTTGGAGTAAACCTGAAGGCTTCTGGTATTCGACTTTTACCTTAGCACAGGTAAGACATTTGCTAACGTACGTGGCAATTTCCGCTTTCATGTTCGGCCACCAATAAAGCTTCTTAAGATCTTGATACATCTTATCCGATCCTGGATGAATAGAATACTTTGACTTATGCGACTCATGCATAATCAATTCTCGTATTCCGCCATACAATGGAACCCACATTCTATCTTTGAAACATAGAACTCCATCTGCTCTCTTTACAAAGCCATTCGCGCTTTCGGGCATACCATAAAGCTTTTCACTTGGTCGGTTTTCCTCCTTAAGTGCTTCGACTTGTGCTTCGCGGATTTTCGATGGTAGAGGAGAAATAATCGTCATTCCCAATGATCGAACTCTTAAAGGTTTAGGCCTCTCTTTCCGACTAAGAGCATCAGCCACAACATTGGCTTTTCCTGGGTGATACTTGATTTCACAATCATAGTCGCTGAGTAACTCCAACCAACGACGTTGTCTCATATTAAGCTCCTTTTGATCAAGAATATATTGCAAACTCTTGTGGTCGGTAAACACAGTGCACTTGGTACCGTAGAGGTAGTGTCTCCAAATCTTGAGCGCAAAAACTACGGCTCCTAACTCGAGATCATGAGTTGTGTAATTCTTCTCATGCGTCTTAAGTTGTCGAGAAGCATACGCAATCACCTTCTCATTTTGCATTAAAACAGCCCCAAGTCCTTTATGCGAAGCGTCGCAATATACAACAAAGTTCTCAATGCCTTCGGGTAGTGCCAAAATCGGCGCACTGCAAAGCTTTTGCTTCAACAACTGAAAAGCAGTTTCTTGTTTCTTTCCCCACTCGTACTTCTTGTTTTTCTGCGTCAACTTGGTCAAAGGTCTCGCTATCTTCGAAAAACCTTCGATGAACCTTCGGTAATACCCGGCTAGTCCTAGAAATTGTCGAATTTCTGTAGGATTCGTTGGAGTAGCCCAATCTTTCACGGCTTCAATCTTTGCGGGATCAACTTGTAGTCCTTGACTATCAATGATGTGACCAAGAAATTGCACTTTGTGGTTCCAAAAATCACACTTCGAAAACTTGGCATACAACTTCTCATTCTTGAGTAGCCTTAAAATTGTCCTTAAATGCTCTTCATGCTCTTCTTTGCTCTTGGAGTAGATCAAGATGTCGTCAATGAACACAATAACAAACTTGTCCAAGTACGGCTTACATACTCTATTCATAAGATCCATGAATACCGCCGGTGCATTAGTCAATCCAAACGGCATCACTTGAAACTCGTAATGACCGTAGCGTGTTCTAAACGCAGTTTTCGGAATATCCTCTTCCCGAACTCGAAGCTGATGATAACCTGAACGAAGATCAATCTTGGAATAAATACTTGAACCTTGCAACTGATCGAACAAGTCATCAATTCTGGGGAGTGGATAACGATTCTTCACCGTTAACTTGTTCAACTCTCGATAATCTATGCACATTCGGAAGGATCCATCCTTCTTCTTCACAAACAAAACCGGTGCTCCCCAAGGCGAGGAACTCGGCCTAATGAATCCTTTGTCTAGAAGCTCTTGCAATTGATTAGACAACTCTTGCATTTCGGATGGCGCTAAACGGTACGGTGCTCGCGCAATCGGTGCAGCTCCGGGCACTAAGTCAATTTGAAACTCTACTTGACGTGCCGGTGGAAGTCCCGGTAAATCCTCGGGAAATATTTCAGAAAATTCACGGACAATAGGAACATCTTCAAGTCGCTTCTCCTCCGACTTTTTCTCGGTTACATGGGCTAAGAAAGCAAGACAACCTTTCTTAATGTACTTCTCCGTTTTGATACTCGATATGATACTAATTCTCGTTCCACTTCGTTCCCCACGAATAATCAAAGTTTCGCCATTGTAGGGAAGATGAACAACTTTCTCATCACAAATGATCTTCGCGCGATGCTTAGATAACCAATCCATGCCTATGACGACGTCAAAACTACCAAGCTCTACGGGCATGAGGTCTATGTTGAATGGATGATTAAGAAAATTGAATGTGCAACCGCGAACAATGGTGTTGGTGCAAACTACACTACCATTAGCTAATTCGACGTTGTATGATATGTCTAGTGTAGTTGGTTTAATGTTGAGCAAAGGTGCAAATGCATTGGACACAAAACTTTTATCGGCACCCGAATCAAATAAAACTGAAGCGTAACGATTATTAAGAAGGAACGTACCCGTAATGACATTCGGGTCTTCCCTATCTTCTCCGCCTCCAATGACGTAAACCCTTCCTTGAGCCATACCTCCTTGATTCGGATTTGCTTGATTCTTTCCCTTCTTACAATCTCTCTTGTAGTGTCCAGTTTCCCCGCAACCAAAACATGTAACTTTTGGTGCCGTGCAATCCCTAGTACGGTGACCAACTTTCTTGCAATTCTCACACGGATCAGGACATCGACCCGGATTGTGGTGACTCAAACACTTATTACACTTCGGCAAAACCCCCGAATATCCTTTTCCTTCTTTTTGACCCGCGACATAAACCTTAGCAACCTCTTGCCTTTTGGGCGGTTGTTGAGTAGCATTTCTACCCCTTGTGTTGTCCCACTTGCGCTTGTTATTGTTACTATTGTTGTTGTAGTTGCCTCGATTATTGTTGTTGAAACGGTTGTTGGGGTTGTTGTTGTTATTTCGGTTAGTGGTGGTGTACTTGCCTCGCTTCACCACTTGTGCCATCAACTTCTGAGTAACACGAATAGCTTCTTCAATTGATTGTGGATCGAATGAAGTCACATCTCCTTGAATCACTTCGGGAAGTCCCCCGATAAAAGCCTCTAGCAATTTTTCATTATCCGATACCATCGACGGGCATAATGCGGCTAATTCCTGGAATCTCCGAATGTAAGTGTCGATATCATACCCAATCGTGACTAATTCATAGAACTCCGTCTCTAACTTTTTGATTTCCGTTCGAGGACAAAACTTCTTAGTCACCAAACTCTTAAATTCCTCCCACGTAAGCTTAAAAGCATTCTCCATCCCCATTGGTTGAGCGTATGAATTCCACCATGACAACGCTCCATCGAGTAAAGTACTCGTAGCAAATTTGACCTTACTGTCATCCGGACAGTTACAAAGCAAAAATACCGATTCCAACTTTTCAAACCATCTAACCATTGCTGTAGCTCCCTCGGTACCTCGAAACTTAGTGGGTTCACCACTTTTGAAATCTTTGTAAGAACATTTCTTAACCCCAGATCCTCCGGCATTACCAGTTGCAGCAGCTAATCTTGCGGCTTCAGCAGTGGCCGCGGCCTCAGCAGCAGCAGCAGCCACTGTTTCCCGTTCAACTCTTAGAGCATTAGCAATGCTATCATTCACTAACTTCTGAATTGCTGCTTGGGTCATTTCAACTGTTGCTTTCTTCGGTGCCATAACTCTTCAAAATCACAAGATGAAACAATCATGAGAACTCGTAAGTAGAAACAACCATCATACAAATATATCCACAACCACAACATGCATAAAGATAAATGGAATCACAACGGAACAATAATGAAATATCACAATATAATCACAACACACGTGGATAATATACATGAAAATTTCGGCCTACATGGACCGATATCATACATAATAATAACCATTCCTACATAGTAGAGTCAATACTTGATAATTTGTTTGTACAACAACCAAAATACTACAAGTTCTTTAAACTACGTCACACACCTTGTGACTAGGATAATAATGGTCAAAACTATACATGACAAAAGTCTACATAAGGCACCTCATGGTGCTCCGCCTGCCCTATCCTGAAGATCGCGAACCTGAATAACCAAACTATCAATCAAACTCCTCATCTCATCCATCTGACCCTGCAATGTATCAATACGCTCACGAGCTAAAGTTAACTCCTGTGACTGACTCTGTAACTCATCCTGAGTCATCTCGGCTCGGTCAAACAGCTCGGGCATCTCCTGCCTCAACTCTGTGATGTGCTCTCTATCCTCAATCTGTCTATGCTGGAGACTCTGAAAATCTAAGTCAATACAAACCCTGCCTAATATCAAACCCTCAACCTCCTCAGCTATGGGCTCAATCCTATCAACCGACAACTCCTGCAACTGTCGCGTCAAACTATCAATCTGTAATTGCTGGGCATCAACACGGGCTCCTAGTGCCTCTGTGGAAGGCTGTCGTGCAGCAGCTGCCCTAGAACTCTCGCCTAACTCAAATCTAACGGGCGGCTCGGGCTCAGTCGATGGTGGTGTAGGGATATCGAAACGAGCACGCTTTTTGGGCGGCAAGTCCGTAGCAGGTAAAGGATCTCTAAGAAAATATGATGATGATGGTGATGATGGTGCTGGCAGTGGTGCTGGTGGTGGTGATGGTGCGAGCAATGGGTTAAGAGCTGGGCTAACGTGAGGTGTGGGTGCGACTTCGCCCTCCTCGAAGGGTTCGGTCTCAGTGTCGGTCATGATCAGTGGAAAGGCTGCAGTGGATCCGATAGAAGATACAATCTCAGTGGAATGTGATGGATCATCATCCATGCTAGGGTCCGATGATATGGTAATAGGGTGAGAATCTGAAGACATGTCTGTGACAACCGATATGAAATAAATGTAAATAATCTCGACAAAGTGTAAGTGAATCCGCATGAAAAGTGAATATGTACAATAATGAAATGATGAGATGCTATGATAATGTAGCTATAGTCTAGGGTCAATGATGCAACCTAGTTCTCTATAACTGTAGCTCTGATACCAATCTGTCACACCCCCAATTTACCTGTTTTGCAGCGGAATGGAATTCCTGGGGATTGACTGTCATAGCACCACATCACAGTTATATTGAACGACCTAAAGTGTCGTTTTAAAAACACATCGTTGGATATTTCATAAAAACATAATCAGAGTACAACATCGGTCCCAAAAGGTTTACAAAGTTTGCGGAAATACATCCATGTTACAAATCCAAACGATGTTTTGAAATAAAGTACCATAATGTACATAATGTAAGTCGACGCCGCGACTCAAAATATAGGTCCCTAAACCATGTCATGATGCGAATGCCTCAGTTACCTGAAAATACATTGCTAAAAAGGTCAACAATAATGTTGGTGAGAAATCATAGGTTTATGTAAATGTTTTATACGACTACACAAGTATAGAATATGCATGACAATCCAGTCACGTAAAAATAATGTTACAATTGCTCTAAGCCCATGACCCCGAAACTAGACTGTTCAATAATGTATGCCCCTGCAGAGTGTTTGCCAGACAACTCCGTAATACCATCAAATGAAATGCATCCGTTTGCCTGGTTGGGATTCACCAACCCGGATGGAGGCGTCACCCTCGATAGATCTATCAACTCATCCTCGCTTCAAAGATTAACAGTTCATGTTCAAGTAATGGGGACTTTCAAATTGGCATATGCGGTAACTTAAGCAATGTAATTGAATTTAACATACTTGGTATCGTACAAAAAAAATGTAGTGCAATGTATTCTCCCCCGTGGGTTTGAAAATAATCGAAAGCATGTAAAAACGGGGCTATGAAAACTCACTTGGATAAACTGGAATAACGGCAAAAGTGAGTACACTGAGGTTTAATGTAATGCGTCAACCGGGACCTATTATCAATGATATGATATGTCATGAGTTGCAATGTAATGCTATGCATGCACTTCGTATGTTATTTATACCATTTACGGGTTTTTGAAAATATTACTCGTCGTCGAAAAATACTCTTTTGACGTCTTGACCCTTCAAAAATGACTTTACATGTTTTTACGTCAAAATGTCATCCTACAATGGTTTTATAATGATTTTTGGTGAAATTACCATTTTTCGTCGTAAAACAATGTCGTCGGAAAAACCATGAAATTAACAAAAATGACTCCGGAAAAGTAGTCGTAAAATGGTGTACGTCGATCGTTAGAGAACGAACTCGACGGTTTTGGAAAGTTTGTATCAATATCTAAAAGTTTCAGTTCAGGAGTTTTCGTCCAAAAGGTCTCGATCATAGAGATATCAAAGGCTAAAGATGGTGGTTTTTGTTAATTGTGTGCAGAAAATAAGTTTCGGCCAATGTTTGAACCTCCGTAAATAAATTACCATAAATCCGCTTGACAAACGGCTTTTTGATTTGAAAAATATGGCCGATGAACTTGATTTTACTAGAAGACACTTCGTTATAAAAAGTTTCACATCATGGTTAAAAACAGCCGCAAACATAGCCCTTACAGCTAATGAAATACTTGAATCGTAGAAATAATATAATTTTTCAGAAAATAATAGTTACGGCAACTTTATAAAAACGTGCATATATTTGTCGTTTCAAATCCGTTTTCTACGTAAAATATGTCCTTAGCTTCGTATCGAAGTAAACTAATATATTTTTGAGAAGTCGAAATAATTTGTGAAGCTTAAGGCTAGTTTTTGACCCGAAATATGTAAAAACAGCAAGCTGAGTTTTTCAGAAAATAATACTTTTCGTCGCCAAACTTTAAAAATTCACCACGGCTTCGTTATAACTCCGTTTTTATCCGTTCAAAAGGCCACGGATTCGTTTTAAAGTATATTTTCTAAATATCAAGGCCAAAATGTCGTATCAACTGTTGGTTTTTCCAGAAATTCGGATTAAGGACAGAACACAAAATATAGTTTACGAAAATAGTTTTTCTCGGACAAAACCTATTCTAATCCCTTCAAATCAACTCCAAAACTAATCTAATCCTACCATACACCTTCTTAGGGTGTCATGGGTTCCTAATCACCATCAATACCAAAGAATACCATGGGAGTAATTATAGGATGACCATATTGTATATATAAGTTCTAAAATCATGAAATAAATGGTATAAATCACATAACATGCATATAAGCTCCAAAAATGAAAAGAAACTTATGAAAATGAAGAGGAAACATAAAAATGATAAGAATATGCTTACTAGTGAAAATGAAGAGGTGTAGGTAACAAGGATTAACTTAAATATCCTTGGTTTTTATTTCAAAACCATAAAAAGGATATGATCTAGGTTGTTAAACACACTTGAACTTGAAGAAAATTTTTGATCCCCTTGGAGTCTTGATGTTGGCTGGTTTTTGGAAGCCAAGAAGAGAAGAGAGAATTTTTTTTTTAACACTTATGAGTATGTGAATGAATGAGAAGAAAATTGTCAAGTAAGACTTTTATGATCAAGTGAAATTATTAGAAACATAGAACCATACTTCATTTATGTGACACCCTCCCCTTGGCCGGTTTTTGGGGGAGGGTTGTCTCTCAAATTTATTTTTTTTTTTTTCAAAATGTTTACTTGTATATTTTGTGTAAACTTGTTAAATAAAATGTGTAAGTAGTTGTAACTTTGGAAGGTAAAAGGTAGTCTTTAAGTACAAGTAAGTTTTTAGTAAATCAAAATAGATTGTATAGAGATGATAAAAATTGTAAAAATACTTTCCTTGTGAAAATTGAGTGATAAAATAATTATCGTAAATTTTTTTAAGAAAACGACGTAATAATTAAACTTTAACGATTAAAATACCAAATAAATTTGAAACACTAGGAAAACTAAAAATATAGTTTTTATGAACTAAATGTAAGTTTAAAAATACCTCGGGATCATTTTTTTTTTTTTGAAAGTAACGGATTAAATAATCAAAGTAAAAACTCACGCGATAAAAATTATTAAATATAAAAATTACGCGTTGCAAGTGAAAATGAAATGTCGTGAATGTACTAATGAGATGCACATGATGTCAATGAAATGTAGACTAATCATAGTCCATATGAAATGTACGTGATGTTATGATCATGAATTCGCCGCTAAACCTCCAAGGTTACGCGAATTTGAAACAAGTAAACCAAGTTTAGTAAAAATGTTGAAATAATGAGACATGAATCGTGTCGAGAAATGACCTGAAAGTACGGATTGTCACACACATACACCAGAAATTTAGGTAAAGAGAAGGATAAACGAAGCTTAATAAAGAAAACAAATATGAATTGAATCCCTATACTAAGATTCAATATAGTGGTTAATTATCACCAGACTCCTTTGGTCGATTCGTCATGTCCTATGGTTCTTAGGTTCCTCACCAAGATGAGCAGGTCACCCGGGATCATTCGGCAACCTAATAGCAGTCATTAAGCACCATATCTACTAGATCTAGATGGTGGGAACTCGGCCGTTAGGAACTTAGATTCCCCCTAACCTCTTAAGTACCTCTACTTGATAAGTGATCCTTTGGTCGATTCGCACACGAAGAGTGGTCGTACTATGGCCAATTCCTCCCATACTTCGCTATCTATTAGACTGGGGTCAGTTGGTCATATCTCCCAGCCCTTTAGATACTACCAAGCTTATTACACTACTAAGGCTAGCGATCTACGAAAAGACTAGCAAATGTCTATAAAGAATTATAGAGAATAACAATAACATAAATGCAACTTAAATTAATACCATGAATTCATAATATAAGATCTAGAAAAATATAAAAAGAATCCAAACTCGAATACAAAGGAAATCGTAAGCGAGAACTTCGTTATTCATACTCCTAAACCAAGCTTCTTCTTCTGTGTTTTGATCTCCCCAAACCCTAGAAGGTTTGGGAAAGGAGAGATACTCAAAATTGATGAAATCGTCGATTATTTATAGGCTTCAAAATAGTTACGGCGTAACCTAATCGGTAGTTACGCCGTAACTTTCTTCAATCTTCAGTGCTTATCTATTTGCTACGGCGTAACTTTGTTCAGTGTTACGCCGTAGTTACTAAATTCCAGTGTAAGTCATAATTACGGCGTATCTTAAACTGAGACTACACCGTAGTTTGGTTACGGCGTAACCTTATCTAAGGATTACGCCGTAGTCATCAAGATCTTCAGTTGCGTCGTAACTGCGTTACATGGTTACGTCGTAATATGTCATGAAAATGTCCAATAGTAGCTTCCTTGCTTCCAATGCGTCCTGAAATGAAATATAAAGGAATAAGGAAGTTTTTACTAATAATATATTCAAAATGTGATGATAAAGGGGGAAATTAATGCTTAGAAACTCAGGACTATTTGATGTTATCAAATATCCCCCCACTTTAGCTCTACTTGCCCTCAAGTAGACCAGATTAGACTGCAAAAGATACTTTCATGAAGAATGCGTAGTTTTAAATTCCATGCTAGAATATTAATAAGAGTCGAACACCTCACGAAATGGGAACGAAAACACTGTCACTCATCCTATTCTAAGTGTTGATTTCGGGGTGATCACTCAATTGCACGGACATAGCAAGTATTCTATCATAAGCTTGGCAATTACACACAACTCCACCACTAGAGCTAAGGTCAAGACAAAATTTAAAAAGCAATGTTGGGTTGAGTTATGAAGGCTAAAGGGGTGGTGTCATTACTAACGTGTCACGACGAAGTGGACAAAATCAATGATACATGACCAAATCCATGGCCAAGACATCAAGGATTGCTCGCTGCATCACCTAGACACGCTTCACGACAAAAAGGGTAAGGATAGGCATGGGATAATTAATGGGTGAAAAGGAGAATGAAAACAAATAGTTTAGCTAAAACCTAGTTGCCATCATCCAACCAATAATTCAAGGTTCGTCTTCATTAGGTCAGTGCATGCCTCCGGAATCCTCAACATTATTCTTGAACAAATTCTTCCAACTTTTTGAGAAGATTATTCTCAATGCTAATCTACGTAGTGCCAATATTTTGTCGCACTAATAAATGATCGTGCTAATAATTTTTTTTTTAAACATATACTAAGATATGCTTGAGATACAATGATAAACTTTTTCCCCCTTAAGAACTGAGCATAGGGTGATTACTTGGGGTCTTCCGAGATCTTTAAGCAAGATGTTATATGCTTCTTTATTTGAACCTCGAACTCGGGTGAACAATGGCTTTTAGGTAAAAAGGTAAAACTACACGGTAGGCTAAGGTGTAAAGTTGTAACGAAAATAAGGGTAATGAAATGAAAGGATAGGCTCAAAAGGGTGTAACTAGGGGTATCTTGCACTAAAGATGAGTGCAACTAAAAGGGTTAACACGGGGGTCGAAAAGCCAATGCAACTAATCGATAAACACACACAAGTGAACACATATAGGCTATTTTGGGTGAAAACCTAAAACATTTACTTTTTTCAAATTGCCTTTTCCAAATGCACCAAGCTAACTTGATACACTACTCGTCTATGGTCTTGAAGTGATGTAAAAGCCAAGTTCTAAAGTTTACAATACTACCGGCACACTCAATTTATGATAAATTTAGGTAAAATGGGGGAAACGGAAAGGCTAAATCTCACCAATGGTAATAAGGGTTAAAGTGTGCTCGACTTTTATGCGATTCTAGTTTGGTTAAAAATATGACAAAAATATTCAAATAAGCTTAAATTTTTTTTAAAACCAACTAGAAAATTGGGGCAAGTAAGCTAAGTAATCATACACTTCATTTCTATTCCTATCCCCCCACTTGAAGTGTACAAAGTCCCATTTGTACGAAAAAAAAAGGAAAAATAAAATAGAAATGAAAAATAATCAAGAAAGAAAGAAACTCCCCTCTCGAATGGTTGCTCAAGATGTCATACTAAAGGTTGAAGGTGGGTCATGGGTTGGGTAATGTTTGTTGAATCAGGGGTTGGCCTTAACTAGTTGTGTTGCTTCCAAAATTCCCTACTCCAGCAGTGGTTACGGCGTAACTATATCATAAGGTTACGCCGTAACTGTGTCACAAAACAAAAACCTGCACAGCATACCAGGAAAATTTTGTACCCGAAGGGTACAATTAATGATAGAAAAGGCAAACATCCTAATAGTTAAGTTATTACAAACTTGAGTTTCAAATAGTTTTAAAATTGTTTCAAATTGTTTCATCAAATGGGGAAATCACTCGTCCCCGGGTAGATCATGATCCATAGAGTGGAATTGAGAAGGATCAAAAGGGGTGCTTACGGCGCTTCCAGGAGTGGCACCAGGATTCATGAAGGCCACTCCTCTTTGGACTCCGACATCGGGAATGTTAGGCTGGTACACGTACTCAGGACCTTCCCACCTAGGGTGGCTCAAATGCATGTGCTAAAGCATCTGGCTAGTCCGATATGCACTCCAATGAAAGAAATCCTGCTGGAGCTGCTGCACCTGATCCAATGTACCTGGAAAAACCCTCAAATTGGTTACTAAGACCAAAAAGACCCACTTCAAGGCTTTCAATTTCCTCGTTGAAGTGGGATGACATTTCATCGAGCCTCTCATCAATAATTTGCAATCTATCCCCACCATTCACATGTGCCCTTCTTCGTCCTATGGGCACCTGCTCCTCGGCTTCTCCACCGGCTTCACCACCTGCACCACCAGCTGCATCACCAGCTGCACCACTAGCTTCCCCTTCTTCTCGTCTAGGGGCCATCCCAGCTAGGTGAATCGCACCATAAACATCCTGGATGCAAATTCCTAACTCCACTAGTTTAGGCAGGCCAATCAAAAGAGTATCCCTACCAACGGTTACTCGGGCCAAAGCTTCATCAGTCATAAGATCAAAACTCCTAGCCAATCTCCCAATCAAATGTGCCCCTGCAAAGGACTCCTACCAGAAAACACCTTAGCACCAACAGCCATAAACCTAGCCAAATAATAAGGAACATCAATGATGTTCCCATCTTCCATTCCCTGCATCAGATAAAGGTCTTCCATAGTCATCTTCTCTTTGGCCGAGTGCCTTGCCCGAATCGAGCAAGCAAGAAGGCGGTGCATAAGTCGACGAATGGGGCTCCTCACCATGGTATATGATGGAGGGCTACTCGGATTATACCCCCCTGTGACAGCAATCTGGTCAAAATAAGCGGCAAGGTCTTGACTCTCATCCCTTCTTCTCCAACATGTGTTATAGAACCGCTTAAAAGCCTCAGTCTCCATTTCTGACTCAGTGTACAAACCCATACGAATAGTAAACTCCCTAAGAGTCAATCTCCTCCAGATGCCTCCAAGCTGGAAAAACATAGAATCCTCTTCATCATCATCAATGTCAGTTTTAAACTCCACACTAGCAAGGAATTCACGAACGTATTCAGGAATGACCGGTTCCCTGATCCTAAACAACCTCAACCAAGCAGTACATGTGAAATCCCCGTCAGTAGATGTGAACTTGATCTTGCAAAACTTCCTCAATCTCCTACTAGCTCTTCCACTTCCCAAAGTACCGAATGTCTCAAAGTTAAGAGCCTCGGGTTGACTGATATCTTTTGCCATTAATTTCTCATATTCCTCCACACACAGTTGCCAGCATTGGGGTATGCTAAAAACCTAGGCCAGTCTGCGGGATTGTTTGCACCTGAAAATAGGATAAGAAACAGTGAGTGAAGATCTTACTGAAGTCACGTTACGGCGTAACTAACCAAAAGGATTACGCCGTAATAAGAAAATTTTAATGGTTAAGGCGTAGCTATGACAGACTGCTACGCCGTAATTGCAGATATAAAGGTTACGGCATAACTAAATCCAAAGTTACGCCGTAACTTTCTAGAAACTCAGCACCTAAGATAAATCAATTACGCAATAGATTACGCTGGAACCACCAATTTTTATCAAGGGTGAAAAAGTCTAGATATATTTTTAACCTACTAGTGCTGAGGGATCGTGCCTAACCCACCAAGTTAGCGCTTGACCTAAAACCTTATTTTAATAACCCCAAAACATCCAAATCAGCTCGTAGAACTAGGACACGAATCAAAATAACATGGGGGAAATATCAAAACAATCAGTTAATCATTCCAACATCATTAATTCGAATGGGCAAGAACCCTAAAATATTAAAATTAACCCTAATTGAAATAATCAAAAGAACTAAATCAAAAAGAGTGAAAATAGGTCTTACCAGCCATGAAGATGGATTAGATGAAGTGATATCGATGAAAAATTTTTAGAGAGAAAATTTTTACTGTTTGTGAGGGCGGTATATTTGTGTGTAAAACCTAATTTTTATTCAGGAAGGTTTTTATACCGCTACAATAGTTACGGTGTAATTAGTTAAGTCAGTTACGCCGTAATTAATTTGTTTTAAAAATTAGATAAGGTGTGAAAGGGTTACGTCATAATCCTATTAAAGATTACGCCGTAATTAAAAAGTCAAAAAGACAATTTTTGATAAATTGCAGTAAGGTTACGTCGTAACTAGATGAAATAGTTACGCCGTAACTAATAGCGTCCGAATACTTATAATATTGCAATAGGAGAGATTAAAAACGTACCTTATGGGAATGCTCAAATCTCTTAATGAGAGAAAATAGAATACCTTAGATCTTTACATTAACTGCTCCCCGGCAGCGGCGCCAAAAAGCTGATGTGCTATTTCATCCTGCTTTTAATATTTATAAAACTTGAATAACTTAGGATAAACACATACTAACGGGCAGAGTACCCGATCAGATGTAGTAAAGCCTTAGGTAAATCCGAGTATCGTCCCAAGAGAGTTGTGACCTTAAAAAGAACTAAGTTGATTAGATAAAACATAGGTAATATATGGTAGACAAAACTGATGTATTTGATATGTGTGTAATTATTCTACTTACACAGACACCAGAAATTTAGGTAAAGAGAAGGATAAACGAAGCTTAATAAAGAAAACAAATATGAATTGAATCCATATACTAAGATTCAATATAGTGGTTAATTATCACCAGACTCCTTTGGTCGATTCGTCATGGCCTATGGTTCTTAGGTTCCTCACCAAGATGAGCAGGTCACCCGGGATCATTCGGAAACCTAATAGCAGTCATTAAGCACCATATCTACTAGATCTAGACGGTGGGAACCCGGCTGTTAGGAACTTAGATTCCCCCTAACCTCTTAAGTACCTCTACTTGATAAGTGATCCTTTGGTCGATTCGCACACGAAGAGTGGTCGTACTATGGCCAATACCTCCCATACTTCGCTATCTATTGGACTGGGGTCAGTTGGTCATATCTCCCAGCCCTTTAGATACTACCAAGCTTATAACACTACTAAGGCTAGCGATCTATGAAAAGACTAGCAAATGTCTATAAAGAATTATAAAGAATAACAATAACATAAATGCAACTTAATTTAATACCATGAATTCATAATATAAGATCTAGAAAAATATAAACAGAATCCAAACTCGAATACAAAGGAAATTTTAAGCGAGAACTTCATTATGCATGCTCCTAAACCATGCTTCTTCTTCTGTGTTTTGATCTCCCCAAACCCTAGAAGTTTTGGGAAAGGAGAGATACTCAAAACTGATGAAATCGTCGATTATTTATAGGCTTCAAAATAGTTACGGCGTAACCTAATCGGTAGTTACGCCGTAACTTTCTTCAATCTTCAGTGCTTATCTATTTGCTACGGCGTAACTTTGTTCGGTGTTACGCCGTAGTTACTAAATTCCAGTGTAAGTCATAGTTACGGCGTATCTTAAACTGAGACTACGCCGTAGTTTGGTTACGGCGTAACCTTATCTAAGGATTACGCCATAGTCATCAAGATCTTCAGTTGCGTCGTAACTTCGTTACATGGTTACGTCGTAATATGTCATGAAAATGTCCAATAGTAGCTTCCTTGCCTCCAATGCATCCTGAAATGAAATATAAAGGAATAAGGAAGTTTTTACTAATAATATTTTTAAAATGTGATGATAAAGGGGGAAATTAATGCTTAGAAACTCAGGACTATTTGATGTTATCAAAATATTAATAGGATTAATCCATTATGACTTAAATGAGCTAATAAGTATTAAACAAATCGTAATCCGTGTAGATTCGTTGAAGGAGACGTGACATTGTGTCTTCGTGTTCATTCATTCATTTGCTTTCTTTTCATTAGCGTTAAGGTACAGATATTCTATCCCTTTTCAGTAGGGGTTTCTCTTGAATTTCTGATCCTTTGACTTTGTTTCGCTTATGATATTTCATTGCTATGATACCATTGCTATTGACCCATCTGTTATTGGACCTCTGTTATTGAACCTCTGTTACTGAACCTTTGATATTGGACTTTGACATTGAACTGTTGCTATGAACCTCTGAAATGTGAACTATTGATATTGCACCTTTGATTATGAAGACTTATATATTGCTACACTTTGGATCTTTGTTGACCCTTCAGATTGATACCCGAGCCAAATATTGTTATCCTAGCCATGAAGGTAACATGGTCGTGTCATTGATGCACCAGTGGCATGACTCTAGTGTGGTTGAGTGATGCTCCACACCGTCCCTATATTGTATTGATTATGCGCGCTTCATTGTTATTGTTATGGCCACTATTGTTCTGTAGGATGCATCCTAGATTTGTATTGTATTGGATTGATATTGATATATTGTATTGGTGATGTGGTGCGTGTGTGCAATACACCCCCTCACAGTCTGGGATCTAGATATTCTATTGGTTACTGAGGTTTCCCCTCCTATTGATCTGGTATTCTGAGGTCACCCATCAGAATACAGTGGATACTATTGGATATTGGGGTGCTAATGCCACTATTGATTGTATTGTATTATATTGTTGGCTCAGGATAGATTTCTGACAAACCTTACACTGTTGATATACCTATATTGTACTTTATGTATTCCCCAATGCACCATATTATGTATTGATTGTCCAATAGTCAGTACCCTTATGTGACTCACTCTACTACCATGCTATATTCCATTGCATTGATCTGTCATTGTTAGATATTAGTTTTCACATACACATCAAACCATAACACAAAGTGGCGTATAAATGGAATTCTAGAGAGAGAAAGTTAGAGGTTTAGGGAACTTAGTGAGAGAAAGTGAAAGATATTATTATGAGCTCCAACTCTCTACCTTGGGAGGTAGAGAGTATTTATAGCCTTACATAAATCGCCACACATCGGGCTGTGGATCAGGCATACAGTGGGTAAAGACCCGTCCGTCCTCCACGGTGTTACTTAACTAAATACTACTTAACTTAAAAGAACTACGACTACGAGCTTTCTAACGATTACATATACGACCGACTCTTTAATACCTGGAATTTCTAATTCCTAACAGTCATACTCTTATTCCGTTACTTCAGACTATCATTCCATTCACGTACCGGGTTATTATATGATTATTGAATTTGATTATGCTACTACATGTTTTATGTGACTACCGTACGATTTATATGCGATTATATGAATCACTTGTTGTCATCCGATGATATGTTATCCTACTGTTATGTGACCCTTTGATTTGTCTGGTGACCATGCTGGTGTGAAATCGATTGTTTTGTCTGTTTATCATGTATACTTCGTTCTGTTAATCTCGTGGACTATGAATATCCGTTAGTATCCTTATCTGCTTATTGTTGATCTGCCATGTTTACATTGCTGTTTATGCTACTGTTTGATTGGGTAAATGATTCAACTTATGTGGTCTGGCTTGTTAACTTATTTAATTGCTCTACTATGTCCTTAATTCATTCAATTATAACATTCATGCTGAATTCATACTTGATACGTGTGGCAACCATGTTTGACTGATGATGGTCTTTCTGCTGTTGTGATACTTGTGACGTTATTAACTGTGGGTTACTTGACTTGTGTGATTGCCCATGCTCACTTTCTAGTTAGTTGCTTCTGCTAGCTTTTGGACTTCCGTTTGGCTTATATCTACTCTGATTTCCTGATTTATTGTATGCCTGGTTATTTAGATGTGCTTACGTATATGTCATCAATGTGTTATGTGCTTTGTCCTCTTCTGTTATCTGTTCCTTCTGGATATCTGTTACTATTGTATTCTGCAGGTTCCTCATTGACTCATTGTCCTCATGTCGTTACGACCTTTTTATAAGCTTCCTTGTTTCATTTTATATTTCAGATTTTGTTTAGCTTTCGTTTTGTTATATCTGTTCAATGGGCTTTTTAAGCACAGCCGCATTTCTTTTCCTACGGCAGGTTTTAGGTTGGAAGATGGGCTTTGATGGGCTGAGAGTTGGATTATTTGAGTGGATCGACCTTAGTTTTCCCTTATCATTTTGGACTGATTTGAAGAGCTATTGTTTTTAGATTTCATTTCGTTTTGGACATATTGGATTTTGTATTTACTTTGTAAGTCATCAATTTATATGACTTGGTAATTTATTTTAATAATGCTTTCGTTTACAAAAATTTATTTGTATGTTCTGATATGACACCAGAATGTGACACTTCTACCCTTGCCTGGTTGGGGTGTTACAATTATGGTATCAGAGCAAAGGTTTCGTCTTGTTGACCTTAGGATTGACCTGTGAGGATTGGGTAGACATTAGGCTTCCGTCTGTTCTGATCTCTTTCGATTCCTTTTGATTGTCGTTCAGATTTGACTTCGATATTCTTTTTTCTTCGCTGATTTAACCTCCTACTTTTCGCATTTGATTTTGTTTGTTTTATCTTCGCGCATTCGTTTTTGACCGTTTAAATGGAGACTACTCGTGGAGTCGAAGATGATGGTGCCGACCCTGCGTTGTTGTAGCAGTTTCTGAACTGGAGAGGTTCTTGAAGCAGAAGCCGCACCCGATCGTGATGCTGCCAGAGACGTCTGGATGCTGCGGAAGGGAGCTGGACGGATCAACCAAAGGCGCAAATACTGAGACAAGATTCAACTGGTGGCTGAGAAGATTCATCTACTTCATATGACTGGGCGCGACTGGTGTTACTCTGATTTGTTTGTCATTCGTTTTGAGGCGGTTGGGTATTTGTTATGTGATTTTGATCGGTTTTACTTTTCTTTGATTTGTTCAGAACTCGGTTTGAATCACGAAGCTTCATGATTTAGCATTTTGGTATTATCTCAGCTTTATTTTTGGATCATCAGTAATGAGTCATGAGGAGCCGTTTCGAGCAAGTTGGTGGCCTTCCTTCTTTGTGATATGGTAAGTTGGTGTGATGCATTTTATGCTGCATGTATGTGATTCTGGTATGTTTTGGTATGTTACTTGCTACCTGTATGTTATCTGTTTTGTGGTGATATTGATTATGTGGTTTGTCATGACCCGAGGCAAAATATGATGACAATAAGAACTTTTTATGTGATGCAAGTATTATGACGCCTGATCAACGTGATAATACCGAGATCATATAATCCGAACTTATTGGAGTCATACGACGTCTTGGGAAATGCCTGGGGTAGGTACGTGAATCGACTAGGAATTATAACCGTTATTTGTCACTCCTCATGTTCGTTAGGAATTCTGTACCTCTTTGCGAGATTCTCACCGACATCTGCTACGTATAAGTTTTGGTACGCTTTGGAACCGAAATCATTATGATCTGTGTGAAACTATGAATTGTTACGTCTGCCTTGTACTTGTACGTCTCTGTGTACCTCTGCGACTTCAATTTTCGAGGACGAAAATTTTCTTTTAGAGGGGAAGAGTTGTAAAACCCTAAAAATCTAAAGCATGTGAAAAGACCATTTTACCCTCCAATTTAATATTTATAAAATACGTAAACTATGTCAAGCTCATTGAAAGTTTTAACCTAACATACGAATAATTATCGAACTTTATCCACATTATCCTCAATGTAATGAAATTGAACTTAACATATGAGTCGAGGCTTAACGAAACTAAAAGCTGCAATCACCAAATAAATAACGTGTACAAAAATCGACCTACGCCTACTTCAATTTCACCTCACACGTTTTATGTTTTGCATGGGCTGAAAATAATCATCACATTATAACTTAAATGAAGGCCCATCATACTTGAATTTGGAAAGCGAATATTTGTTAGGACTTCCCTATACTCGCCCATATATTCCTCCTATTTTCTTTCTTTTGCCTACGTTTCACAAACAATCACCTCACACGCCTACAAACCCTAAACCTAAAAAGTTACGGCAAGTCTTGGTTCTTCTCCTCCATTCGATTCAGAAGGCAAAACAAGACAACGAGGAAGCAACCTTGGTCGTGGGTTTTTGTCTAAGTAGAAGGGTGTGAATGAATTGGCATCACCTTCTTGTCCCTGGTTCCTGCCACTCGACCTCACACAAGGGTAACATATTAGCATTCCCTTGCCAATTCTCTTTTTCTTTTATGTTTATGGATCGTGTATTTAGGCCACCTTTCGAATGCATGTGCATGGTATGATTCGTCACATACAAAGATAAGTTATCATGTCACATAAAAATAACAAATGGAATGAAATTATATTCGACCATATGCAATCCATTTTGAATCTGTTCATATCCACGACCACGTTCGTGTTCCATTGATTTTGTATCGAGCTAGAATTAGATTAAGGAAATCGTTTATATCTTGGTAAAATTATGTCGTATATAAAGCATCAAATAGGTCCTCGTTGATATAACCTACACCGTACATTAAAAGGAATACAAATGAATTTTCTTGGTCTTGTCGGGGGTCACGTTTAAGGGCGATCGTGGGGAAAATGGGTAAACCATTTTGTATGTTTGAAAGTGTGTCGGGAAGGTGAGCCGGGGGTTAATCATAATATATTTTCACTAGGTCGTGAATGTCAATTGTTTGAACCGCGAACGAGCTTGAATATTGATCGAACATGTATATGGAATCTTGTGGGGGTAACTTCGAGAGTAATCATGGGATTTATGGTTGAGTCTTTTGGAGTTTTGAAAGTGTTCCGGGGAAGATGAGTCGGGGGTAATCACTAACTGTGTTTTCCGAGTTGCGTTGGTTAGCCGTTTGAACCGCGAGCAAGGGTAAAGTTGGCTTGTCAAACTAAGATTTGAAATAGGAAAACAATACTATACGTATGAAAAAAAGAAGGGATTTCATGCTTTAAATGTTTTGATATTTTCATTTTAAACCCTCATATTTTGTGTTTGTCGCATGCAAACCTTGCACTATTATAAAATGATGCATTACACCCTAGAGTATCAAAATACTAATATTGAGTTTTAATTTCAATATACTTGTCACTAATAACCCTAAACTTTGAGATATTTACCATGCGAACCCTATACTTTGAAGTATTATCTAATAAAGCCTAAAAATAGGATATTTGTCATATTAAACATTTAACTTTTGCCATTTATCAATTGTAACCTTTAAGTTTGGCTAATTAATGATTATTACCCTTAAAGTATTTTAATTCCGTCCATTACTAAAAATGAGAATACGCTTATAACTCTAAAAATATTAATACGATTAATCTATTATGACTTAATTGAGCTAATAAGTATTAAACAAATCGTAATCCGTGTAGATTCGTTGAAGGAGACGTGACGTTGTGTCTTCGTGTTCATTCATTCGGTTGCTTTCCTTTCATTGGCGTTAAGGTACATATATTCTATCCCTTTTTCAGTAGGGGTTTCTCATGACTTTCTGATCCTTTGACTTTGGTTCGCTTATGATATTTTATTGCTATGATACCATTGCTATTGACCCATCTGTTATTGGACCTCTGTTATTGAACCTATGTTACTGAACCTTTGAAGGATTCGTATGTGGAAAACAAGTCTTTGTTACCGGTCATATGCCTCGTGCACCCGCTATCCTTGACCCATTCATTCGGATCTAAGTAGACCTTTAGGCACACCTAAGAAAACAATTAACTCAAAATTTTGGTCCCCATTTGCTCATGGGTCCATTAGTGTTATACATTTCATTCATGTGAGGCATATATGAAAAAGGTGAGAAAGCATTCCAAGGAGTAAAGTTTTGAAATGGAAAACCATTTTGTGCATTAGGATTCCATCCCATTTGATGATGGTTACTTCTCAGATAAACATTATTTGGTCTTCTTATAAATGTGTTTGGTTTAGAAAACGATGGACCTTTGTTTTTCATAAAACTTTGATTTTGTTTTAGTGGAGGTGGTTGTTTGACATTTCTAATAGTAACATGGGTTGGTTCCTTCTTATTAACAATAACAAAGTTGGTTCTAGATGAAGTTGTTACATTATTTCTACTGTTTGCTGGTACAGACCCACGGATCCCTGGATTTACACTAGACGGTTCCTTTTTCAAGGGATCCGTGACTACAGTAGCCTGTTTTTCAATTGCTTTAACGAATTGTGTTTCTTTAATCTCGCTAGTTGACGCAGTGAGTTCCTGAACACCTAAACCCTTTTGATTATTTCCTGTTTTAACACTGTCAAGTATTTTATCAAGAGTATTAGTACTCATTCTAGTAATCTTGGAATCAAGATTATCAACTAACGTTTGAAGTTGAATACAAAGCTCACATTCACTATCTACTTCCTTTCCCTTTTCTAAACATTTTAATTTATCCTTTAGCTCTGTTGGAATCACTCCTAAACTATATTTCAAGTGTTTGTAATCAATATATAATAGGTTGCTTAATTAGGCTTTTATGTTAGTATTAATGGCAAGGCTTATGTAGAAAGCCCATAAGCCTTGGCCCAAATCCAATAAGGAAGGAAAGGGACTTGTAGTGTTGCCCTAGTCCCTTCTCCTATAAATAGACTTGTAAACCTTCATTTGAAGGTTGGTTGTTCACTTTACAATATATCCGACGCATAACTTTCTTTAGTATTCATACGTGTGTGTTGTTTAGTGTTCATCCGATCACTTCTTTATCTATTTCTTACATATTGATGCTTGTGTTACAATATGGTGACCTAACAGTGGTATCAATCGCCATCTAGTTGGGTGAAACATATTAGTTTTTGAAAGTTATTGTTATACGCGTAAGTTTCAGTGTTCTAAACTTTCATACGCTTAAAAGCTTCAAATTTTACACTTAAAAACTCAAGATTTTTGTGGTTTAAGGTTTATTTAGTGTTAAAGTTTAAGTTTTTAGCATCAAGTTTGAAACTTTACGTCTGTAGAATAGTTTTTGAGCTTGGTTTTGATCGTGTACTTCTGTCTACGCGTAAGGTGAAAAAGGGTGTTAGATCATCAAGTTTCAAACTTTTGGGTTATTTTGGTGATATTGAAGCTCGTTCATCATTAAAATCAGGTTTTTAAACACTTTTAAGCATAAAAATCAGTTTTGGTGATAGTTTGTACTTTCTACTCGTAGTAAAACCCTAGTTTTACTCGTAAGCTATTTGTCTACGCCTAAGCTTCTGTTACGCGTAAGCTGCACATCATTTGATCTTCAGTGCTGTTGGTTTACTCAGTGTTTTCTTGCTTGGATAAGCCTGAAAACACTTCGACTTTGGATATCTTTTACACTGGTATAAGTGCAAAGGATTTTTGGGCAAAACCCTAGTTTTATGCCTAAGCTAAACTCTTACGCGTAGCATCTCTTTTGCCTAAGCTTGTCTTACGCCTAAGCAAATATTATGCATAAGGATTCTACTACTAAGTCTTTGGTTTACGCCTAAGCTAAGTTTTCCTCAAGTCTACGCGTAAGCCATTGTCTACGCGTAAGTTGGGTATTACGCGTAAGGTGATTTCTACGCATAAGGTTACTTCATCAACATTGTTTCATTCGACTACAAAGATCCATCATCAACACAAGTTTCAAGATGTCTCAACCACCATACTCTAGCTGCTTTCCTCATGAGTATCCTCAACAACAACAACAACAATTATATCAACAATATCCTCCACCATCTCCACAACAATTGCAACAATTTCAACAACAACTTCATCACTTTCCTCAAGGAGCAAACCCTCTTCCACCACAAATGGTTCCACCAAACCCTCGTCAACAAGTACAACATTACACATACTTTTAAAATCAGTATCCCACCAAGTATGCTATGAATGTTACAACACCAAAGGAACCGTCTTGGTTTGCAAAGATGTGTGAAGCTTTAAGTAGCCAACAATCCATTCATGAAGATGGATCCCTTGACAGACCTCTAATGCTCACTCCTGGAAACTACGATCAATGGGTGATAAGGTTCTTTAGGTTTTGTGATCTAAAGAAGCCACATGGAAAGTTTTTGAAGAAGGTCATCCTTGAAGGTCCTTTTCAGATGCCTACTCTCACTGTACCCGGAGATCCGAATGCTAATCCACCAAGAGATGATGTTACCAACGTTATCGGTCTTGATCAACTTACTACTGACCAACTTCTACACTTAGAATCCGATGAACTTGCAATGCAATATATCCTTTTGGGATTACCCAATCCGATACTTCGTAGTATTGATGCTCAGAAGACTGCTAAAGCAATGTGGGAGCACATTCATCTTCTAATGGAAGGCACATAACTCAATCAAGAGGACATGGAATCCAAAATCTACTTAGCATATGAACACTTCATGATTGAACCAGGGGAGACATTAGAGTCATATCATCATCGGTTATCAGACATCATCAATGACTTGGAAAAACATAATATCAATATGCCAAGGATTGCAGTCAACACAAAGTTCCTGAGCAGTCTTGGTCCTGATTGGAAAAAGTATGTTATCTTTATCCGTCAAGCGAAGAATCTTCATCAAGCTACATACGGATTGTTGTATGACTATTTGAAACATCACCAAAAGGAAGTTGACAAAGAAAGAGTCATCCGTGGGGCCCCTATTTCACCTTCACTCCCGGATAATCAAACTCTTGCTTTATGGGCTCAAGCATGTTATCCTCAATTCCCGACCTTGCAAACTGTCTTCACAAATCCTCCACAACCAACTGCTCAGATTACACCATATGATCCATCACAACAACAATCCCAAGAAACTCAATTGGTTCCATACAACAACAACAATGATCAAGCATTCTACAGTGAATCTACTGAGGATGCAGAAGCTTTCGATGCATTACAACAAGGATTTGTCATGATTGCTAGAGCCTTCGGTCGATATTCTAACAAATCCAACAATTGCATTTGTACCTCATCCAACACAAGGAATCAAGCTGTTGTTAACAACGGAAGAGTTGAAGTTCAGAATCGTGGTAATGCTCGTCAGATGGGTAGTGGTCAAGGATTTAATGTTCATGGAAGGAATAACATGGGTGCTAAACAACAACGGGTTCAAGTGGTTGATCAGGGAAATGCTTAGACTGGGGTTAATGGTCTCCGATACTATAACTGCAATGAAAAGGGTCATCTGGCTAATGCATGCCCAAAGCCGAGGACAAGAGGCAGCGCTTATCACAAAGAGACTTTACTCTTGGCTCTCAAGGATGAAGCTGGTGGAACTCTTACCAACAAGGAACAGAGCTTCATGGCTAATGCAGATTCTGATGATGACATGGAGGACTTGCAGGCTAATGCTGCTGTGATGTTAATGGCAAACATGCAAGAACTCCACATGAGTGACACAGGCCCAGTGTATGACACTAATGGCTTGTCTTAGGTACCGGATCAAAATATACTCATTACTGATCTGATATCTCCGCCAACATTTGCATCCGACAAGGCTCAGAGTGTTCAACATGAGCCCTCTACAAATCATTCTGACGATAATCAAATGGATCCCGTAGTCATATTTGACGATCAAGATGACCTTATGGTTAATATTGATAATCAAATTGACTCCGTGGTTATATTTGAGGATCTAAATAATGATCATGTTGAGACTCAAGTTGAACAAGATGAACCTTTGTCTAATCCAGATCTTGAACTCATGACCACCTTATTTCAGACCACCTAATCTAAATTTGAAAAATGCAATGACATCTATAAGAAATTACAAGATAAAATTGCACTGTTGACTAAGGAGAATGAATGCTATAAATTTCAACTCAACAATTTTCAAACAAAAGAGAAACGTGAAAAAGGTTTTGAAGTCGCATTTGCTAAATCTTACCAAAATGAAAAATCTTTGGAAAAACAGATATGTGATCTAGTTGCGTCCAAGAATGCTTTGTTGTCTCAAATAGAACAACTGAAATATGATCATAAACAACAACTTAACGCTCTCACTTCGGAAACTCAAAAAGCCAAGTCTGAGTTGTTAACTTGTCAAAAATAGTTTTGTGAATACAAAAAGCATTCGAGGAAACAAATAGATGACTATCTTGAGGAAATTGTTGACTTACAAAACAAAATCAAAGAGTTTCGAAATGTTGTTTACAAACATGGTGAGTCAATCACAACAATTTAAAAGTTTACTTTTAAACCAAATCCAAATGGATATGGACCAATTCTTGCTGATTACAAACCAAAGTTTTCAAATAGAGCATTCAAACCAAATCCTCAAGTTTATAGTGCAGAACATAGAATTGATGATTCCATTATGAGTGTTGTTGAATATAATCGTATGGAGGAACTAGATGCAGAAGACGAGAGTCGGTTAAAATTGGAAAATTTTGTTTATAACAAACCATTTAACTATTCAAAAGCCATAACTTTCGTCACACAACAGGATCATTCTAACACACCTTGGGTTATCACGCCTACTCCTGAGTCCTCTTCTAATGATGGTCCCCTATCCAATGTTGCACAAATTAATTGTCCTTTACCTTCATTTAGTGAAATAAAGCCATTAGCTGAACAATGTCAAGTTCTAAAATATTTTAATACTTTTATGTCTGACATCAAACTTTTGGAACATGCAATTGAAGTTAATTCTGAAATCAAAGCTGAACATTTTCAATCACCATTTGCGCGACAACAAAGAGATATTTTTCAGAAAGGGCTTTTACCACATGTCCGAAATCTTAAAATGTGTGCAATATATTGGGAACGGGATCTTCAGAAGGAGATTGGTCTCATGAAAAAAGTTTTCGAACAAACAGAAACATCGATTTCAAATACTAAACTTAAAAAGAAAATGTTAAGAAATCATGTTGATCGACTCTTGGAAGATGTTATCTGGATACCATAAATGTTGTGTTACTTCATTCTGTTGCATATGCATTTGATTATATTGCTGTTGATTCTGTTGACTCTGTTGAAAATGTTGAGAATATCGATAATGTGCAGCAAATCAAATCTTTGAAAATTGAAAATGAGCGTTTATTAAATGAACTTTCAAATGCAAAACGTCGTCTTCAATGGTGTCAAAAGGATTGTCAAAATCGAGAACTTGCTTTGCAAAACAAAATCAACCAGTTGCGTTCAAAATCTTTTGATCCAAAAATAGAACATCTGGATGATGAAAACGTGTCTTTAAAGTGTCAAAATTCAAAATATGAACAAGAATTTGCCAAAGTCAAAACAGAATATGGTGTCATATTTTATTTGCTTAAACAGACTCGTGAAAAAGCATCACAAGAACTTGATAATCATCTTGCATACACTAAAGATGTTTTAAATGTTAGCGGAAACATTCGCTCTGAAAATCAAGATTTGTTGCACACTATTGTTGAGTTGAAAGCAAAGCTAAGAAAGTATGAAAAAGATAAGTCTAGTAACACTAATGGACTTGCACCTGGAATGTTTAAAATTGACACTAGAACGCCTAATGACAAACCACAAGATACTAATGTGCTTCCTTCCACTGAAACAGGAATAGTTGCCTCTTTTCCCAACGCTAGCACTTCACAGCTTAAGAGCACATCAAGGAAGAATAGGAAGTTGCGACGTAAGAAAAGAACAATAAAGACCTCTGAAGTAGAAGAACACCTTAGGACTTTAAATAAGACTCAAGTTGCACCCACTTTAGACATTGCGTTAGACAAATGTAATAGAAAAAGTGATGTAACGAATGTTGAACCTTTAAGTACTTTGAATGTTATGTTTGAAGCATCTTGTGTTGGTTGTCATAAAAGCATGTTTTCTGGTTGTCCTGATAAATGTGTTGCTAATGCTATCTTATCTCGTAAGCAGAACAATAGAAAATGGAATACCTCTAGGCCCACTAATGCTTTAAAGTATGTGCTAGGTAAACCGCCTTCTAGTGTTTCTGCAAATATCATTGATGTACCCGTAGAACCCACTTCACCTCCTAGGAAGAAATTCTCACCTAGTGCATTCACTAAGACCAAAGCAAAGACTAGTTGGACTTGGCAGAGATGGTTACAAAACATACCAGGATTTAAATGGATTCCTAAAATAATTAACATGTGTGTGTCTTCTGTAACTCTAACGGAACCCTCTAACTCTTCGGGTTCCACCTCTATTTCTATTCCACCTGTGTCGTCTGTGTGTAATGCAGGTGATACAGATCATCCTCTGGATTGTTGATAGCGGATGCTCCCGTCACATGACAGGCAATCTCAAACTGTTATCAAACTTTGTTTCAAAGTTCATCGGTACTGTCAGGTTCGGGAATGATCACTTCGCAGCTATCATGGGCTATGGAGATTACATCAATGGGAACATCGAAATTAGCAGAGTTTATTATGTGGAAGGTCTCGGTCAAAATCTCTTTTCGGTCAGTCAATTTTGTGATGGAGATTTGGAAGTTGCTTTTCGAGAGAAAACTTGTTTCATTCGTGATCTACAAGGAAACGATCTTATGTCTGGAACTCGCACATCAAGTCTTTACACAATCTCCATGCAAGACATGATTGCTTCATCTCCCATCTGTCTACTGTCTAAAGCAACATCTACAAAATCTTGGCTATGGCACCGTCGTCTTTCACACTTAAACTTTCAAACCATAACCAATCTTGCACGTTACAAACTTGTTGAAGGTCTTCCAAGATTTGGGTATTCTAAAGATCATCTATGCTTAGCTTGTGAACAAGCACTTTCCTTCAAAGGTGGAACACAGCTCCCAGCATGTGCTTCATCTTCTTTACATGGATTTGTGTGGCCCGATGCGTGTACAGACGATTAATGGCAAATGCTACATTTTGGTAATTGTCGATGACTACTCAAGATGGACTTAGGTTTATTTTCTTCGAAGTAAAGATCAAGCTCCACAGATGATCATCACCTTTCTCACGAAAATTCAAGTTCAGCTCCGGAACACAGTCAGACAAATCAGAACAGACAAAGGAACTGAATTTGTGAACCAAACTCTTCGTGCATATTATGAGAAAGTGGGAATTGAGCATCAAACATCAATTGCACGGACACCAGAACAAAATGGAGTTGTTGAAAGACGAAACCGTACGTTAGTGGAAGCTGCAAGAACGATGTTGATAAATGCAAAACTTCCAGATTACTTGTGGGCTGAAGCCGTGTCAACTGCATGCTACACTCAGAACCGTTCAATGATTACCAAACGCCACAACAAAACACCTTATGAGCTTATCCACAACCGCAAACCGAATCTAAAACACTTTCATGTATTTGGTTCTCTTTGTTACCCAAATAATGATCGTGATGACTTTGGGAAGCTCAAGGCTAAAGCTGACATTGGAGTCTTTGTTGGATACTGTGAGAACTCTAAGGGATACCGAATATGGAATCGTCGTACAAGGGAGATTATGGAAACGATTCATGCCAATTTCGATGAGCTTACAGAAATGGCTTCTGAGCAAAACAACTTGGAACCCGGCCATAATCGTCTTAACTTCCCCCAACCCCCACCATCAGCTGAACCAAGCCTACAGCTTACTCGTCATCAAATGGAAAAGCTATTTGCTCCTCTATTTAGTAATGATATTGATCAACGTGCTCCAGATGTATCAACTGTTTCCGCTGCTCAACCTGATAATAATCCAATACCTGATACACCTGCAACAACAACAACTGTTGAAGAAGCACCTCCAATTGATTCAACAACAACAGTCGAACAAACCGCATCCAATGACGCTGAACCAGCTGATGATATTCTGAATCATGAAGTACCTACACCTGCAGATTATGATCCAAATGCGTTCTTTAACCCTTTCGCAAATGCAACTGCTTTTTCAGATGTTGCCGAATCATCTACAAGCCATTTGAATCCTCCCAATCTGCATAATGTATATCAATATCAACCCTCCACACATCGTTGGACTAAAGACCATCCTCTTGTGAACATCATTGGAAACCCGAATCAACCAATCGTAACTAGACAACGCCTTCAGACTGACGGTGAACATTGCATTTATGCACTTACCGTTTGCCAATCTGAACCCGAAAACATTAAAGAAGCAATGACTTATGACAACTGGATTGAATCCATGCAAGAAGAACTTAATCAGTTTAAATGACTTGAAGTATGGGAATTGGTTGAAAAACCAACAGTGGTCTATGTTATTGGTCTTAAATGGATTTGGAAAAACAAGTTGGATGCTGAAGGTACGGTTATCAGAAATAAGTCACGTCTGGTGGCTAAGGGTTATAGACAAGAAGAGGGGATTGACTTCGAGGAATCGTTCACACCGGTTGCTAGACTTGAGGCTGTACGGATTTTTCTGCCATTCGCGGCTCACATGAACATCACGGTCTATCAGATGGATGTCAAAACCGCTTTTCTAAATGGTAAGCTGAAGGAAACGGTCTATGTTAGTCAGCCAGAAGGTTTGTTGATCCAGAGTTCCCTAATCACGTCTACAAACTTAACAAGGCTCTCTACGGTCTCAAACAAGCCCCTCGGGCGTGGTACGATAAGTTATCATCCTTTCTCCTATCTCATAATTTTGTTAAAGGATCGGTCGACCCAACACTGTTCATACAATATCATGGGAAAAAAATTTTAATCGTTCAAATCTATGTGGATGACATCATTTTTGGTTCAACACATAAAAAGTACTCAAACGCTTTTTTAAAACTTATGAAAACACATTTTGAAATGTCCATGATGGGTGAACTTACATTCTTTCTAGGACTGCAAGTTCATCAATCACCCCGTGATATTTTCCTAAGTCAGTCCAAATATGCTCTTGAAATTTTAAACAAACATGGAATGCAAAGCTGTGATACCTATGCCACACCAATGGCATACACCAAGAAACTGGATGCTAATTTACATGGGAAATTGGTTGACCCTACCAAATACCAAAGTATTATTGGGTCATTCATGTATCTAACAGCCAGTAGAACTGACATTGTATTTGCTGTATATCTTTGCTCCCGTTATCAGTCGAGACCAACTGAAACTCACCTCTCTGAGGCTAAACGAATCCTCCGATACATCAAGGGAACCATTAATTTGGGGATCTGGTATCCGAAGGATTCTGGTTTTGAACTAATAGCTTTTTCAGACGCTGATCACGCAGGTTGCTTAGATTCTCGGAAAAGTACTTCAGGTGCTCTACAATTTCTTGGTGATAAACTGGTGTCATGGCAATTGAAGAAGCAGGATTGTACATCGCTGTCCTCAACCGAAGCAGAATATGTAGCAATGTCGGCGTGTTGTGCTCAAGTCATTTGGATGAGAACACAACTCAAAGACTATGGTTACGTATTTGACAGAATCCAGATGTACTGCGACAATCGAAGTGCTATTGCGATCTCGTGCAACTCCGTCCAATATTCGAAGTCCAAGCACATCGATCTTCTATATCATTTCATAAAGGAGCACGTGGAAAAGGGTACCGTTGAATTATATTTTGTGGGTACTGAACACCAACTAGCGGATCTTCTCACCAAAGCCTTAGCTCCTGTTAGGTTTACTGATTTGATCCACATGATTGGCATGAGGTGTTTGACTCCAGAGGATCTGGACGAACTTTTGACACATTCTTAAAACCAGTCAAACACCAAAACCTATTTTGTAAATATTTTAATCAAAAACAAAATAAAATATATATATATATGAGAAAAGTTCCATACGGAACAAGTTTTATCTAAAGAACAAATAATTAGATCTCAACCATCCATCCATTTGAATCCAACGGATTAGATTAATTTACATTTTAAACTAAAATTATACTTAGGGGGTCATTTTTGTAATTTCACATTATCATTATTAAGAAACCCACCGGTGAAAACACACACACTTCCCTCACACTCACACGTTCTCAATTTTATCAGATCCCCAAACCATCTGGAAACCCTAACCATCGCAAATCTACCCTCAATCCACCCCCAAACCACCCCCAAAACCACCGCGAAACCGTAATCATTCATTTAAAATGGATATTCGAGAAGAATTAGCCCTATCTAAAGGCGATTCAGTGGCAAAACCTGCTTCATCTAACGTTTCTGATAAAAGTAAGCTTCGAAATCCATTTTTTAATTATTTTTTGATTAATTAACATCAGTAATTAATAAACAGTTGATTGATTGATTTTGTAGTTAGGATTAATTTCTAGGGTTTAGAAAACAGAATAATTAATACCTAATATCAATGATTGATATATAATTGACTAGTTTTATGGTTAAAGTAGCTTATACTTTAGATTGACTAAGTGGTGTGCCCGCTGTGTGCCCGTTCTGATGACTTGTCAAAATGTGCTCATGTAGATTAAGGAAATTTTTATTATTTACCTTTAGTTTTGAAGTTTAGTTCAACGGATTTTTTGAAACTGAGTGCAAAGTGCAAACCAAACGGGGCACGTTAATGAGATTTGTAGAGGTTGAAGTTGATCAGCGTCAAATTTCAAGCACCCTTCCTTGTCGAGTTTATATACTAGTCGTGAGGAATAGACATAAGATAGCTTGTATAATTGTAATGCGATTCTCGGCATCGCATACATACTTGATGGGCATTTTGGGATTATTTAGAACTTAGAACTTGTGTCATAGTATAGTCGTAGAATGTTGAAAGTTATATCAGAACATTGTGGTGCTACTTGTCAAAATGTGCTCGTAGAACTTTGAAAGTTACATGGATTTATAGTGCTAATTAGCAGTAACTTAGATAATTCACGGATCTTGTGTAGCGCCCTTTTTTGTCCAGGTTATATGGTAGTCATGATGAATCGGCATAGAATATATGGTTGTGATGTGATTCTGGACCTTGCATACTTGATGGGCATTTTGGTAGTTGGTGATTAGTTGGAACTTAGATGTTGTGTCATCGCATAGCTGTAAAATGTTGATAACTTGTAATGTTGACCAGTCCCTAGGACCAAACACTATATGTGGAAGTCAATGCCGAGGTTATGTTTTTTAATGATTCAATGTCTGAGTAGGAAAGCGTCGTGTGATCATGTAGGTTAAGCATATTTTCTTATTTCAGTTTTGGATTACAGTCCACAATTGTAATTTAACTACTTGATTGTTCATGCATTAGTATGAATCTCATGGGATTCAGTACTGAATCCCATGGGATTGAGTATGAATCTCATGGGATTCAGTATGAATGTCATGAGCTTTTTAATGCTCAGTTATTGTATATCTAATGTTTTTTTTGTTTTTTTATGTTATGTGTTGTCAGAGGTTTCCTACGGAAGAAGTGGTTAACAAAATCTGATATCCTTCAAGATAAAGAGAAAGTGCTTGCTGAAAAAGACAAGGTGGCTGAAAAAGACAAGGTGCCAGCTAAGAAGGTGTCGGAGAAGGCACCTGTTCAAAAGGAGAAGGTGTCGGAGAAGGATAAACAAGGGAATAAGGTTGTTCAGGGAAAGGCGAGTAAAAAGGCGAAGAAAACATCGATTGTTGATGTTGCTAAGTTGGCGTGTGTTGTTAAGGAGAATGAGATTGTGTCGGGTGTTCAGGGAAAGGCGAGTGTTGTTCAGGAGATGAAGAATGTGCCGGATGATTCTCGTAGTATTATTTCTGCTGTTGTTTCTGATTTGGCTAATGAGAATGTGCTGAGTGTTGTACAGAAGAATGAGAAGGAGAAGGAGAAGGAGAAGGTGAAGGAGAAGGAGAAGGAGAAGCATAAACTTCCTTCTGAAGAAAAGATGACTATTATTCTTGAAGCAGTAAAGAATAGGGAAGCACGTGAGCGCATGTAATCATTGAAGAAGTTATGTCTTTTTTGAATGCTAGAACAATTTGTCCAGTTAGGTGTTAATGGTATGGTAGACGAGATCATGTGAATGGGAACTTGTGCATGGTAGAACAATTGTCCAGTTAGGCGTTAATGGTATGGTAGACGAGAACATGTGCATTATTTTTGTCTTTTTAAAACTTCTGAATGGTATAACAGAACGTTTGCGTGGTAGAACTATTATTTGTCTTTTTATCAGTTAATTATGTGAATCCCAGGGGATTCATTCATAATCCCAAAGGATTCTTTATGATAGACTTTTTTTCCACTTAATCTTTTGAAAATATGTGTATGGTAGAAGAGAATATGGAAATAATCCCATGGGATTCATACACAATCCCATGGGTTTCATACACAATCCCATGGGATTCCACTTAATCTTTCCACTTAATCTATTAACATATTTATGTATCCCTTAGGGATTCATATACAATCCCATGGGATTCATACATACAAGTAAGAAACAAGATATATTCAAAGTGAATCCCATGGGATTCATATACAATCCCATGGGATTCTTACAGAATATAAGTAAGAAACAAGATATATTCAAAGTAAAAAAGAATTTTCTTTTCAAATCATCTAAATAATCAAGTAAAGAAGAAAAAATAACTAACAAAACCAGAAACCAGAATATAAATAATCAAGAAACTTTTGGTTTCGGCTTTCGCCCTGCATTTGGCTTCTCCGGACAGGTTGGTTTTGGCTTTCGCCTATTCGGGTTCCCCTATGAACATATTAACATCCCGCATTTCATTCTTAAAATCTGCAACTGTCCCATGAACATATTCATACCCACCCTTCATACTCGTTAGCAAGTTGTGAGCCCGTGTTGGACCAATCTTGTTCTTTGTAGCTTTAACAACAAACATTTTTTCTGCTTGTGTCATTCTTCTTTGCTTTTTGGTAAAATGTTTGTACTCTTTTGGTATGAGCATATGGTTGTGTTTTGCAATAAACTGAACTAGATTGTATTTTCCAGAAATGACATCCAATTCTAACCTTATACGAGCTTTACAACCTGTTATATAAAAAAAATATATTTTAAAAACATGTTATACAAAAAACAAATAAGAATCCCATGGGATTTACATTGAGTCCCATGGGATTTCATAAAGAATCCCATGGGATTTACAATGAATCCCATGGGATTCAACATCATTCAAGTTATATATTACAAGTCTTTCAATGAATCCCATGGGATTCTTTATGAAATCCCATGGGACTCACAATGAATCCCCTGGGATTTCATCTAATGTTTCATAGTATTTTCCCTCTACAGGAATTCCTTCTTGTACATGAGGCTTCCAATATATTGATCCGCCCGGTGTCTCAGCGTGTTCATATAAAGTTGGTCTTGGTGATTTTATAGAATCTGTATATAAAAAGCAGTTGGGATTAAGATAACTCAAGTATGAATCCTATGGGATTCTGTATACATATCTATAGCTTCATGTATGAATCCTATGGGATTTTTATGAAATCCCATGGGATTCTGCATTAATCCTATGGATTTCATAAAGAATCCCATGGGATTCTGCATGAATCCTATGGGATTTCATAAAGAATCCCATGGGATTGTGTATGAATCCCTTGGGATTCACTGTGAATCACATGGGATTCACTGTGAATCACATGGGATTCATCCATGAATCCCATGGGATCTCAAATGAATTTAAGTATCTTTTTTAGTTTACCATTAAACAACAAAATCAGAATCAGAGGGATTCATCCATGAATCCCATGGGATTCATGATTTAATGAATATACATGAATCCCATGGGATTCATCTATGAATCCCATTAATCAAAAAAATCATATTCCCAAGGGATTTTACCATCATGTTCCTTCATATCAACTTCTGTGAGTACTTCATCTACATCATCATCTGTAACGACATCATCTACATCATATGTAACCACATCATCTATGTCAATCGGATTTGTTGATGAATCCGGCGGATTTGTTGACGATTCCGGCGGATTTGATGACGAATCCGGCGAGTTTGATGACGATTCCGATGGTTTTGATGTCGATGCCGGCGGATTTGATGAAGAATCCGGTTGGTTTGATGATGAATCCGTCAGATTCATTGTGATTCCGACGACGTTTGATGGTGGTTTCAATGATTCCGGCGGCGGCTTCAATGAATTCGGCGGTGGTTTCATTATTCCGGCGTTGTTTCAATTGATTATGGCGAGATGGAGATGAGATCCGGCGAGATGGAGATTAGATCTGGAATTGGGTTTTTTGATGAGAGAGAAAGTGGTTTGTTGAATGAGTGGATTTGGGATTATTTTTTGCTTTTATTGTAACATGTGATTTTACTAATATGCCCTTCCTTTTTATTATCAGATGGATTGTGGACCATTGGATGAAAGAAGATTGGATGGTTGAGATCTTCTCATTTGTTCTTTGGATAACATTGGTTTTGCATAGATCTCACCTCATATATATATATATAGTTCATAAAATACAAAAATATTCTTCTATCTAAATTTCTTTCAACATTGCAAGTACAAATCTTCCATCAACACTTTGATCATTCAAACAATTCAATATTTTCACGATCAAGTGTTGAGGAGGAGAATGTAAATATTTTCTGTTTCATAAAACCTTGTACTTGCATGTTACCGAATATTGGTTGTTTCTTTGATGATGGTGGATACGTTTCTTGTCTCTTAACACTCCTAGGACTCAAATTTGTAAAATTTCTCTATTTTAAAGTCGAGGGGGAGTGTCGTCATGTTTCTTTCCAAACTTTTACTTCAAGCTTAACCAAAATGGAAGTTATGGGCTGTGGATGAAAATGATTGAGGTGGAGGGACTATTATTGTCAAAGTTTGAAACTACTTTTCAACAAAAACACCTCACCTAATTTTCTTACTCATTTATGTCAAGCATTTAATATTTCAACCACCTTCATCCACGCTCAAAATTCAAACCTCAAATCCGTGTTATAAACTTCAAATTTGTAAGTGTTTAAAGCCACTTTGAGTAATTTTAAACATTGGTTTTTAATTGTATACAAATCCAACGGCTTGATTTTTCTCTAGAAGTGATTTTAGTTTTTACGCGTATGTGTATGAACTAGTAATCACTTTGGGTTGAGTTTGATGAAATGGGTAGTGTTTTCAATGTATAAATCATGCTTTAAAACCATTGTCATCAAGAAATTTCACAAAGAAATAGTTTTAATTACTTTTCCAAAATTAGGGTTTATGCGTGAGATTTGGGTATTTTATTGTGAATGTTTAAGGACAATTAGAAGCTTTTAAGATGTTTGAAATGTGTTTAATTAAACAATAACACTATTGAATCTAACCTAGAAACATTATAATGGTGAAATTTAATTTTAGGGTTTAAGCATTCGAACATTTGGGTACTTTTGATTCAAGTGGTGTTTGATGTTAAAACTTGTTGAAAGCAACTCATAAGGCTCCTAAAACATCCCAGAAATCATTTGGTAGAGTTTGCATGGTTAGATTGTTTAGGCGTAGGATTTGAATTATTAGGGTTTAAACTTTACGCTTAAGCTAATTTTACGCGTAACTATCTTCAACTTGAGATGCCATGTGATTTTGAAAGTGGTTGAATAAAAATGTTAATGAAGATGTTATGAATGATTTATTTTCAGGTTTTACACGTGTAAAATCAGAATCAAGGGTAAAAATGGACTTACGCTTAAGGATCACCTTCTGCGTAGCCGTTACGCATAAGAGAAATCTTACGCGTAACCTATACGCATAAGGTTCTACATTGGGACTACGCGTATCCTATGAAGGATATGCGTAAACTTGGAATCTTACGCATAAGACTTACTCTTAAGAGTAAACCTTATGCATAAGCTCCTAACCTACGCTTACGCGTAAGCTTCATGCTAAGGGTTTATTCCTATGCGTAACCTATCTTATGCCTATGGATGACTCTTACGCATAAGCTTATGCCTACACGTAAGGTCACACTGTTTACGCATAAGCTTACAATCCTACGCTTAAGCCAAATTTTTTAACTTTACTTATGAAATGTTACGCGTACAAACTTGTAAATAAGTTACTCATAACGTCACAAGACCAAAATGTCACTAATAAGCTATAATTGTTAAAATGTTGTGTGAATGAGTGAAAATTTGGACTTTAAGATTCAAAATTAATACTCACGTAACTTATCACATCAACTTTGGACTATTGGACAAACAAGTGACCTTGGACACGTAACATTCATTAACATAACAAATTCAATAATTGGACAATAAAATCAACTTTTGACTAACATAATGTCTCTCGATATGTTGGTACTTTTGTCTCAATATCTTTCAGATCACGATATGGGCATCACCATGGAAAATGCTAACGCACCAAATGAGCTCACAATGGAAGACATATTCCCTATTGGTTATAGTATGAAGCTTGGAAAGAACAACCTCAAGGTCGACTTTGAGAACTTCACCTGCTCTGAATCTTCATGCCGAATTGTTGTGGATATTCTTAAGTCTCATCCCTATAACAACATGCTTACAAACTCTGCAACTGTGCCGGAGATCTACATTCACCAATTTTGGCATACAATGAAAAAGGTGGATGGTCAAGATGCTGTCACAGTTACTTTAAATGATAAGCAGGTCACCGTCACTGTTGCTGATTTACGAGCAATTCTTCTTCTTCCTGCTATCCAGCCTGCTGAGTATGTACCAATTCCAACTAAAGAGGATACACTACAATTCATGGTCGATATTGGCTATGATGAAGCTGCAGGAATCATTACCAAGCATTCTTCGGTCGATTTAAAGAACATTCCTCAGCCGTGGAGAACCTTGTACATCATGATCGCCAAGTCTGTTTCCGGAAGAGACAGCGGTCATGAGCATCCTAAACTGATGCACCTACAAATCTTCTGGGGCATGGTCAACAAAATGCACATCGAATATGCAAGTCTGATCTGGGAAGACATGATGTCTCACCTCAAGAAGCCTGGCACAAGGGTTCCTTTCATCAGATATACGAAGTTGTTGATCCAGAAGATTCTCGAGAATAATATGGACATTCCCTTGAGACTTGATGACCCCAATCATCATTCTGCATTGTTTGAGGATACGTTAAATGTTGTCAGATTTAAAGACTCATCAACAAAGAAACAAGGTGTAGTACTGACTGACTGCCTTCTCACTAATGATATTAAAAGTCTTCCATCGTATTCACGATACCAAGAAGCAGTTACCTTAGGCAAAGTCGGATTTATGGATGAAAAGTCTTCAGCCATTCCAGGAAAGAAGACCAGAAGATCAGGCAGTTCTGGAAGTGCAGCAAGCACTGGGAGTGGCCTTAAGTATCCTAAGAGGAATCCTCCCCGCAAAAGAAAAGTCTCATCCAAGGGTGCCATTCCTAACCCAAAACTGGCACTCAAACTTGAGGACAAGGACGAAGACTCTGAGGATACTGAGTCTGAAGAGATGGTTCATTATTCTGAATCCACTACTGATGATACGACTTCGTTGAAGTCCGACGACCATCCACTCAGTCCCAAACCAGACAAGGGTAAGACTCCAGTTGCAGAGGATGATGAAGAAAGCTCAGATGATGACATTCCACAAAAGGATGAGGAGAAAGATTACCACAAAACATTTAAGCATCTGAGGATTCAACATGCTGCTACAGAATTTAACCTTCATCAAACCAGAGGCCCTGGTGATTCCAGTGGTGGTGCACAAATCACACCAGTTCTTGATGCGGTTAATCAACCTGATAAGGGAACTGGTACCACCACTCAGAAATCAACAGAGCAACAGCAGCAAGAGGATGAAATCATTTTGGATTTTAAAGAAGAAGAAAAGGAGAAGGATGAAAAGATCACTGATGAAGATATTGAGGAAGCAGCTAAGGAAAGAGCTAAAGAAGAAGCTCGGGCTAAAGAAGAAGAGGCTAAAGCTTAAGAAGAAGCTGATAATTATCTTCAAGATAATCCGGAACACAATCCTAAAGCAACCTCTGAGCCACCAAAAGACCCAGAGCCATCTCATGACTCATCATCTTCAGACTCATCATCTCATTCATCTCCACCACCATCCAAAGATGATGCCACCAGATCATCCTCCAAATCAGTCAAGAAACCGACTGACACTTGGGCATCACGTGCCAAGTCCAAGATTGTCAAGGCTGTCAGGCAAGCAAGGAAACGCAACATGGTCAACAAGAAACTAAATCAGCTTGCCGACAAAGTTAATTTACTTCAAAATGTGATTAACGAGTTCTCGGAGGAAAGAGACCAGATCCAACAATTTCTCAACCGAGATATACAGGGTGAAATGGACAAGACGATTAGGACTACACTCATAAGTTCCTTCTCGACACCGTCCCTGGAGTCACAAGAGAGATGTTCGCCATAAAACTCTATCCTTATCTCATGTCATTGGTCAAGCAGACAATGTCAAATACCCCTATGGTCATGGAAATCAAACCAGTTTTGTCTACTATTGTCAGTGATGCAGAATTGATTTCTAAGTTGGTTATCCAAATGTCTCAACGATCTGCAACTTTCACTTCTGACGAAGAAAAACTTTTTGAGCCATTATTGGAATATCAACTCAAGAAATCTTGTAAAGAGTCGGCTGGTCAGGTTAAGAGACCCAGAGACGATGATGATGCGGACAAGGATTCAGAACCTAAACGTAAAAAGAAAACAGGCGAATCCTCATCAATGCCTCCTCCACCCCCAAGGACTACCACCACCACAAGAACTGCTCAACGTCCTCCTGCTTCTGATAAACCTCAGGACTCTGAGTCTTCACCACCATCACAGAAAACCGGTGATCATTTCCAATACACTGGTGGTGACGACGAAGAGATTCCTGGGCCTCAACAACAGCCCCCCTCTCCGACATCAACAAAGCAGCCTAAAGAATCATCCTCCAAATCTAAGCAGAAAAGGTCAACATCTGTTGTATCATGGCTAGATGAAGATGAAATTGACGAATATGAATGGTTTTCAAAGCTTGTTGATGCCACCCCTCAATTACCGGAAGGCCAAGAACCGGTAGATGGTCGAACCATGGAGCATGTCAAGATCATTCAAGAGAAGTTTAAAGTGAAGAAGATGACGAAAGCAGAGCTAAAACGAATCAAGAACGATGCCTTTCAACTGCTTAAAGACAGCTCCGACAGTGCCATTAAAGTCGAATATCATCTCGACAACATAGCACGAGCTATGTCTAACAATATTGATTGGCTCAACCCTGAATCAAACATCGACTTCACCAGACCTGACAAGACTCCATACTACACTGACTGGACCAAGCCACTACCAACCATTAGTCGACCTGATCAACAAAGGATTCCCTACCAGTACTTCTTCAACAATGACCTGGAATTTCTTCAACACGGTAGCAATGTTAGCAAGAAATACGCTACCTCACTAACCTTCAACATCCCGGCAGCAGTCTTCTCTAATAATGTTGCCATCGAGGAAGAAGCCACACGAATGTTCGTTGATAATGTGGTAAATTACGACCTCGATGCACTGTATGGAATTCATCATTGGCCTAAACAAAGAAGACTTTACTACAGAAGCTGCCAGGTACTGAAATCTAACAAAGAGGTGTACAGTGACCAACGGATCGTTGCTATAATGCATGTCAGCCTGTCTACTAAGTGGGACTACTCATTCCTGAAAGCAATCAAAGTCAAACGCCAAGACGAACAAGAATATGACCTTACTGAAGCGGATTTTCCGAGATTGTCACTCAATGACATTGAAGACATGTATCTTGCTAAGGTACAAGGTCGAATGCGGCAATTCTCCACCACCATCCAGCTCCAGTACATCAAGTCTTTGCTGATATTCATCAGAAGCATCGTTATCCAGGAACGTGTTGAAGACATTCAACTTGCCGTGGAATCATACCAAAAACGTGTTAATCTCACCAAACCACTACTAAACTTTCCCGATATCAACCAACTTGCTCAGTACATCATCCTTAAGAAACCAAAGTTTGGCGTAGTTTACCGCAGTGAACTTCACCATAATTGCTTCATGGCGTGCAATGAGCTTCACAAGTTTGGTGATCACACTCTGAAGAAGGTTCGTGACAGGTTAGCCTATCGGTTAAATGAGATTCATGAAGGCATCGGGTCAAAGAAGCGGTGGAATTCTAGGGAAAAGAGGGATGCGAAGAAAATCATAACGAGGATTGATGAAAGGTTGTTTCGTCGCGATCAGATAAGGAATTTGGAGAGTTTCGTGGGTGGACGACAGAGTTTCTCTCTCACAGGGTATCAACGTCAAGAGAGAACTCCTGGGGTTATTGACGGATTGCCTGGTGCTCCTTAATTTGTTTCCTTGATTGATATTTGGATATTTTGATCTGTATAATTGACAATGGCTTGTGCACACATAACAGTGTACAACCCGTACTTGTAATGAAAGGACCCTGTGGTACGCATCAGTGCCACAATCCTTATAAAAGGAGCGAAAGCTTCTTACTTTTGAGTAAAACTTATCAAAACTTTCATTTTTCAAAGTTTTGCTCAAAAGAACAAGTACTTCCCCTTATGTTTTCAAAACCTCAAAAGTTAGTATTACTTGTTGAGGGGGAGTACTTGCTAAAATCTTTGTTCACAAATTGTTCTTCGTGGAAATCTTCCCACAAAACTCGAAATGGACATATTCGATATCAAAATTTCATCAAAAATAACATTTATATGCCATTTTTGAGGGGGAGAAAAATTGTGTGATACAAATATGTTGTTAATGTGATTGAATCTTCATGCTAAGACTTAACCCATGAATTGACGAGATCTGAACTGTCATACATCGAAAAGATTTGTCTACCAAGACTTATCCGAGTAGATTGTACCTATTCGAGAAACTCTTGATAGACATGAACTTTGACGGGTTTTACAACCTTTCGAGGTTTGTCCACACCTTCAAGGTAGTTATTAGAGCTAGTTTTCACCTAAAAACTGACAATGTAACTCTTTAACTATGCAACGTAACCGTGTCTCGCGGGGAATTGTCTATCTTGAGTCGATCAATTCAAAAGTGTGAGCTCCTCCCTCACCGTGCAGATTTCTGTCAAAACACGTAAGCACGTGTTGAGGGGGAGTATTTTTTCCTAAAGATAAAACTCTAACAGTGGTACAAAAAATTTTTACTCATAAACACTTTGAGAGATTTTCAAGAAAATGGTTTTATGGCAACATAGGTTAGTCATGAAGTTATAAGGTGACTAAGGTTAGGAATAACCGTCCTATGATCCGCCAGAGCCAGAGAGATCTACCCAAGGACACCATCAATAGTTAGAATTTAGAAGTCCTTAGGTATGATTATTAAAAGGAGAAAATGAGAATCGGAGAAAGAAGGAGTTGAAGAATTAAAAAGAAAAGTAAAGAAAGGGTGAAAAGAAATAGCCCTCCAAATTATTCAACTTAGGGCAGACACCGGGTTCAATACATATGCTACTGGCTGTCACTAGATGACACGGGTATTGAAGATCAAAGTTGTGATGGACCCAGTAACGCATGCACTAAACCTTCTTAGCCACTCAAGTTTCTCTCAACAGAAGCTTGTTTCATTCTCACAGGGAACCCTACGTAAACTATCAGCTTTCTCTTAGAGATTGCTGGTATTGAAGAAGGAGACCCTCTCCCTAGTTTCCGCTTAGGAAAACCAAAGCGCACTATTGAGTCTAGATCCATGAGATTCATCAAAAGATCTCTTAGGAACACTCGACATTTCATCACTTGTCGTTCAACAATAAGGACGCAAGTGATACTATTCTAGAGTCCTACACATATCTTAGCAATCTGTCAAGAACATTTATGAGTGGTTCACAACTGTGATCCTCAGTGATTGAATGGAAACTCCTACCAGGGTCAACATCAAACAGCCCTGACAGCAGGTCACTTTGGTTGCCCCTTGTGGGTTACGCTTAGTGTTATCTCAAACGGTCTACAGTCGTGGGGTGATGCTTCGGTGTACCTCAGCGACTTACCTGAACTGTAGGTGTACTTCGGTACATCGTGTTATCCTACTTGAGGGACTCCAGTTCAGGAACAGCCTTTGCTAGAATTAGATATGTGTTTTCACACTATGCTGTTAACACGCTCGAAGTTCGAACTTGTAAGTGCTGGAAATCCCGCTAAGGAGATTCCTTTCAAGAAACGAGTCCTGAAGATGTGGGTCATTACTTGAACTTGTTCAATGTAATGCCAACTGTCCCTTATGGGATTCGGACGGCTGATTCGCCCGACCAAGGTGCATGGAATCAAGACATTCATCAGAAGAACAATCGTAGTGGTCAACTCTTTAAGAAACGACCACAATGGTCGATTGGTGTTTATCACTAACCAACTCTTATGTTTTCTTCTTATGGATGCTCCTGGGAGATTATCATGCAGATTCTCTATATGCTCATACCAACAACAACATAAATTAAAGTTCTCTCGAACGGCAACACAAAATTCAGAATGATTCTTCGTCAAAGTCAAAGAATCTACAAAGATGAAAGACTAAAGAGAACTAACATCGACACTAAAACCCAACGTCAAAGAGCGTGTGAGCATGTTGGAGAAGGACATGGAGATACCTGAGCAATGAACCAGACCTGATGCAGATTACAACAACATAACATCACCATATCCACACTAGAACAAAGAACAAAGATATATGAAGACGTCAAAGCTGAAAACTTCAAAGAAAAACAAGATCCTCACACTGGGGAGATTGTTAGAATCAAGGCACTTCTTCTCACAAGAAAGAAGAATGTCAGAAGACGTCAAAGCAACTATTACATCAGTACCTACAACGTTTCAAGATTACTTAAGTCATTAATTACCAACACTTAGGGGGAGATTGTTGGAATCACTCCTAAACTATTTCAAGTGTTTGTAATCAATATGTAATAGGTTGCTTAATTAGGCTTTTATGTTAGTATTAATGGCAAGGCTTATGTAAAAAGCCCATAAGCCTTGGCCCAAATCCAATAAGGAAGGAAAGGGACTTGTAGTGTTGCCCTAGTCCCTTCTCCTATAAATAGACTTGTAAACCTTCATTTGAAGGTTGGTTGTTCACTTCACAATATATCCTACGCATAACTTTCTTTAGTATTCATACGTGTGTGTTGTTTAGTGTTCATCCGATCACTTCTTTATCTATTTCTTACATATTGATGCTTGTGTTACAATATTGTGAACTAACAAGCTCAAGAACTTCCTTTTCTAAACGTTCATTTTTGTTTTTCAAGATCTTATTTTTGTTAATTACTTTTAGACTAATTTTGCAAAGTTTATCATATTCACGATGTAAAAATTCATCATCTAATGATGAGCTACTATAATAAAGAGATTCGGGACATACCTCGTTTGAGTCCTTTTCCATAAGACAAATTTCTTCATTCTCCTCCTCACTCATTCCCCACGAACCACTTACAAACGCCTTTTGTTCGTCACATTTGGTACACTCACTAATGAAGTGATTAGGATCCCCACATTTAAAACATGTGCGTTCGTCCTTTACTTTCTTGTCGTCTTTGCCTTTCTGGAACCCCTTCTTGTCGTCATATGGTTGCTTGACATATCTTCCTTTTCTCCGAAATAACTTCTTGAAATCCCATACTGCCATTGCATACTCTTTGCCATCACTTTCCGAAGATGAGGTTTCTTCATCGCTTGAGACCTTCTTGGCTTTTAAGGCAAGAGATTTGTGCTTCTCTTTCTTTTCTTTTGAGGCTTCGGAGTCTTTAGCAAGGATGAGCCATAGACCTTTAGATTGCCTATGAGTTCGCCGACAGTAAGGATTGACAAGTCTTTGGATTCTTCGATGGCCGTCACCTTTGGTCTCCACTTTGATGGAAGCGCCTTAGAAATCTCCTGGCATGATTATGACTAGAAAAGGACTTATCAAGTGATTGTAATGAAGTAATAATAGTATTAAAGTTAGCAAAAGAATTATCTATACTATCCTCATCCGATATTGAAAATTATTCATATTGTTGAACAAATAAATCTATTTTGTTGTTTTTAACTTGTTGATTTCCTTGGTGAGTTACAACTAAAGAATTCCAAATTTCTTTAGAGGTTTTAAGAATAGAAATTCTTTCAAATTCCTTTTAAGGTAAGGCACTATATAAAACCATTTTTGCCTCACTAATTTTGGAAAGCTTTTTCTATTGAATGTTGGAGAGGCGATCATGAGGGATGTTTATTTCGTTGTCGGTTTTATCATCTTTTGTAGTGGCTTCAAAGTCACCTTCAACAATGATGTACCAAAGATCAATATCTTTTGATTTCACATAAGATTCAAATCTATTTTTCCAATAAATAAAACCAATTGTTTCAAGTAGTGGAGGTCGTTGCATAGATTGCCCTTTTCTATAATTTTCAAAACTCATTGTGATCGAAAAGTTTTCTAAAATACAATTTACTTTAAAACTTTTGTAAACGTTGCTCTTGATGCCAATTGTGGAAAACTAGAAGGGGGGGTTGGATAGTTTTGCCAATTTTAAATTTAAGTTTCAAAACTTTAGATTCGATCTTATGTGAATTCGTATGGATGGATAGAAGGTATAAAGCAAATAAGTAAAGTAAATAATGAAAGCAAGTAAAGTAAAGGATAGAGAGTAGTGACACAAGTGATTTATAGTGGTTCGGATACAAGGACACCTTCCTTGCCCTACTACACTCCCCGAGTTCCCCACTCGAGAGTTCAAGCACTATGTCAACAAGCTCCTTCAACACGGCGGAGAATCCTCACAACGTCGCTTACACTTTTTTCGGTACAAAGCTAAATACCGAGTCCTTAGCACGGCTGACCAAACCAACACAACTATTACACAATAACTATGTGAAATATGAAATACAAGATCTTGATATAAAAATCTTGTGGAGGAACAAATCAATCAAGGACCCCTTGCTTGGATGACTTTTCATATCGTGATCTTGCATTTGAGAAGGACCTATATGAGAATCACAACAAGAGAAAGAAGAACTACTAGATTGATCAAGAGATCAGAGGTTAGAAGAGTGAGATAATATATGAGAGAGTTTGTACGAAGAGGGGTGAGTAACAATGAAGAAATGACTCACTATTTATAGGCAAGAAAGCTTACTGTAGCCCGGTTCCAACGGATCCCTCACTTGGGGGATCCGTCCAGTGTAATCCTAGGGATCCGGCAAGCTGGGTTGTACCAATCCGGATTTTGGGTTACAAACCGGGTTATGGGTTATGGTTATGAGCCATGGGTACCCAACAAGATACAATGTATCTAGACAATGGGTCATGGGTCTTGAGTTATGGGTCATGGATAATACCTAACATGATTTCATGCATAATGTCATGCAATGGATCATGAGTTATGGATTAGCTCCATGGGTATGGGTCATGGGTCTTGGATATTACCCATCCTATTACATAAACTATTACAACAAATGAATTATTACAACATTTTATGTGAATGACCAAATGTATATATTTTACAAAAATAACATGTATTCTTATAATTTTACTTATGATAACTTTATATTTGTTATCAGCAAAACACAAAGAGATCGCTAAATACGAATCAACGTTTTTACGGTTTATTTGTATTAACATATATATGTGTGTGTGTGTGTGTGTGTGTGTGTGTGTGTGTGTGTGTGTGTGTATAGAGAGAGAGAGTTAGGATCAAATAAGAAGATTACTTAAAATAAGAAGAACTATAACCGCAAATCCGAGATGCACCGACCTAAATTAGATGCATCCCTATAATCTTAGATGCATTATAACGCACCATAGTGTGTTTTCTAGCTTTTAATCAGATGCATATACGTATATTAGATGCATTTCATGATTTCTCTTGTTTTTTGTTCCTCTGCACGTGCCGAAATCATGAAAATCAATTTTCACCATCTATACAACAAATTAGCTTTCGAAACTCAAGATGTTGCATCTATATGAATAGAAATGCATCTAATGCAAGTCGTTGCATCTCAAATGCGTGTTTTTTGTCACTTCTCACAACTTCTTATTTTAATTTACTTCTCACTGGATCCCTACTATATATATATATATATATATATATATATATATATATATATATATATATATATACATATATATATATATATATATATATATATATATATATATATATATATATATATATATATATATACTAGTTTTCGAAGCCCGCCCAATGGGCGGGCATGACTTATAATTATCGTTGACATATTTTACTATAGCGAAAGAAGGTGGGTAAAAAATGGCTAAAAAAATGTCCTATGAATAAATTAAGTAACAGTTGATGAATAACAAATATTGTAAAATATTTATACGGTGAATAAAGAAAAAAACGAAATGAATGGTAATTCGATAGAGTAAAGAAAACTTAATAAATTATCCGCCATTACAAAGTATATGCTTTTAGTTTAAATACATTCCTAGAATGAAAATGTTATTTGCCCCGGTTAACCCATTAAAGATCAATGATTGTATTATTTGGTTTCATATATTATAAAGAGCGTTGTGGCCTTACGTCAGATGATTGGAGATTGCCCTATTTTTTGTTTTAAAGTTGTGGCCTTGTGGGTTTTAGTGTAAAAAAAAAAGGTTTATAGTTGTTTAATTTCTAGCAATTCTAGACGCCTATAAGAATCAATCCCGTTTCGTACAATTATGAGATTATATCAAATAAAATTTATATACATTTATGTTTATTGAGCTTGACCTTCCTATCATAATTAACTACCAAAGGTTGTACTATGGATCATTCCTGTGGTTTCGAAAAATAAAAATCATAATCCAAGACGAAAATCTTGCATCAAATCTACTTACATTTTGTCCTTTGAATGATACAAAAAAATAATAATAAAAAAAATTTAACTTTCGACTAATCAAAACACGAAAAATCTCTAACGATTTGAACTATGTAGTCAAGTCAACACATTCTCATTTGTCATTTGAATTAAAAGGTCGAGAAAAGCGTAAATAAAAATATTTCAGATTTACAAATAAGGCACTTTTACCATATGTTAATAAAAGTATCCTTAACTCATCGGAATGAAGTTTCATTATTAATAAAAATGAACTGTTTAAGCAGACAGCTCTAAGGAAATTGTTAACATGAACCAGAAAATCACACAGAATAAATTATTTTGCGAATTGAGCTAGGCCAGTCCAAAACACAAATGCCTTTTTGATGATCCTTTGTAGCTCCAAGTGTAATAAAAAAACATCCAAAATGTGCTGCTCTACCTCGAAATATCAAAACAAAAACTCATTATACATGCCTAAATGTCACAGTAGATGGTGGTAGCCCAAATGTCACTTCTTTAGTGGATCAAGGGACTGAATTATACATGCCTAATGATGAAAAAACTCATTCTGGAGATCAAAATCAATCTTGTTTTTATCTAAGTAATTTGAAACAGGAAGTATGTGTTAGTCAGGTTACCAGGCTGCTGAAGCTACCTGTAACTCTAAGGAGGAAGCAGTTTGCAGCAAAGATTTAGGGATATTAAAGGTACCAACTAACAGTGAAAATGTCTTATTACTGGCAGTTGCGCATCAACCTGTTTCAATATCCAAAGATGCAAGTGATGAATATATATATGTTTATGTCGGCTATCTAGAATAAGCAAAACATATATTACGGATGTTTGGTCACAATGGTTGTTGCAGCTGTAACACCTCAATTATAACACACATCAGCATATCACCTAATACATTAACATATAAACTGTCTGCTTTCAATTAATCACAAAGTTTATTTTGTGACACACTTCTCCCTATCGTGGTTACAAGGAACTTTCAGGCCTAGCACATTGAGTTAGATTATCTTCTAATCTATATCTTATTTAGTATACCTTTCTAGTTACTCAATATCATATTTCATTGATCTCACCTGAAAATCGATTAGCAGTAGATGTGCTGAAAACAGTTACTTCTATGGCTGAAAGCCCTAGCCATCTTCACAACATGTATCCTTTTGGTGAAATAAGTTCAAAGTCCGAGAGCTTTGGCTGAAATTCTTCACCCAGTAAAATATTGGATGATTTGAAGTCTCTATAAATAACAGGAGGGTTAGCCTTATCGTGAAGAAACTCTAAACCTCTAGCTGCACCAGCGACTATCTTCATTCGCGTGTTCCAATCTAATGCTTCACTTTTCAGTGATAAATCTGAAATCAATCATTAAATTAATAGAAATATAACGCGTTTTAATCATTAACTTAGTAGAAATATAACGTGTTAATCAAAATTAGATAGGCCACATAAGATAGTGGTCGGATGTGCTTCTGTTTAACCAACCTAATATTGTGAATCATAGGCTGAAATAAAAACAATTTGAGTTAGAGGTGGAACCGGGACTGAACTAAAACTGCTAAATTCAAAATATTAGGACCGAGTACCAGACAGGATCAAGTATGTTGGTCTGTTTAAGAATGAATGTGATTCAGTTTGAAGGCTTAGACCCCGAGTTCTGTACCCTCCTAGATGGGTTGGTTAACGGGTCAAAACGGGTATATTAGGACTAAGGCCGACTTCTTCGCCCTTTCTTACCTAAAGTTGTACACGTAGATAAAGTTTAAATTAATTTAGAAGGTTTAATATACATCTGGGTGAACATTCATCTTCCGGGAATGGATATACAATAAAGAGGTTTTGACAAAAATGGAACTCAATAAAAACCACCTTTTAGTAGGTACCGGTGAAGCTAGAATTTGAGGCGACATTTAGTGCCTCAAAAAATTGTGAGGGGGTCATTGCAGACCAATAATATACAGGAAGAAACCAATGCCTTCCAAGAATTGTTGGCTCAATAACAGAAAGACTCGGATCAGGTACATGCAATCCTTAACAAACACTTGAAAATTTTAGGACACTAATGCAAAATTTATTACCACTGATTGAAAACACCCAAATAAAGAGCATGTGAAACCCTCCCAAATAATGAAGAATTTGTTAATTGATTCACATGTAAATAACATTTACATAACAAAACTTTTCAATATAGCTTGAGAAGCTTTTATTTGCAATGCCAAACATCCCATTCATAAAACAACTTGACAGCTCTAGAAAAAAATCGCAACCATATGTCCACTATAACTAAGTACCCCGAATCATAATCCTTTTATTTTTAACAGAAAAGGCATAGTTATTTGTGTGTATGGATTTGCATTTCGGAAGTGATCATCTAACTACTGAGTAATGTTTAGGTCAACATATTACATACCCGCTGGATAATCAACAATACTAATTATCTAAGGGTGAACTGAATTACCTGTTAACCCATTCTTTTAGCAATCCAAAAGTCACTCCGCCACTCTGGCTTCAGGTGCTGGCGTGCTGCCACTCCGGCGCTGCTGCAAGCCTTCTTTAATTTGTCAACCTTATATCTCTATCCGGAACAGTAAAGGTCACCAGAATAGAATGGTAACAACGAACTTAAAGGTAAAGGTGAAGAATCTTATGGAAATATGGTACCATGGTGGATCCATTGGTTTAATGGATTTGATTGTTAGGTTTTAAACTCGTTTTGGGTGAGTCCGATCCATATTTCTGAATCAAAAGTGATGAAGGTGGCTGGTGGTAAAAGTGCTAGCAGGCAGTGGTCTCTTTGACTTCAAGTTTTACAGGTACTAATACTTTGATGTCTATAAGGTCATTGAACCACATCAAGCAACCAGTTCCTTCTCCTCTAATTTTTGTATCTGCAAAAGCCACGCAACTACAATTCTGTAGGCATTTTTCTGCACAATATTTCAAACTCACGCTCGTGTTAAACCAAGTACTCTTTGTGTCCGGCAGTTTGATAAACCCTTCTGATCCATTTTTGCAGTCCAATGGTGTTCGCCTAACACACCCACCTGACAAATCATTATCATTCTTTGGTACAAATCTATACTGATCCAAGCAAGCACAAGACTTTTCAAGCAAATTAACAGTAGTGCACATACCATAAGCACCACAGACATTGTATGCATCACATGTATCTCTTGGAAATGACAAGAATGTCTGCCACTTTTTACTTTCTTCTACCCAAGCCATACTTTCTAGCTCACCAGAAGAATTCATTGTGAGCTTCGATAGGATAGAAGTGCTGTTTTCAATAAAATAAGAATAAGACACCTCAGTATCAATGATGACTACATCGATTACAAAGGTCAAGATCATCCTTCCAATAGAAATACCACTAAACCGTTCATTCCTCCATGGTCCACCCATTTATCACACAATATTATACTTGATCAAACCCTTTTTCAATCTCTACCCATTATCTGTTTCATCTAATCAGCATGCCTACTTACAACAACAATCTCACTCATTATCCAACGAACAAAACACCACAACCAACTCTACAACATCACTTGATCTGTACACTTCTTAAACCCATCTTTAATCTCAACCATACCCTTAATAACAGTAACAGGCTTTCCTCACATATGAACCTGCAGGAATTGATAGAAAATGCCTTAAATACAGAAAAACGAAATGACAGAGCAGAAAATGAACGAAAATCAAATAAACAATGATAACACATTGACGAACATAAGACACATCTAATTCTAAAGATAAGTAAACTCTACGTGATAGGGTATACTTTGAAGAGGATCTAGCTCTCTAGAGATGAGTTGTTGCAAAGCCAAAACCGTAGATGACGCAGCAAGTACAGGGTCTACACTGTTGTGGGGTTCAGCAGCATGACCACCTTTACCTTCTATTCTGGCTACAAAGAAGCATACGGTAGCCAACATAGGTCCTGGAAGGGTGTTTATAGTTCCTGTGGGAATTGTAAAATCAACATGCATTCCAAAAATAGCCTCTGCATCACCAAGAGCACCTTCCTTTACCATGTATGATGCACCAGCACCTCCCTCCTCAGCTGGTTGGAAAATCAGTCGAACAGCTCCCTAAACAACAAATTAATCAGAAACTTCAGTGACTTGTAACTTGCTGAAGCCGGAAGGAATTGTAATGTACTATAACTGGTAAGTGTATGCAGGCTGAGTGGCATTGGCAGAAACACTTATTTTATTTTCTAAATAAAACATTCAGGAGGTCGTATGTTGTATGCATTCAACTTGTTTACCTGTTCGCCCGTTTGACCCGTATAATTTTCCATATATTGCATGAATATAGTTTAACCTGATTATAGATTCTATAAAACGGAAATCAACCCATTCATTAGTAAAAAAGATCGGATCTTCCACAGCCTAACTGATAGACGGATAGGAAAGGGAGAAAGGTCCTAAATCATTATATGTTAAACAAACAAAACTAAAAATGGTATGTATGTAAAAATAACTTAGTGCCATGTTACTTTTGTTAGAGCCACGTGTTACAGACATTATGTAAAATTGATTCAGTAACCATCAAGTAAAGATCTGTTAAGTTTGCTTTTAGCAAAGATATTCATTACGTAACAACATACCTTGAGATTGTCCTTTCTCTGATTAATTAACTTAGCAGGACCAAGAAGCATAGTCGTATGAACATCATGCCCACATCCATGCATCACACCATTAGTTTTACTCTTATGCTCCCATTCAACCAGCTCCTACATTATTTCATCATACATACTTATATATTGCTGGCATAGTCATTCCTAAATAACATAGAAACCGTTTAAATGCGTAAGTCAAAACTTTGAAGTTTTCAGCTTTGAAACTTCTATGAATTTGATAGCGGTGTTTGGCATTAGCTAGTGCTTATTGAATGATTGCATTTACATGTAGCAGATAGTCACTTTGTGTTAGGGTAATCAGATTATGACTATCTGATTATAAATAACCATTTTAAGGAGGTGTTGTTTAAGCTTATTTTTGGGCTTATGAGCTTATTTGACTAAGTGGATATACATAAGAAACATTAAGTTTATCCAACTCTTTTCTAATAAGATCACTTGTTTTATATTGTTTAAAGCCAAGTTCAGGGTACTCATGTATTGTTTGCTCCATGGTCCTTTGTATTTCTGGCATTAGTGGGACATTTAGTAGTTCTTAAAAATTGGCAAGTAGTTGAATTAAGAGACTCATAATTTCATACATTGTTTAAGAAAGTGATGATGTTTACATGTACTTTAATAAAACGCACCTTTATTATAATAACCCAAAGGATCAGCATAAGAAGAAATAGCCGATAACCTATAGCAAAAAAGAAATTATGCAAACCAGCAAAAAGTTAGCAATCGCGACTCTAACTGTATATGCCACCTGAGTGGTAATTTTGAAATATAATTTCAGTATTACCGCTTGCCCTCCATCTTTTCACTTGCTTCGTAAACATCTTCGGGGAGAGCTGAAAGCGGGTTCATAGGAAAAGAAATAAGACTGTAAGTTACACATTAAACAATACGATGCTGCTTTAGCATTGCATTGTCATCAACTATACGGTTCTATCATTTTTTATGCTCTTAATTCTTTATTTTGTGTGTCCGTTTAACACATCTTTGTATTTGTATTCGCATTATCTGATTTGCACCGACTGAATGTAGTACAGCTAACAGAGTTGTACTGTCATCGCATATACCTGAAGCACAGTCTATAATTACTTAAAAAAAGTATCTCGTATAAAACTCTTGTTTAGTGATATCTGCATGTTAATTCGTATGGTTCAGAAAATTTAGAATCAAAATGCTTCAGGATGAATACGTAATAGCAAAGTTTGGATGGTAAATTATATAGACACCATGCATTTTTAGGATGCGGATAAACTAATGATCCTACTTGAATGCTTACTCTGTATACTACTGCCAATTAACCCATCAAATAGTTCATTACTGGAACATGAGAGTGGCACAATATTATTTTCATACCAAAAACTGAGGAATTTGTTACACGGTACTACTCATCAGTATTATTATCATTTAATAATTCCAGGGAAAAGATAAAGAAAAAACCTGGCATTTCTCTCCATAGCGGCAGAAGCATACATAGCTTCACTGTATATACAATTTCCAAAAGGACTTAACCGGGTCTGAATGTTTATCAATATCATTCACAAAAGAATAGGACACTATGCATATGGTAATGTTTTTGGTGAGAGTGCAAGAAGATTTTAAGACTAACCATTTACTATCGGCAGATACGGTCATTCCATTGTATGACCATGCTCCGAGCTGCCTAAATTCATGCAAGTTCATCTTCACGATTTGGTAACTGAACGACTGGGTCCTGTATGACTTATGACAATATATTTTACTAGATATTTAGTACCAATTAAAACAAAATAACTAAAATCCTTTTTTTTCAGTGAAAACATTGGTTTAAACCATAAGTTCAGGTCTAATTACAATTTATATGCTATTTTATCAAATGCTTAACAAAAAACTATATACTTACAGGAATGAAGTCAAAGAGATTGAAGAATACATTCGATACCTACTACAACCTAGAAAAACGATAATCACAAATAATAAAAGATTATATGAGCACATAATAATAAGCAACAACAATTCAATTGCATCCTCAAAACCCTATTTTTAATTATCGGTGTGAATTAAAAACATAAAACATAGACAAAAGAAACAAAACAAACTCAAACCTGAAAAATATTATGAGTTCAAGAAGAAAACACATATTAGGGTTTGAGATGCTCCAAAACAACACGTTTATGTACCTGCAAATATACAAAATATACACAAAAGTTATATAATAGTTATGAACACAATAACATAATAAAACAGGTTCATGGTTACAGATTGTGAGGAAAAAAAATGATATTAGGGTGTGTGAGAAAAGGTATATTACGAAACATTAAAATACGTGTATCATATTTAGATAAATATATTCCTTTTCAAATTAATAATAATGGTCAATAATTAGTTGTGTAGCTTTATATTTTTGGTTTTGCAAGATATAATCAAAAAATATGTTGGTCTAGTGGTTATCATGCTTGTTAATGATACAAACACCCTAGGTTCAATCCTTGCAAGTGACAAAATTTTAAAAAGAATCGTATTTTTTATAATAAAATTTCGAAAATTAATACATAGTTAATTAAATTTTCGAAAAATGCCTCCTGTTATATATATAATTTTAATATATATAATTAAAAATGAATTTTAATCAAAAAAATTGCTTATGTGGCATTAATTTGTGATGACATGGCATTAAAATGAATTACTGGGCAATGAGGTGGCGTTTACGTGGCATTATCTACGTGTAACACCTCCTGTTATATATAATATAGATATATATATATATATATATATATATATATATATATATATATATATATATATATATATACTTATTCTACATATCACTCCTCTTTGGTCGCTCTCCTCTTCTTCCTTGGCCTGCCAACTGGAATATGATGGTGTGGGGGCAATAAGATACTAGGGATGCTGCACTTGGGCCAAATGTGATTGTTATCAACACATTCAATCTTATGGTTATATGTCTCCTTCCATGTTTTTAGCCAATATGCTTGATGTACCCAATCCTCAGGTATACCTACCTCCCTACCATCATTTGCCATGCTATACATTGCTGCTACAACATGTTTGCATGGAATACTGGTTAGCTCCCATCTCATACATGTACATGTCCTTAACCTCATATTAACCACACATTGGTCATTCCATGGTCCCTTACACTGGTAGCTGTCCGCCTCATTCCAAATAATATCATACTCATTAGCTTCTTGCTTAATAACAACATAAATGGATGTCGCAGTTGGTGTTAAGGGACCTACATACTTATCTATGACCTTTTGCACATTCTCTACCCTCTTCATCAAATACTCCCTAATGCATTCCAAAAACCATATTATTGGTTTAACTCTACCATCTACCAACTTACTGTTGAGTGACTCACAAAGGTTGTTGACCAAAATTACACACTTAGCTCTGCCTATTTTTTGATTAACGATTAAGGATAACTTAATGTCCACTATATACACACTTAAAGCAAAAATATGAAAAATGATATCCCTGAAAAATGATCCCTTGACCATGAGGTTGGTGGTATCTTTCTTAACCAGTCATGAGCTTTCGGGTCCTAGTCTTTCACCTGCCCCATTAGATGTTTAAACTGAGGCATAGTAGTTGTTGTTGCACACTTCCACAGAAAATCCTTGTAAAACATTCTTTTGAAAATCTGCTTCATGTTCTCATGGATGTGTCTAACGCAAAATCTGTGTTCAGGATAAGGAAAAACCTATTGAATAGCTTGTAGAATACCCTGTTACAAGTAAGACACAGTGGATTAAAACATTGCTTATGTCTAACGAATTGTTTTGTAATTAGTGTTAATTAAATTTTCTGTACCTTTTATCTGTCTGAAATGAAAGTGTAGTTGTAGTTTGGTTGTAAATCAAGGTCATCACCTAGATTTTTTAGGAACCACAACCAAGAACTCTTGCATTCTGCCTCAAGAATAGCATATGCAAAAGGGTAAATACCATTGTTACTATCAATACCAACAACCATCAAACTTTGCCCTATATATGGTCCTTCTATGAAAGCACCATCCAATCCCAATATCTCTCTTCTTGTAGCTATGTACCCAGCTTTAAGTTCACCAATACACACATAAATTCTTTTGAATACCCTTGAATTAAGAGTCAGATCTGTGTTGGTTTCCACTTGGATCTTGACTGTTGTGCCTGGGTTTTTTGCTCTAAGCTCCATAGCATAATCTATAAGTTGGGCATACTATTGTTTGTGATCACCTGACATCTTCTCCTCAACAATTTCCTTTGCTCTGAAAGCTTTATTGAATGTTTCGTTTATTTGTAACCTCTCTGTTAATTTAAGTTGTAATGCTTTGATTGAGATTTTGAGATTTCTATTAAGAATCTCGATGACATAAGTTGACATAAACCTAGATGTAACACCAGTAAGATCTCTTGTTTGGATACATTTATGAGTATCAGTCAATGTTTTAACCGACCAACATTTCTCATTGTCCCATTTTGAGACGAGTAGGTCCCATGGGCAAGGGGGTTTATGATTCTTTATTTCATATCCTTTAGGACTAAAACCCTTGCATTTAATGTCCTTATGCTTGTTGGTTTTCTCAGATTGGACCCGTGTCTTTGAGGTAGATGGCATATACCCTTCTCTACCATATGTTGGATTGAAGGAACTTGCTCCAACCACAGTGCCATAGCACTTATCTCTGAACATATACTTATTAGATATTAGAACTGAGATAGCTCTCCTGGCCGGCAAGGCATGCATCTTCACTTTTTTAGTCGCTTCTTTTCTTGTAACAAACTCTTCTCCCACCCTAAATGCACCTTCTTTTATTTTAGACTTACCCTTATAAGACCTTATCATTACCTTCAACCTTTTCCTTCTTAGACCTGCACCATGTTCAGCATCAGCTTCATCAGCACTATGAAGGTCATCCATTTCAACGGAAGGTGCAAATACCCCTTCATCGAACTCTTTCGGAGGAAGTTTGGCAGCAGCTTCTCTCCTAGTGTCTTCAATGTTTGAATCCAGCTGAAATGAGAAACCACGCATGTCAACATCAGGTTTAGGTGTTAGGGCATCATTTTCAAAATCACTACCACCCTCTTCTGGTTCTGGTTCTTTCCTCTGGTCAAGGGCGTCTTCAAAATCAATTTCTTCCATTTCCACAACTTCCTCATCAACCTCTTGGACAATATTTCGATAAATCACACCCCCATTTCTTGGATATAAGTACTCATCAATCATTTCTGCTATATCTTCTGTGTTGGTTATTTTAGTGTAATTGGATTAACTTGTTTGACCAATTTCATCATAATAAGACATCATTTAGGCTTGGAGGTGCGGAGTGCACACCTACTTGAATTTATTATGATATTAGGGGCGAAGCCCCTAAGGGACGGGGGTCCGGGGGCAGCGCCCCTAGTAGCAGGGTCCAAGGGGCAGCGCCCCTGGCTGCAGCTGGAAAATTTTTTATTTCCACTAAGTTGCTATGTCAAAAATTCCTCAGAGAATTAATTTTTCAGAAATTGAGGGACTAAATTTGACAAGTTGGAAACCTTGAAAACTGCCTTTAGCAGTTACCCGTTTGTAGATATATACGGTTTTATTTGGTCATTTATTCTCTTTGGTTCAAAAAAATCTCATACAAAGCATACAGAAAATTCTCAATCTCTGAATTGTATCCGATTGAATAATTCGGGAGAACCACCGAATTGATTCGATCTGAAAGTGTTCACACGCCTTTCAGAGATTTAAGCATATCCGATTGTGTTCGTTACTATTTATCCCCAAAATTATGGCCTATCATCAAAGCATGTATCTTGATCCAAATTCATTGCACTATCTTGCTTGAACAAGTCTTCATCAAAATATGTCTCAGCTTGTTAACACTTCGAATGCATAAAACCAGGCATAGGGTCACAATCACTGCCTTCCATCAAATTTAAGTAGCTGAATCCATGGGTTGAGGATGGTGGCTCATTTTCATAATGCAGGAATCCTACATTATCAGCATTAACAGTACTTTCAACCAATGGACAAACATTAGTGGTTGAAGCTTGCGTTAGTGCCATTTCATGATGCCTTGGTGCCATTTCATCATTGTACCACTCTAACAACAACAATTTTCCTTTGTTCTTCTTAACAAGTGCACTGACCACATTATCCTAAACAATCTTATCAATTACTAGACCCTTTGAGGACTGAAAACCCCTAACCAGCAACATATATTTTTCTACCAAAGATACATCAGTCTCTACATAAACATCTATTTCCTTATACCTAGGGACAAATTTTAACAATATCTTGACGTCCTGATCCGACATCAATGGAACTAATCCATCATCTAAAGAGAGGCTTGGGACCCTAAAATGGGTAAACAACAACTGTTTATTATCACCAAAACCCAGTTCATCTAAGATTTTGACCATCTCGCGCATGGAGAACTTGTCAGCATCAATTAGGTCTTCATGATCAACCATAGCAAACTTGTACACTCTATCAGGTGGATCAGAAAACTCACAAGTGTGGTGGATTTGAATAGTGAAGAGCTTTGGGTACGATTCTGGGAACATAAATGAACGACCCAAAATCAAAAAACATCCACAACATTATCATTAATCAAGGTAACATGCTTTACTTTCCAGATATACATTGCATGGTCATTCGAAACAAAACTAGACAAAAAAAATCGTACTGTAAACATCAGCAAGATGGGGAATCGGTGAACTCCGACCTCTAATTTGTCAGTCGCCCATGTTGGATCTACTGTTAATTGAGGTAAGTTGGAAGCAAGGGTTCGATGTTATAGGTGTGTATGTGTGTTAAGTGGTAAGAATGAGAGAAGTAAAACCTTGTTGCAAAAAATGTCCCTCAAAACAAAGTTAGGTGTGCTAGTGGGGCCTGTCAGGTGGATTTGACGGCGGAAAAAGTGAAAAGACTAAAATACCCTCAAAACGAGAATTCCTAACGAGTGTTAGACAAGAAACTAATTTGCAACTACAGTAACGCGGCAAGGACATAACTCGCAAAAAATTAGAAGTTTAGGGACATTATTTGCATATTTTTTTTTCGAGGACATCTTTCGCAATTATGGCAAAGTTTAGGGACATTTTTCACAATTTACTCTAAGAAAATGAAGCGTTGAGGTGTTGGTTTTTTTGCCATGCCTTCTAACGACTCTGTCTAAAAAACGACCGACTTCTATTTTTTGGTGCCTAAGACGCGACAAACAAGGAGGGTCGTAGAAAGGCTACGCGTCATCGATGAGGGTTGACCAAGTGTGCGACCGATGTATTACATGTCGCCTTACCATGTACTTCGTAATGATTAACTTATTTGAAATTGGTTATGGTGAGTATGGATCTAGTGAGAAGAAATATTAAAATGAGAATAGTTTGAAGAAATTGTAGCCACATATTTCAAATAAGAAAAGAAAATTAATGGGGAGATGCATCTATTTTTATTGATGCATCTAATTTTTGTGGTTGTGATTTCTTCTCATTCTTCTTATCTTAATTATATTTCTCATTTGATCCATACTCTGGTTATGGTTATAGACTTATAGTTAGCTTCGTTATTAACTTCTCTTTTGATAATATATTATTGATTGAGATTCTCTCATGTTAAAATGAACATGACGGATTATATTCTCTTACATACAAAATTGTGAGATCTACTCCAAGACTCGATCTTTCTTTTGTTTGTGAGGAAACATGACTGGTCATGTTCATCTAAACTTGAGAGACTCGATCCATATATTATATACATAGTAATGAAAAAATAGCTAGATAAGAAGCTAGTATTTCCTGGCCACCATTTTGGATTTTTTAAGAGAGAGAAAAAAACCAAGTGAAAGACTGGACACACAAACATTATATACAACCACAACCACAGCCATAAGATTGGATTGGATGATAGGCTTATCTGTGATAGCCAAGCCAACCTCATCCACACTTGTTTTAACACTATAACCTTACAAACACCCCCCAAAGCAAAGAAACATACCATATCATGGCTTCTGCAGCCTTCACCATGGCCAATTCTTCTCTTCAGGTTGGTTGCATGGTTTCTTACTTTCATTTATACTTGTAACATTTCCTTTCTGCATGTTATTAGTTCTTCCTTTAAACATGTAACAAGTTCAATGTGAATGAATTACAGGTGAATGGTAAAGGTTTGTCTGAATTTGCTGGACTTCGTAGCTCATCTGCATCTCTTCCTTTCGGAAGGAAAGTTAGCTCTGATGATTTCGTCTCAATGGTTTCCTTCCAGACATCTTTCGTAAGTCCCTCACTCTTATTTTAATCTTACATGATTAATTCTATATTAATAAGGATAATTTTTTGCATGTTAAACAATACATTCTTTGAAAAATGCATGGTCAGTTTAACAAAATTATTCATTTAATATTCTTTTATAAGGATTAGTTTAGCTAAAATCAGGTTGCTGACCATTTTTTTTCTAGAGAATAATGATTTATAAGATTAATTCACGGGACCTAACTCGGATTAGCAAAGCTGAGTTCCGTGTTAATAAGTTCAAGTTCCATTTAGTGCTCCGAAACTTCTATAATATTAATCGACGAGCATTGCTTATTCAATTAAAATATTTTGGATAGTAGAAAATTGAAATAATAAGGCTCGCAAATTATCGTAAATAATAACATCAAAATTGTCTTGCCTAGTTTGTATATCAAAACTACTTGAAACCGTTCGGGACATTTCATAGTCAAAGTCAATGAATGGATGTTTTGTTTGAATAAATAATTACAATAAACGACTGTATGTAGATCATGTTGTGATATAGAACAACAAATTGGGTCCTCAATTTTAATTAGTAATGGCTCCTATCTTTTGTTTTAAGCTTTTTAATTAGTTGTACTTGGTCGACCTAGAACATGAAATGATTCTGACAAATTTAACTATCATAAACATTTACCATTGTTTAAACTTTAAAGAGTAAGGAATATGTTTGTGACAATTATATTGAGAGGCTAAATTATTCTTAGCCACTTCATGTGATTATTTATAATTCAAACATAAAACTTATAAGAGCTTCTTAAATGAAAAAAAAAAAAAAAAAAAAAAAAAAAAAAAAAAAAAAAAAAAAATTAATCAATGGAGAGTTTGGCATTCAGGTTGGTACAAGCAAGGGTTCAAAGGGACCAGTGGAAGCAAAACTGAAGGTAGCCATCAATGGGTTTGGACGCATTGGAAGGAATTTCTTAAGGTGCTGGCATGGAAGGAAAGATTCTCCACTCGATGTCATTGCGATCAACGACACCGGCGGTGTCAAACAAGCTTCCCACCTTCTCAAATACGACTCTACTCTCGGCATCTTTGACGCTGATGTCAAACCTTCCGGCGACAGTGCCATTTCTGTTGACGGCAAGATCATCAAAGTCGTATCCGATCGTAACCCTTCCAACCTTCCATGGGGGTACGGTTAACTCTTACTTTTTATACTTCTCGAGTAAATGATTCTTCATATATTTCAAATTTCACTTAGTTTACTGCCTACTCTCGAAAAAAAATTTAATGGTTGGTCCCTCAACTATTTTTTAGCAATTTCCATTTGTACCTAATAAAATAAGGTGTTATACTGAATGTTGGTTGGTTAAACTAACATCAGAAGAAACTAAGCATAAATCGTTATGATAAGTTTTACAATGGTTAAACAGTACATTGACTCACTTAACTACGTTCTTATACGAATGGATAGAAAAACTCACACATTTAACCTACAAATAGTAGCATTCAGAAACCCTGGACAATGCTAGATCAAAATATGTCGTTAATCTAACTAGAATGGCTAATATCTTTTGACATGATTGCAACAGGGAAATGGGGATTGATTTGGTGATAGAAGGGACAGGAGTTTTTGTGGACAGAGACGGAGCTGGGAAGCACATTCAAGCAGGAGCGAAAAAAGTTCTCATCACTGCACCTGGAAAAGGTGACATTCCTACTTATGTTGTTGGTGTCAATGCCGAACTTTACAACCATTCCGAAGACATTATTAGCAACGCATCCTGCACCACCAACTGCCTTGCTCCTTTCGTCAAAGTCATCGACCAAAAATTTGGTACTTACTTTATTCCAACATGTTCCGTAGATTGTAGTTCTTAATATCTTGTTTTATTAAAAGAAAGCTACATAATCATTCGTAAATATGCATATTTAACTTTATATATATGATAGGAATCATAAAGGGGACAATGACCACTACTCACTCCTACACCGGAGACCAGAGGCTGCTAGACGCAAGTCACCGTGACCTTAGACGTGCTAGAGCAGCAGCACTCAACATCGTCCCAACCTCAACTGGTGCAGCAAAGGCTGTGGCACTTGTGTTACCATCACTCAAAGGAAAGCTCAACGGGATCGCTTTACGTGTACCCACACCCAATGTCTCTGTAGTTGACCTTGTGGTTCAGGTTTCCAAGAAGACTTTTGCTGAGGAAGTGAATGCCGCCTTCAGAGAAGCTGCAGACAATGAGCTAAATGGTATTCTGTCTGTGTGTGATGAGCCTCTTGTGTCTGTTGACTTCAGATGCAGCGACGTGTCATCAACTGTGGATTCATCACTGACCATGGTTATGGGAGATGATATGGTGAAGGTGATTGCCTGGTACGACAATGAATGGGGTTACTCGCAGAGGGTGGTCGATTTGGCTGACATTGTTGCTAATAACTGGAAGTGATCAAGCTTCAATTCCTTTCGTTCACTACTCGTTTAATTGTTACCATTTCTTCCAAGTGATCTAATTTTTTTTGTTGCAAATATATTTATAATATATAATGAAATATTGTAATCAGAGTTTGAAGTATTTGGAATGCTTATTCTAATGAAAATAAGAGCTTCAGTTCCATTCCTCTATAACACTTCTCTACGGAGTATTTGTCATGGATTGTAGCTCTCACTCCATTTTAAAATAATGTCTTTTTATTTTAGATTAAGATCCTCTCATATTCATTTGATGTTCATTTTAAACATAGTAATAAGTAGGGTTACGTTATAGGGGAATTGCATATATATCCCTCCAAAGGTGAATAATTCCATATATATATCCTTCTTACAAGTTTTTGATGCACATAGTACAATGATTTTTATGCATGCAAAGGATATATATGCAATTTTGCATCTTTGAAGTGATATATATGCAAATGACCCGTTATATGTACCAATAGTACCATCTGCCCACTTGAAAAGGGGGTAAAAGTATAAAGATTTTTTTTGTCCGTCGGTTTACAGAACAACACAATTTTTAATCAGTTTATATATGTTTCGTCTTTTTTTTCAATTTAATATTCTTGACTGGTTTTTATATTTTTAACCCGTACTTTCAGGTTTAATATTTTTAGAAAAAATTACACGTTTGGTCTATGTGGTTTGCTAAGATTTCATGTTTAGTCCCCAATTCGTTTAAATTACAACAGAGATACCTATTTTTGATACATTGCACTCATTTAGTACCTATTTTGGATGAGCCGTTAGTTTATTCGTTAAGTGTTTACACTGTTAGTCCCTCCGTTAAGATTTTTTGCACCGTTAGTCCTCATTTTTTTAAATGAATTAAAAACTCGTTTTTGTCCATATTTTTTGCGTTTTCGTCCATTTTTTTTACGTTTTCGTCCATTATTTCACATTTTCGTAGATTTTTTTTTTGTTTTCGTCCGTATTTTTACGTTTTTGTTTGCTTTTTTACATTTTCGTCCGTTTTTTAACGTTTTCATCTTTTTTTTTTATGTTTTTGTCCTTTTTTTACGTTTTCGTCCGTTTGTTTACGTTTTCATCTGTTTTTTTACGTTTTCGTTTGTTTTTATACGTTTTTGTCCATTTTTTTACGTTTTCGTCCGTTTCTTAATGTTTTCGTCATTTTTTTACGTTTTCGTTCGCTTTTTTACGTGTTCGTCCGTTTTTTACATTTTCATCCTTTTTTTTTTACGTTTTTGTCTCTTTTTTTACGTTTTCATCAATTTTAAACGTTTTCATCTATTTTTTTTACGTTTTCGTTTGTTTTTATACGTTTTAGTCTGTTTTTACGTTTTCGTTCATTTTCATCTGTTTTTGTCCGTTTTCTACGTTTTGGTCCTTTTGTTTTACGTTTTTGCCCGTTTTGTCATTTTTTACGTTTTCGTCCGTTTTTAAACGTTTTCATCGTTTTACGTTTTCGTCTGTTTTTTACGTGTTCGTCTATTTTTTTACGTTTTCGTTCATTTTTTTGTTTTTGTCTATCGTTTTTACGTTTTCATCCATTTTTATCTGTTTTTTACGTTTTGGTCAGTTTTTTTTTTTTTACGTTTTTGTCCATTTTTAAACGGACGAAAATGTAAAAATGGACAAAAAACATATAAAAAAACGAAAACGTAAAACTGGACAAAAACGTAAAAAATGATGAAAACGTAAAAAAACGAACGAAAGCGTAAAAAAATGGACGAACACGTAAAAAGGGACTAGAACGTATAAAAACAAACGAAAACGTAAAAAACGATGAAAATGTTTAAAAACGGACGAACACGTAAAAAAGGACAAAAACGTAAAAATACGGACGAAAACCTAAAAAACCGACGAAAACGTAAAAAAATGGACGAACACGTAAAAACGTACTAAAACGTATAAACACAAATGAAAACATAAAAAAAAAAAAAAAAAAAAAAAAAAAAAAAAAAAAAAAAAAAAAAAAAACAGCTGAAAAAGTTTAAAATTAGACGAAAACGTAAAAAAAAAAAAAAAAAAGACAAAAAAGTAAAAAAAAAAAAAAAAAAAAAAAAAAAAAAAAAAAAAAAAAACGTAAAACGTAAATAACGGACAGAATCGAAAAAATGGACAAAAACGAATAAAAACAAATGAAAACGTAAAAAAAAAAAAAAAAAAAAAAAAAAAAAAAAAAAAAAAAAAAACAGACGAAAATGGTTAAAAATGGACGAAAACGTAAAAAAACGGATAAAATCATATAAAAACAAACGAAAACGTAAAAAAAAAAGAAACATAAAAAAGGGACAAAAACGTTAAAACATATGAAAACGTTTAAAACCGGACGAAAATGTAAAAAAGCGGACAAAAACATAAAAAAACTGGCGAAAACGTAAAAGTACGGACAAAAACGTAAAAAAATCTAAGAAACGGAAAAAAACGGATGAACACGTAAAAAATAAGGACGAAAACGAATGAGTTTTTAATTCATTTTAAAAAATGAGGATTAACGGTGCAAAAAATGTTAACGGAGGGGCTAATGGAGGGACTAACGGTGCAAACACTTAACGGATAAACCTAACGGTCTATCTAAAATAGGGATTAAATGAGTGCAAGGTTTCAAAAATAGGTATCTCTGGTGTAATTAAAACGACTTACGAAATAAACATGAAATCTGAGCAAACCACAAAGACCGAACGTGTAATATATAAACAAAATTATAAAAATAAAAAAACTGCAAAAGCAAAAGGGTACCATTTGTATTTTTTGGGGTCCTTATAAGAGCGTTGGGTGTCGCCTCGCCGTGAGCTTCGCCGTCCAGCGTGGACTCTCGCCTTCCGTCGTCGTGGCACCGGAGTCTCTCGCCGTCCGTCGCCGTGGGAAAACTCGTCGTCTACCCGACGAGTTGAAACTTGTACTTTTTTTTCTCTCTTTTTTTTTTTATAAAAAGTGATATTTGTGATAGTTGAAACTTGAATTTTAATAAGGTGAAGTGTTTTTTGCATAGATTGAAAGGTTCGTGGAGGGAAAAAATGCAAACATAAACGCATAATGATAAAATCCTTAAACTGAAACTTGAACAATTAACTTAAAACATGAAATACATAATACGCGTAAACATAAAAAAACTACATAATCTCCCTAATAAAAAACAACATAAAAACATGAAATACATAATAAAACTACTAAAACTTAAAAAAACGAATCATCTGATACCCAACCCTCAGAACTTGAAGGGGAATCAAACTCCCCATTAAAGAGCCGACGCTTCATTATGTCGAAATAGTTGTCTTGGAGGTACTGAGCTTCCCGTGCTTCTTGCTCACGGCGAGCAGCTTCTTCACGTGCCTGCTCTTCCATAATCTCCCTATCGTTTTCTTCATCTTGTTCTAGTTGCCGGAGGGAAGCCTCACTTAACCCACTGGGGTGGTTTTGAAGATCCACCTGTGGACTGTTCACAGGTGGAGTTGGAACAATTGGGAGGTACGGGATGTTTTCAAAACCCACCGGAAAGACATGTTCCGGTGGTGTTGAGTAAACTTCAAGTTCAGGTGGAAAGCTTATTGGAGGAAACTGTGGTGAAGCTGAAAAGCTAGTTGGAGGAAACTGTGGTGAAGTTGAAAAGCTTGTTTCCGGCAGCTTTTCTGGACTTGGGAATTGCTGAGAAAAATCTTTGCGAGACATTTTTGTGTGTGAATTGTGTGAGTTGTGTGTGTAATCTGTGACTGGTAGGGTAGTATATATAGGCTCATATAATCCCGCTCAAAACTATACCGTTTGAATTTAAAATTTAAATTTGAATTTTAAAGTACCCCGCTCCTATTTGAATTTGAATTAGCCCGCTCAAAAGTATACGATTTTGAATTTGAATTTAAAATTTGAATTTGAATTTTGAATCTGAATTTTAGAATTTGAATTTGAATTTGAAAACCACCCCTATAAATAACAATTTATAACCACCATTTTTTTCACATCTACATCAATTCAAAAAAAACACAAATGTCTCAAATTCCGAAGTCGAACAAGTCTAAAGAAATGTTGCTTGCGCAAGTTTGGATAGAAATTTCGCAAGCTATAGATATGGAAAATAACCGTTCCGAAAATATTTTTTGGAACGACGTTATGCAGATGTTCAATAATCAGACTACCGATGACCATCGTACAAAAAATTCAATCACGGGTAAATGGACGAGGATTAACGTCGATTGCAAAAAATTCAATGCAATTTACAAACAGGTGCAGCGTCGAAGTGCTCAAAATGACCACACACATCTCGAAAGTGCGAAACTAAACTTTCAACAACAATTTGGTGGAAAGGAGTTCAAGTATGTTCACGTTTGGGAGATTTTGAAAAATTGCCCGAAGTGGGATGTCAAAGATCCGATCCATTAGTATGTGTTGTATTTTTTTTACTCGTGTTGTTTTTTTTCCGTATCGTGTTTTTTTTATCATTATTGTGTTATGTATTGTATTTTTATTTTGAATGAAATGAATTTAATTTATTTGGAAATAAAAATTGAATAAAAAAAATAAAGTGGTAGTGGTGGGCCCCAAATGAAGAGGTTAAGGTTTGTTATGAGTGAGGGGGGTTTGTTGTGGTTAGTTGTGGAGAAGTGAGATGCTGATGTGGCGCTGAGGTGGCACTGATGAAGAGGTTAGGCTCATCGTGACACCTAGTCCTCTAACTACTCCCTCTGCTTATAGACAATCATGCTATTTGGGGCCAACGGCTGGTAAAATGTTTTTGAAGTTCGGTCAACGGCTAGTAGAAAGGAAGAAACACAAAACTAAACGATATACACATAATCTGTACTATCTATAATAGAAAAATGGTCAAAGTGAAAAGTGAAAAGTCAATAAAATGAAATGTGGAAAAAATTAAAAAGGAAATGTTGAAATAATAAATAGAAAGTAATTTCAACTATTAATACCTACATATGTTTCAAAAGGAAACTATTAATACACATTGAAAACCGGGTTGACCCAGGACGCTTCAAACCCGGTGGGTTGACCCGGTTTAATTTGACCCGTTTTTTCGACCCAACCCGTCGGGTTGACCCGGTTTATATTGACTCGTTTTTTAACCGGAACGGTTCAACCAGTTGAACCTCCTGGGTCGAACCGGGTTTCAAAATATTATGTTAATCCCCAATTTCTCAAACTTTTACTATTTTTCGTTTATAACCCATAAACTTTTTTTATCACTAAAACTATCTTACTTAAAAGTACAATAAAATTTTCACAATGTACAATTTAAACAAGCTACAACATAATTCTAAATATAAAATAATTAAACATACTAATTAATATTATTTTTAAAACACCCTAAAATGAAAAAGTACATGTTATTATATACATTATACAAATTAATAAAACACATAAAGCTTCATACAAGCTAACAAGTTGATGGTACATATAGTTTTGAAAATCGGATCGGACCAACGGGTTCAACCGGAAACCGGTGTCGCCACCAGTTCGGCTAACCAATAACAGCCATCCGAAAACGAACTAGAGAGGACCCGTTGAAATCGATACAAACTGGTGAATCAGGTCTCATCGAGATCTATTTCTCCGGTTAATCGTCTCAGGCGTTGGCGGGTACCCTGTTACACTATATATAAAGGAAAAACCAAAAAGTAAAAAGTGAAAATTTGAAACTATTAATACATATCGAAAACCGGGTTGACCCTAGAAGCTTCAAAACCGGTGGGTTGACCCTGTTTAATTTGACCCATTTTGACCCAACCTGTTGGGTTGACTCGGTTTAAATCGACCTGTTTTTCGACGGGAATGGTTCAACCGGTTGAACCACCCGGGTCGTACCGGGTTTCAAAACATTATGTTCAATCCCCAAATCTTCAAACTTTTATTATTTTTCGTTTAGAACCCATAAACTTTTTTTTTAACACAAACGATCTGTCGTTATATAAAGATATTATATATATAAGTTTTTTTTCAAAAACGATTATAATGTTTTACAATTAAGAGAAAATATGTGCCCGTTAGGGCACATTTGACTTTTCAATAGGCTAAATACGCCCATTTCAAAAACAAAAATGAGGCTAAATGTGCCCAAATCTTTTATAAAATAGCCAAAATTAGCCATTTTTTTTGGCTAATCACATTCATGCTAATTTTGGTACTTGCGTTATTCTTAACAACGGCACCATTAACTCCATCCTTGTTAGTTTTACCCGACCAGTAACGTGTGTTGTTAGTTTTTATCTCATAACTGATGTAATGTTTACTTTCATTTTCATCAAATGTTTTTATATGTTGTTTGATAGATATTAAGAATTTTGTCTAGACTTTATTTATCGTATAGTACAACAGTTTGCAATTGCACTTTCATCGGTTCACGTTCTATTTTAAACGCTACACAAAACACTCACCACAGTATCACAAATCATTAATTATCTGACGCTAGAAACCGTTGCCGCTAGGCGCGGGTACTCGCCTAGTATTGTAAATAGGTGAATGAAGCAAAGGGTACCAATGGAAACAGAAACTACGTATCCATACTAATCTCTTCCTAAATATATGCATCAAACATTTAAAAAAAATATATATATTCACCTGCACAAACACAAACACATGGCAACTGAAGTTGAAGACTTGTTAAATCTCTTGGATTATTTCTGGTTTTCACATAAAATATTCACCAAAACCCAAAACAACCCACCTTTTCAAACCCTTTCTCAAAAGAGATAAGTTATTTGGACCGGGAAATGATACATGGACCTAAACTTAGACCTAAAACCAAGTGTTTGCATCTTGATGACTGCAGACAGTGACCCACTTATTTTACAACCCATCAAGATGATGCCAAGTGGTTTTAGGTCTAAGTTTAGGTCCATGTATCATTTCTCCTTATAAAAACATTACATATTAAAAAAAAACAAAAAAAAAACAAATTACCCTCGCCGTGCAGACAACGAGGGTTCGAATGGCTAGCAATAACAAGGGGGCGGTGTCATGGCTAGCTATGGCAAGGATGCCATGTCACCATGGCGAGATGATGGCGAGTCCACATCGGGTGCTCTTAAGGACACGTGAAAAATCATTATTTTGAGAAGGGTTATGTTATTAAGACCCCCTATAATGTGACAATAGGGGGGTTTTAGTCAAATGAGAAATGATATATTGATCTAAACTTAGGTCTAAACTTAAACCTAAAACCACTTGGCATCATCCTGGGTTGTAAAATAAGTGGGTCCCCAGGATGCAGACATTTGAGATTAGTTATGAGTGAGTGAAGTTAGTTATGGAGGTTTGTTATAGTTATGTGGCATCCCGTGGACCCGAATGAGTAACCTTGGCTCTTCATCACACCTATGCTCTAATATTAATATGAGATCTAACAGTGACCATTTATGCATCAACTCCAAAGCTAGAAACCATATTCTCAGCAGCACCCTAAGAAAAAGTGAAAGTAAGAAAAGTATCAAGAAAGAGGAAAAGTAAAAGCAAGAGTTTATAGAGCTTGAATTTGAGGAAGTTAAAGGGTCGTTTATAAATTTGGGTTTTCTGTTTTCTGAAAAAGATAAACAATCTTCAAGTTTGGTTTCCATTATTCCTGGTCTTCAAAGAAAAAGAAAAAGATAGACAATCATAGGATGATGATTTTGACAAGACAAGCCAAAAAATGATACGAATTTTAGCTTTTGGGAATGAATTGGAGATTAAGCGTCAGCTTAGATTTTGGGCTCATTCTGTTAAATGATATTTGTACATATTCCTTGAGTTGTAGGGTAAAACATATGAGGAATGTCAATTATTTATGGGCTTTTTCTTCTTTTAAATGAGTTGTGTACCACAAATTGCAAATATGTCATGTGTGCAGGTCTTTCTTGTAGCTGACAAATCTGTTAGTAGCAGGAGTACATTATCTTTACTCTTTTATCAACGAATCACTAACAATGTAACATTATTTAAAGATTTTACCAGTTTCGTAGTGTATGGCATGAAATTTATTACGCTCAGCTAATCAACACGACGTACACCCACAGCCATCAAAAACTTGTAATTTATAAAGTACTAGCAACTACTGCGTCAGGTCAAATTCAGATATTGTATGTTTTCTTGGATGTTAATTTCTTTAAGTGGCAGCAAAACTTGATGGTTTGAAGTATACTGTAAGAGGTCGAGCTTCTGCTCCTATTAGGAACATACAGCCTCAGCATCAGGCAAATGTGACAATGTATATCAATTTCTTGACGATGCAAATCAATTGTTGAGTATCTGCTCAGCAGGAACATACAAACTCTGCACCAATGGATCTATAGAAGATGCTTATCACAGTTCCTAAAGCAATCCTGCATTTGATCAATGAGAAATTAGGAGACAAAAGTTCGGAAAACACTATTAGATGAAGGCACACAGGATTCAGAAAGAATCTTTGTTTAAAACATCTACTTGACTGTTTTCACGAGTGCAGCCGATACCCTACACGCACCCACAAGGAACATGTAACTGGTTTACAGAAAAGAAAAGAGAGGAAGAATACTATATACATATAAACACAACAGTTTATTATTAACTTAATTATCTATACAGGGAGCTATCTACTTCCACATTATATCATGCATATGTAACTTGCACCATATTCAATAAATGGATGGTCAGGATTTAAAATATACATAGTAGAGTGCACGGGGACATGAGAATCATTTTTCAGTAGTCGAAACAGTGTCGGGTAGTTTATAGGTCGCAGGTTTGTCAACACCTCGTCTGGAGTACTCTCTCCATCTTCGTGCTGCTGCAGCTGCTCTGCTTGCTCTGTCTTTCACTTCCTGCTCTGTTCCTATATTCCCAAGTTGTATAGAAATATCAAGTATGACACAATATCACGTGTTCCTTGCAGAAAAAATTTGCAAACAGTATATTCGAATACATTACGCACTAAACATAAACTTGCACACAACCTATGTCCGGTTTGGAATATAAATACAAAAGGACTTCTAGTAAGGCTGTAGTGGTGTAACCTTAATCAGCTTAGCTTATCTTTAGGTTAAATTGTGCTAAACTTTTATTCTAACATATCAAATATAAAATTGCCGCTAAAAAGAAATGAGTTAAATGGGTATTTTATATCCTAGTCAACAAATCAAGTAGGAGGAAAAAGTGAAATTCAATAAAAGAGTCATCTAAGATAGAAAAAAGGGAAATCCACAAAGAGTAGTTTATAGAAGCAAAGTGAATACAATAAAGCTTTTTTGAATATTCATACCTGCACTTCGCTGGTTATTACCGTTGCCCCAAAGGTTTGTCCAGTATGGTTCAGTTTTGTTACTAGAATCTTTAGCTTTCATCATTCTAATTCTAGCTTCCTCCTGGGAAAGGAAAAAAGAAAAAGAAAAAGAAAAAGTTAATCTGTCGTTAAATATATGAAATTGATCTGCATTAATGGCAAATTTGATTTGAAAACAGTTAAGAATTTATGTCCCATTATACACGAACAAAATAATGTTTTTAAAAAATTAATCAATTCATCAGTAATAAGTGATATAATAATGTTTATTACTTATTATACAAAACCACTGTTCAAATATTATAGATTTACACAATTGTAAGACAATGTAATAAATAAGAGTCGCTTTGTATATGTGACCATGAACATATTCGTTTTAGCGGGATATATTATCAAACTTCAAATTATAAAAGAGAATATCAAAGCTGAAATTCAGAATCTCTGAATAATATATAATAATTTAATATTTCGGAAATATTATTCCGAACTAAATCATCATCATGGAAAAAACTCCTCAAAAGTGGTTCTGGCTACAACGATATTACCATCATAAAAGTCTATATATGTATTTGAGGAATTCATTCAATATGCTCATTTTCTGTTTGCCGTTTAAAAAAAAATAATAATTAAAAAAAAAATGCTCATCTGCTGGACATAGTGTTTGTGAATTACATGGTATATTACTATATCGTTATCAGTTTAACTTCCGTAAAACTAATGGAATCTTTCAAAATTAAGAAACTAAAAACTGAAAGATAAAAATGATAATGCATGATGACACTTGCATTTCAGTTTTAAAGTATGCAAATTTATATTTCTTACCAAAACTTTATTTTGTCTCTTTTCCCATCGAGTGTTTGCCTGCCAATTTCAAACAGAAAAATTATTAAAGATAAAAGGAGTGGTAATTAACAATGTTCTCTCTCAACTTGAAAACTTCATTTAGCAACCTTGTATCTCCATCTCTAGAAGTACCAAAAATCAATTGTCTTTCTATTTTATCTAAATTTACTTAATAGATTGACACGTGAAATTAATCAAGTTATTATTCAGTTTACATGTTAGTTAGAAATATGGAAGGAAAGGTGGTTATACATGTCCATGTTAGCATCTAAAATGCTTAAGTAGCCCTGCGCAGTGAGCAACTTATTGCTTAATCATCTAAGCCAAAATTAAGCGGAGACACAAGCTGATCACTTAAATAAACAAAAGATAAAGTTCTGTAGATTAAGAAAACATCTGCGAATGAAATAAGATTTATATATTTATTTTTCCAAATTATTAGCTTCAGTGTTTATGAAATACAATAGATTGAAAAATATTGTAAAGTTTTCTCTATGTTGAGAAAAGTCCAATCACAACCACAAGTTGTATATTTTGTTGGACCCTTAATGTTATAGAAATCAAAGTTAAGGGTACTTTAGTGTTAATTGTGTATGGACTGGGTCAAAACCAAAACAATATAACCGTTTATAAGGTTATAACGTTTAGAAAACATATGTGTCGATTACTTTATGAATCGGTACTCTTCTTGTTGGTTGATACCGATTCATATAGTATAAATAGAGGGAAGAAATCTGTAAACAATATCAGTTGTATCATTCAATTTGATCAATTCAATAAATACAACATAATCGTTATTATGTTGTGATGATATCAAAGAATCATGCTTGTTAATCTTGTGTCTTTATATTCGATCCTGGAAACAACCATTATGGAACCTGTGAAATTCTTACATATTTATGTCAATAAAAGTAGCGACGGCCGTTAGGCTGTTAACAAAGTGGACCTATATTGAAACAGTTGGGAGATACTATGGGGTTAAGGGGCTGTTGGAGTGATTTTAAGTGAGAATTTAAACTCATTACTTTTCTTATGTAGGCATAAATGAATCTTTCAGAAGAATATTCCGAGATAAGCGACAAGAAGCTAAACATGCAATACTAATTAGGGAGCTTTGTTAGATAATTCTAATTTTGTAGCCGCGTAGGTAAAGGTATTAAGGATTATAAAAAAAGCTTTTGGTGATGGCTTCCCTCCGACAAAATCACTGTAAAAAACTTATCACGAATAACCAATCCAAAAAAAGATAAAATGGGTTTTACCATTCTAAAAACATCGGCAGATGAACCCATTCCTGTAAGCATAAAGGCAACCTGGTCAACATAACCAAATGCAGAATTAGCGATATCCCCTGTTAATACATTCTTTACTTCCTTATAATGAATGAATATAAACATATTGCTTTCACAGAAATTTCCAAATAATACAATCTTAGGATCTTAGCCGGGGGATATCCCTTTTAATCTCTATCTACAAATGGCCTTAACAAGAACTCAAGTAAAACGACCCAAAAGAAAAAGAGTATCAGGTAAACAAAATGAAAGGTGATTATTCAAACAACAGCCACTTCTAAAATGTTTGAAAATTATCAAATTTCATCATTATCGTTAATGTGTTTGCTTTTCCAGTTCTCCAAACTCACCACATTTACCACACGTGGAATGAGTATAAATAAAATAGACAATTATATACTAAGATTTCAAATTCATAGGATTACTAGAATAATAACATTTTCTAAATGTGTCACTATAAAACTGTATAGTTGCAGATGTACCAAAGCCTATATCTCTGGAATAATACCATGTTCTTAATTCACTCATAAGGAGATGTACTAAAGTGGTGCCAATAAAATAGAATCAAAAGTTAACCTAGATAATCTATAAGCTATGGTTTGCAGCTCAAAACCGAAATTCATTGAGTAATATCAAATGAAGCAAAGATGATTAAGATACACAAGATTAAGACAGGGTGTAATTAGAATAAAACTTTTTACAAGATTCCTTACATTCACTCTTTCTACCCTCCGCATTTCATCTTCAAGCAAAGATAGTTGTGCAGCAGAAGTCCAGTGGATGCAATCAACAGGGCTGAAGAGAGTAAAATTGTCTCGATTAGTTGTCAAACAATTAGCTAGGAAAACTTGAGGTACAAAACCACAAGTAACCTATTGTTATTCATATATCTCATTATCGGATATGCAAGAAGATGCATAAATTACAGAAGGTTAATTATGAGTAAGAATAACATGTAAAGTTTACCAACTGTCAATAGCTTGTTGAACCAAGTCAGTGCTTCCCTGTTGGTTACATGCTCTGGCTCTACCAAAGTCCTCTTCTATTTCAAAGACTTCTGAGCAAACATTGGCACAATTTTTGCATCCTATCGTAAAGAATAAAAAATTACATCTCATTTATACATTATAAGATAAGATACCTATAGGGTCAAGAGCAAGTAATAGAAAAAGAAAACAATCAATGTAGATTATTTTGCATTAATATCACATAATTCCTTTTTGAAAACTAGCCCATGTGGGGCAACTTAAAGGTGACAAATGGGATAACAGAAAGAAGGTGACACATACCAATGCAGCTAAACTCATCAACAAATACATGATCCTTTGGAGAGGTATCGTCCAGGAAAGGGTTTATCGCAGTCAAAGCATATCCATGGATTTCATCATAGACCAGTCGCTGAGCTGGATCACTGAGAACCTACAATGCAATATTTTTTTTATAGAAGATGAACAAGGCATAATAATACTGTGCATTCAGCATTGTAACCTAGAGTAAAACCCACCTCATAAACCTCGTTAATGAACATGCAGAAGTTTGTGGTCTCTGGATTATTGCCACTCAAGTCGGGATGACATGATTTCATGCAATTATAATAGGCTTTCTTGATTTCCTCTGGAGTCGCATCTGGAAGCTTATTGAAAATAAATAAAATGAAACGATAAGTACAAAACAATAGCGAAATTTGGTACTTTAGGAGGGAACGCTAACCATCAAAGCATTAAATAAATCATCACTAAAGTAGTAAACCAATATATCACTTCCACGACAATATCAGAGAGATGAAAACAAGCTAGGAAGCACAGACACGCCTGAAAGTAAGGAGTGGCAGTGTCGGACACATGTCCGACACACACGTGCCGTGTCCCACCTGATGTTTGGGCAGGACACGGATTTGGACACTGCTTGGACACGGACGGACACGACTTGGACACGGATTTGGATTTTTTTTTTGAAAAAAAAATGAAAAAAGAAGGTTTTCAACATTTATAAAGAAGTAGAAGAAAACTTTTATAAAAAAAAAATAAAAAAGAGGAGAAAGAAAGTGTTTACCTGGTGGTGCGGTGGATGGCGGAAGCACAGAGATGTTGAGAGAGAGGGAGAAGAGAAAGAGATTAGTTGTGTTTCTTTATTATTATGATATTTCATTTGATTTTAAGGCTTTGTACATGTTTTTATACATACATACATACATACATACATTATTATGATAGTTGTGTTTCTTTATTATTATGATATTTCATTTGATTTTAAGGCTTTGTACATGTTTCTTTATTATTCCGTGTCCTATATTTTTAGATTTTGCCGTATCGTCGTGTCCGTGTCCGTGTCCGTGTCCATAGACGGAACTTGGGTGAATTTGTTGGGAGAGCTGAGTGCTATATCAGTTAATTTGGAAGGGTCAAAATTGTATTTCCTTTAAACAAATATAAATAAAATCTCAAAGTTTTGGGAGGGTCGTGGCCCTCCCCGGTCTCCATTAAGGTCCCTTTATGTCCGTGTCGGACACCGTGTCCGTGCAACCTAGAAAACAAGTCAGCACTTCAAATCTTTATTTCAAATAATATTTACAGTTATTTAAATGCTTACCTTTATGAAGGAACAACATTCCGAATACTAGTCTTTCTCTCTATAATAGCATCTTTTTTGTTCTAATTTTTTAATTGTTGGAAGCCACTTAAGATCAATCATCCATTAATCATGTTCATATCTATGTTAATATTAGTATAGTCCTTATTTGTATAGTTTAGTAAAACAATTGCAGACTTATGATTGTTAATTCTGGTCTGCAAATTCGAATGGGTTGGGCTAATGTCCAAACCAACCCATTAGGAACACAGTTATTATAGTTACAGTTAGTTGACAGTTATTTTTCAAGAGTTGTGTCGTTTTGTACTTTTGAACCAACACATTTGACACCCTTTGGAAAGGTATATATAGGTTCTGTATGCAACATTTAGTATTATCAATTCAATAACAAAAAGTAAGTTATTTGTCTTTCCCTCCAAAACCATTTCACTTACATACTGCATATAATTCTTGCATACACATATCTGCACTTAGCAATTCAATACAATGGTCAATACAAACTACTTTATAGAACAAAACTGGTCAAGGCACCAAAGCAAGGGCCAAGACCAGTACAAGAATTGGCATCAGAGCAAAAGCTTGGGGAGACAATTGAGAAGAAAACTGCAAAACAACTTCATTCAGAGACAGCAAAAAAGAGAAAGGGAAGAAAGGTTAGGAATCTGCATAAAGCAAATCACTCAGGATTGCAAGGACATGTTAAAGAAAAAACTTGAAGAAATTGAAGACTTCAACCAAACAGTCCCACAAACTCACCACACTGTCTCACAACACAGAATCAGAAAAGCTTCAAGTGCGAGCAAGAGGGGCACATCATCAGAGACTGTCCCATAAGGAAAATTGAGGAAGAAGTGGGTGATCAGAATGTCCCTAGTGACTATGCAGACACATCAAGTGGACATCACAATATGCAAATCCCTATTGTAAGTATAAAATATCCTGAACTAATTCACTTTGAAACCAAATGCATAATCAAAGGTACTGATCAAGACCACTGGGATAACATATGGTACATAAGCAACAATATAAACATGCATGTATGTTCAAAGTTGAATCTGTTCTGCAAGATAAAAGAACACTTTTCTGTTGGTAAAATAGAAGAAGAAAAGAAATTGTTGTTCACTTATGGTACGGAGGAAGTTATAGTCAAAAATGGCAATGGGAGATATCTCATTCGAGGGGTCCTGTATGCCCCTGAAGTCTCTTTAAACATTTTATCAGTGGACCTACTTGAAAAACAAAGGGTTGAAATCCTCTATGAGGATAATACTTGCACACTGTCATACATGTTTAAAAATCCCAAAAGCCACAGTTTCAATGAAGATAGTCTAAGAGTCAAGCTTTTGAATCACTAGATGCATCTGTTAACCCATCATTGGATGAAACTGATGAAATTGAAATTAAAAGGGTGGTTTACTCAACAAGGGTCACCACCTTCAATGAGTTTATTACTTTCCTAAACCTCATCAATCAAGACAAATTAGTTGGTCACAAATGGGATTATTTTAGAAAAAGATTTGTAAAACTCCTAAAATGGTTCTATGAAGAGTACTTGAATGGACCCTTGCGTGGTCCAATACCACCCATGATAAAAAGGCACCACAGTACACCTAATGGACCTTTACAAGGCCATTGAATGTTTGGGTGGATACCTACAAGTATATTTTTCAAGGAATTTTGGTCAAGCAGCAGAAATATTGGGATTATCTTATAATGATGGAGAAGAACTGAAGGTATGCTACAACAAGTATTTAGATGTCCTCAAAAGTTATTACAACACTACTAGGATGCATATGTTGGGACAAGGATCTGTCCCAAACAAGGCCACAGTCATTGTGGATCAAGGCAAAGGATTATACAGTAAAACCTCTATAAATTAATAGTGTTGGGACCGGGATACTTTATTAATTTAGCGAGATATTATTATATCGATAAATTAATAATTTATTAATTTAAAGAGGTTTTACGTATGACTTTAAATTTTCAAGTCTAATATACCAGCTCGTTACAATTTATACTCATTAGAGAAAAAAAAAAAATTTTGAAAAACAAGTTCCAATTAACATTTTATAAATACAAATTCACATTTTATGAAAATAGAATTAATACTTTTTGTTGCAATACAAGAAGACAATGCATGAACTCTTTAGTGCAATAAGAATATTTTATGATAAATTCAATATAGATTTGAAGTTCAACAAAAAACAAGTGACTATGGATTCGTTTTTACTAAACAATCTTAGGATTTACAAGTGTATCTCTCTCTCACACACACACACACACACATATATATATATATATATATATATATATATATATATATATATATATATATATATATATATATATGGAATTTTTAGTGATTATTAATTTATAGTTTCGTTGGGACTAATATATATGCACTGGGGTTTCAAAAAAATTATTATCTTATTATTTTATCGATTGGAGTCTAAATTTGTACTGGTCCCAAGTTGGGACTGGACAAATTATTAATTTTATCGAGGTTATTAATTTATCGAGTATTAATTTAAAGAGGTTTTACTGTATTGCCTACAAGGTCATCATGGAGATCAGAAAGATCATATGACAGCATCTACAGGTATGAAGAACATTGCAAGGTTGAGCATTTTGGTATAAAACTGGAAGAAGAAACTGAGAAGGGCATGCCTACAACCATCACCAATATGGACAATGTAGCACACCAAATTACCAAGGAATCAAGGAAGAAATCAGAAGCAATTCAAGTGATGACCTAGTCATCATAACCTGAAGTAAATCCTGAAGAAAGAAGAAACAATGATTGAAGGCTATTGATCTTAGGAGGGAGACTGTTGGAAGCCACTTAAGATCAATCATCCATTAATCATGTTCATATCTATGTTAATATTAGTATAGTCCTTATTTGTACAGTTTAGTAAAACAATTGCAGACTTATGATTGTTAATTCTGGTCTGCAAATTTGAATGGGTTGGGCTAATGTCCAAACCAACTCATTAGAAAGACAATTATTATAGTTACAGTTAGTTGACAGTTATTTTCCAAGACAGTTATATATATATATATATATATATATATATATATATATATATATATATATATATATATATATATATATATAGAGTTAGGATCAAATAAGAAGAATAATAAAAATAAGAAGGATAGGAAGTAACCACAACCACTCATTCTAGATGCACCTACAAAAATGGATGCATCTTCATTCAAATTTTCCCTCTCATATTAAAATGTGTGGCTAGAATTACTTCTTACCCTTCTCATTTTAATTATTCTTCTTATTGGATCCCTTCCCTATATAGATATATATATATATATATATATATATATATATATATATATATATATATATATATATATATATATATATATATCCTTACAAATTAGGACTTTCAAAAGAAACCACTACTTGCTTCGTAAGTAAAAAACAATAGAGAAAACCAAGTGAATAAAAATGAAAAGTAGAAATCAATTGTTATATATATTCTACAGTAACTATCTAATAATAAAGAGTAAGAAAGAAAGATACCAGTCCTAAGACAGCATAGTAATCATCAGCAATAGCATCTGACGATAACGGTGAAGGATCAGTAGCGACGTTAACTGTGCCGAATCTTCTTCTTTTCCCGCCATTCCACCTTATATTCTTGTTGGTCGTTAACATTCGCCATCTGTTATTATTACTATTACTAATATTGCTTCTTCTTGATTGAAATTTAATCAGATCGGTGCAAACTGGAGATAATAATTGAGCCATTGCTAGTTCAACTCAATTTCTCAAACAATGTAAATGGAAATGAAAATTGGGAGAGGTGTGAATTAGTATATGTGTGGTTGCAAAGATTTGAAAGAATATAAATAAATTGTGAGATGGAAAAAACAAGAGCCATTAGTTTAGTTGTAGCCTCGTACAAGCAAGATTTTTGCGTGGGCTGTCACGTGGGTGTTCTACTCTTGCACGCTTCATGCACCTGCCTTTTTTATTTTCACCTAGGGTAAGTTACACCTTTGGTCCCGAAAGTAGGCTCAATTCGCCCATTCGGTCCCTTGCTTTAGGGTTTCTCACGGATAGTCCCCAAATCGCTATCTTTGGTGCACGTTTGGTCCCAATAGATAACCGTCATTATTTTTACTCGTTATCTCGCCCACGTGACTTGTACGCTATTGGTATTTTGGTCATTTTGTCCTAAATTCATAATAGTACCTGTTAGTTTTACAGTTTTTGTCTTTTTCCCGTTACACAGTTGGTCCCTGATGTTTTCTTTTACCCTTTCCCGCCTAACTTATAGGTCAACTTCTTTCCAAGAAAGACTTAGGCTTAAGGACTAATTGTGATCTTTTGCTTGTGTCAGTTTTAGCTGTAGTTGCATTTAGTTCACTTTTGAATTTTGGGGGAATTGATGACCGTCCATTTCAACTTAGCTTTTGCTATTTAAGAGTTCACTTTATCCAGTTGTGCATAAACCTTTTCATACCCAAAAACCTTTTCATACCCAAAAACACACATCTTCAGTTCAAAGTCATGCAATAACTCATTTTATGCTTCTAAAAGAACTGGTTGTAGTTGCTAATTCAAGGCCGGTGGCTGATGTGATGTCGGTTTATTTTCAGAGGGACACGGCTAAGGATATTCAGTATGCAAAAGATCTAACCAAGTTAGGGCAGGAGTTGACAGATCGTGTTAGTGAGAAGAATTTGTTGATAGGTTGAACTGGAAGTTTTGAGTGGATCGTTGGTGGCGTCCAATTGTGTGAAGTATCTTAAAAAGCTTCAGCATTGTGACATGTTGAAGCTTATGGAATTAGTGAAGTTGGTCGTCGCAATGTGTGACAATTCACATTTTTCAGGTCATTATTAACCTTTAAACTCAAAACTATTTACTTTCGAAGTTCACTTATTCAGCATTACGTGTAGTTGTTAACTTAATCACGTATACTGGGAAAACGGCGTTTAACATAAACCGGCATGTTTCCAAGTCACTAAAAACTTGAAATATTCATTTTTAACGTTTACATATTTACTTTAAACTATAAAACCGGGAGGTTATCCTGCTTATTTGAAATTACATCTTCGGAGGGTCTTTGAACCATCAAAAGTCTTTTGTGATTTTTCTGTGATTTCCCGGTATGGTCACTCATGCCAGTTGTTCTATCACACGAGCAGGCTTAATTTAATTGAAATTATATTTTCGAATGCGTTTCGACTTTAGACTAAGTGTGGTCTACCTATAATTACGTGTTATAATCTTACAAATATTTTTTGGATCTTACAAACCGACTCAATTGTCTCTGAAAGGTATTTAATCATAAAATAACTTGATACATCTTCTGAAGTTCAGTGAGCATAAAGTCTCTGATAACGATCAGAAAGAATGTCACTTCATAACTATCAATGTGAACCTGATAGTTATCAGATGAGATACTTCCTAATATGTTATCAGAGAACATGTCTTCCTGATTATTATTCAGAAGGTGATAATCACTGATAAAGAAATCAGTGAGTGTTGTATAAAGCTCAAACATCTATATGGCTTCAGTGTAACACCCCCAAAACTAGTACAAAGGAAGCAACATGAGGTGCTACTTAATTGGAATACACAACACAAGATAATGAAGAACGTAATACATACTCCGTTTAAATTTTATTCATAAAACAAATGAGTTTTAAAAAAATGTTAAGTTTGGAAATGTGGCCCATATGTTTAAGATGTTTCATAAAAATAAGTTATAGTTTGCTTAAAAACACTTCAATAGATAGTTTATGACGCTTGCCTTGCCACTTCCTTACCTGCAAATTAAATACTTGAGAAAAATATGCTAAAAGTCAGCAAAACGCTGGTGAGTTCATATGTTTATGTATTAAACAAGGATGGACCATAATCATAATCATTTCAAAATAGTTGTGAACATGTTACGCTAGCACTAAGTTCATGCAACCGAAGCTTAACCATAGTGTGCATCCTCTAGAAGCATGTTAAATAAAGGCCTTGCAAGTGTTGAAATCCCAAAATACTTGAATCTCGACATGATATACGCCTGGTTGCCTAACCGGTCAACCCGAACGGGGGAGTCGCCCCCAATAGATCTATTTATAGAATTCGCGCTTCACAGCAGGGATTAACGGTTCATGAGTTCCGCCAAAAAAGGGATTTAAGTGCTTAGGCTACTCTACGCAATAGTTTAAATAAAACATAGTTTTCAGTTGGTCCATAAAAGAGTTTTGCATGTTTCTCACCCAAGGTCTATAAAATAGTTTAACAGATAAAAGTGAGGCTATAAACTTACATCAGCAAGTAAGCATGTATGAAGTTCACAAAAATCAAATAACGAATGGCTCCAACATGCAACCTAAATTTCAATCTCGATCCCAAGTTAAATAAAGTTTATTTAACTTTATTTACCTTCCATGTTGTGTTGTTGTTTGTGTGTCGTCATTACGTTTGAAAATACCATTTTCAAAATAATTGTATATATTTCGGCTTATAAAACTTGGTTTGAAAATAATATCGAAATGAAAATATTTCGGCTAAAAGACGGATCAATATAGTGTACGGTAAAAATTAGTACAATAAAAGAGACGTTTGTCGATGAGAAAATGTCATTTGTATCAGTGGCGGACCCAGCAGAAAAGCTAAGGTGGTTCCTCATTAGGTCAAGGTCAGGCCGGCTAGTATCACATCGAATCGGGTCGCATAGAGTTAAGTCAGGTCGGGTCGAACAAAACAGTGTCAAACATAGTTTACCTAATGAAGCAAAACGTCAATTTTTATTTCAATATCACATAGTTCTCTCTTTATCTAAGAGGGAAAAACATATCGACGAACTCTTACAACTCAAATTATTACATTAATTATCAAACCATTTTCAATAGAAATTTGGTTAAACAAAACAAAATACAACAAAAAAGAAAGAAAAGAAATAATTCTTATTTTAACGAGAAACAAAGAAATTAATAAATGTGAAAATTAAATAGTACATTTTAACAAAAAGTTTAAAAACTACATCAAAGCCATACACTAGCGGAATTGTGGTCCCACATCATTTGACCATTCCCTGAATAACCTTAGTCTAATTATTTAAGTCAAAATATCCACCTTTATTTTGTTTCAATTCCCAACACTTCATCTTCTTTCTTGTTTCTGATTAAAAAAAAAAGTCCGGCAACAATTCCAGCTGAATTTTCAGTCGTTTCTTTCTTCTTCTTCTATCTAAAAATCTTCTAAGGTGGTTCCTTGTATATTTCTAAGGTAGGTCCTAAAAATAATTTTTACATCGCCTCTATACAAATATTTTGTCTAAGGTGGTTCCCGGCCACCACCTACTAACACCATAGGTCCGCCTCTGATTTGTATGTATATGTATATGTATGTAAAGTGTATATATAAATGTATTTCTAATTTTTGATTTGAAAAGTGTAATAAAGTGTTTCCTTATAAAGTTCAAGATGAGTTTTAAGAAAAATATATCGAGTTGAGTTTATTTTGAATAATAGGTATGTGTATTAAAACTTGGTTCGTGATAATTGTATACATATGTGTTTATAAACAAAATCGTGAGTTTTCTCGTTAAAAGAATCTGTTTATTTGTATATATTTAGTTTTGGAAAAATATTGTCATTTGAAATTCGTCTTGACATAATCGTCAATACTCGTGTTTTTGAAGTAAACATTCTTGGTTTATACTCATATATTTCATGATTTTCGAAATCTATATTATTAATTTTATTCTTCAAAAATATTTCTAATACAGATGTTATTCAATTTATAACTTTATGTCGCAACGGAAAAATAAAATGAAGTGTGACGTGAATAATGGGAAAACGTGTCGTAAAAATGTATTGGATTACCGGGACGACGTTGGGTAACACATTTGGACTGTGGCCCGATCATACAAACCGAACGGACCCCTATTAAAATGTAACGTGCTGCGGCCCAGACTTGTGCAAACCAAACGGACTAAATAAATAAACTATGGGCTGATGTTTGTACATAACCAAACGCACCCTTTGATTTATAATGGGCTTTGTAGCCCAGCTACTAGCCCAACAAACACAACTTAACCAGACGACCCATTTTGCAAGTCCAGATTTGCATATGAAATTTATGTTACTGAGAACACTTGTTTAGCACCTATCTAATGCTTACGGTTATACCAAACAGAAACACACTCTATGGGGGTTGCCCATGGACCCGAGAGTAAGAAAAAACGAGCACGACACACCCCTCGTGGGTGTCACCTTGAGCCTATGTAAAAAAAATGTACCCTAGGTAGGCTTTTGGTCCGTAGCACCCAACACGAAACGACATAAACACAACACTCTTGAAAATCCAAGACCAATGGATTTAGCCGAAAACAAACTAGCAAACAAACACCCTATGATGAGGTTAACCCTCTGTCGAGACCTACCATAAAGAACCAAAGAGGATAAGAATAAATTAAGCCGAAATCAAACAAGTCGTAAATTAAACAAGTTGAAAACCAAATAAGTCGTTTTATCAAGCATCTGTTTTTAAAACTCATATCACACTTAAACAACAACAACATAATTAGTAGTAATATTAACTTGTATGTGTCGATTGTATGATAAAAAAAATATTACAACTTCTCAATCCATTATTCACAAAGAGTATACAAAATCTTACAAAATTAGGGTTGTGATGTCGAGTAGGAAAAGAGAACCGAACACAATAAATCTCCAATCGGACACAAATTGACTTGAACTCGAAAAATTGAAACTTGTTTAGAACTCTCCAAGCTCCAACTAGAAAAACCCCATTATCAATTTCAAGAACCCCTAATTTACATAAACCCTAATTGGAGTGGTGTTTGTGTGAAACATGAATTAAACATGTAGAAAGCCGATCTATTTATAGGGGAACAACGAGGGTGAAGCCTCCTTGTTTTCTTGACCTCATTTGTAGGGTATTACCCGTTTTGGGCTCGTATCACTTTCAACTGCTTCCACCAAGTGCACCTCGTGAGAGTCTATAACCATAGATGCTTGATTTTGGTGTGAGGAAGTGATAAAGATTTTCCTTGGACTTCCAAAAAGAAGAGACATACAGCATTTTGGGTGTTTTACTCGTGTGAGAGGGACGAAGGGAAAGGAAAAAGCAGAATAGAGAGATAAAATTGAGAAAGAGACGTGTCGTGTGGTGTGAGTGGATAATATATATATTTTTTTTTTATTGTATTATACAGTACAGTCTGTACCTCGTGTTTTGTCAAATCTCCATGTAAATGTACATTCCCGGTACTCACAAATATAAAAGTTATATTGTCGGAAACGTTTTGATGAGCGTAATAACATAGTACTATTATTACCTTAGTTATAAAGCAATTTTCACGTCGCTACTAATTAATTGTCGGTCTGCGTATGGTGTCGGGTTTTCTGAAAACACGAGACGACTTATGGTTTTTTCGTAAAACATCAGTGAGTGCCAAAAAGTAATAACTTTACTTAATTCCATACAAAATACTCAATTAGTGTGTTACTGCGTTCTGTAGTATGCTGGATAACTTCCCAAAACAACCAGTTAAGCTCACGTATGCTTAAAAACTAATAATAAACTCATATTTATTATTAAGATAATCAGATTTGTATGCAGTGTGCGGGATAACTTTCCCAAAACAACATTTTTAACTCTCATAATTTTAAAATTTTCAAAGTAAGCAGATAATAAATTCATATTTATTATAAAATAAATAGTGGAAAATTCCCGTGTGTCACAGGCTCCCCGTCTTAAAAGGAAAGTCGTCCTCGACTTTCACTTAGGATTTACTAAAAATGTTCTACGAAACGAAAGAGTTTATGCTTGATTTCAATTTCTCGTTCACAGTGCAGTTGGAACCTTCTCGAGAGTTCCAATAGACCTTAACGATAGAACTTTGACTATATCCTAATATCTGATCTCATTGTCAGTGATTTCAGGTGGTCCCTTAACGACGTTCTAATTTTCATAAATTCGAATTTTCTCCAGGGGCATTACAAACTCTTTAGTACAAAAGGCATTTCTCCGAGTTATACTCGTAGAAAGATTTATGCATAGCACTGAGTTCTGCTGGTAATCCGATTTGGTAAGCTACCGGGCCGATTCTGGCAAGAATTTGGATGATCCTATGTAATAAGGACTTAAACTTTTACGTCTTTCAGAAATAGTTTACACTTTTCTAAGGTGAAAACCTCAACTTGACCTTTTCACCGACTTGAACTTCAAGTGGCTTTTGTCCTTTATGTAGCTATCTCGGCGACTAGAGTCGGTTACATCCAGCTCCCGGTCTACACAATCTTATCAGTGGTCTCCAGTACTAGCTCAGGACCAGTGAGTTGACTTTCGTCGATCTCCGTCCTAAACACAAATGATCTGCGCTTTTGACCATAAATTTCCTTATTTAGGGCGGCTTGACCAACAGGTGGTAGTTATCATTTTTATGAGGACATGGCTAACGGTAGGCATCTATCGCAACCGTTTTGGAAGTCAGTCATATATGCTCTTAGCATATTTCTCATTACTTGGATGGTCTTTTCATTCTGACCATTTGTCTATGAATGGTAGGTGATACTCAATTCAAGGTTGCTACCTAAAATGTTCGAAGTGTCCTCCAAGAGTGTGAGAAAATCTGCTATCTCTACTAAGGGCAAAGAAAATCAAAACACCATGTCGTGTTATGATTACTTATACATATAAACGTACGAGTTTGTTTATACTATTGTCCTCCTGGGTAGAAAAATGGTTGAATTTGATGAGACAATTAATGGTTACCTAGATGGTGCCGAATTTCCTTTAATGTCTCTAACAGATTGGGAATGGTGTTTAGGATCACGTGTCTCCATTTCTGTTCAGAAATTTCTGGTCGTACCGGCAGGCCTAAAGGCTTATGGTGTTCAACTTCAACCTTCGAGCAGGTTAAACACCATCTGACACAATTTGGAATGTCAGTCTTCTTATTTGGTCACTAGTATGGGTTTTTCAATCGAGATACATTTTGCCGGTTCCTAGATGAATGGAGTTCTTGGTTTTTGTGAGATTTGTGCATTACATAATTTCACATCCCTCCGAAAATGTGGGATCCAACTTCTATCCGTGAACTGCATTAGTCAATCTGGTCCCTCTACATGATTAATTCTAGTTCACTATTGGTTCCTTTCTCGATCGATTCTCTATCCCGATAGATTCGACCGGAGTCTCAGGATTTCAATGGAAGGATTGTACTAATTGCCACCCCAATGATCTGATCCTAAGATACTTAGGTCGCTCTTCCATGCTTAGAGCATTGGCAACTACGTTGGCCTTGTTTGGGTGATAACGAATATCCTAACCGTAATCACCGAGCATTTACGTTTTATCGAATGTTCATCGAAAATTGGAGGTAGTGTGTACACTGTACACTTTGCGTTACTAAGATAGGATTTCTATTTTACGGATGTGGATACCTCATATACAAATCTCATGTCGTGTGTCGTGTAGCGTTTCTCTTGCTTTCTTAGTTTTGGAGTAACAGGTGCAACTACATTTTTGGCTTGTTTTATAACTGCTTCTAACTTTTGTGAAATGTCATGGTAACGACAAGGTTTTTACAAAAATTCATGTAGAGCTAGAATGTATGTACTACATACTCTTTTCTTGGTGAACATAAACTTTTATCAGTGTTGTCCTACATACCTGTGTAAGTCGGTATTCTTCCGGGTTTGGTCTAATGATGTTACTAAAATTTTCAAGTCCGAATTGAATATTCAATTACCGTGATATCTCAAGGTTCGATGTGGTTTCCTGATCATTGTCGGAGTAGTGACAGGAATAGTAAGTATTTGATTGTGCTTATGATGCGGTGCAAAGTTTTTCTTTTCGTATTCGATGTTCGGGAACCAAGTGTCGCGCGTTAGCACTTTATTCAGATAAGACATACCTTAGTTTTGAAAATTTACTATTCCGTCCGTCACATGAGCCCTCCTGGAATATACCTAGGTGATCAGGCTATGTATAGTTGAGGACCGGTAATGTAGTGTTGGGCATAGTTTTGCTTTATGAATTACAAAAAAATGACATTTGGTGGCAATAAACATTTTGATTGTTTAAAAATAGTCTAAGCTTATCCTTAGGACTTACATCGCCTTAAGGTTTCCATGTTGAGTAAAACAAAAATCGCTCATTACGAAATCAAAATTCCTGTCTTTGGTGAAAAATACCAAAGTGGCTTTTGTGATATTTGTAAAAATGGTTTTGTAAATTCGTGATGCCATTAAATGTTTGGGTGTAGTCGATTGAATTCTTAGGGTGACTTTTTCTTAGCTTAGGAAGTTCAAACAACGGTCAGGTAGTTGGAAGTCTTTGTGGAGAAATGAAAGAATAACAAGGAGAGTAAACATTGAAATAGCATGATAGTATTAAAGGATAACAGATTCCTTGAACAAGGATACTTAGAACATGAATTTACATAAGAAGGTTCTTAGAATAGATTTCTAGGAATTAGAACATGAAAAACTAAATTTTATTACATAGAGGAGTGTCTCCAATCCACTTCGTTTATGTTCTTGTGATGGTTGTAGTCTAGACGAGTCTTCTTTCTTCCTTCTAGTAGGGATTCTGGAAATTCCTTACTTTGGGGTAGTTCTTTCCTCTTGGATACACTTTTCCTAGTGTAACCTTTCATTCCCTATTTGTGGTACGTCGGGATCGCTTGGTGAAAATCTTCAGATTTTCTTAGCTCATGCTCTGGTCTTTTGAGGCATGCTCCCTTGTGATGGTACTGGCAAGAGTAGCACTTGGGTAGTGTCCCAACATACCCCTTTTTCTCCCCAGTTCTAGTAGTCCCAACGCGGGCCATCCCTTGGCGCCTGTGCGGCTGTTGAACTTGTCTCACGGTACCATTGTACTTCCAGTTTCTCTTATGTAGGACCGTGTTTATGGTTGATATTGTGAATCGGGAGGTCGGGTATGATGGAAGAACATCATCTGCATGGTTAGAGAGAGAGTAGAGAGAAAAGGGAAACTATTTGTTTTATTATTAATGAAAGATGAAAGTTACACTAAGAGTCTCACCCCTCCATGGAAGTATGGAGGGGTATGTATAGCCTAACACAAATATAACTACTACAATATTACATAAGTAGTCCATGTGTTTCGGCTTAATAAGATATCTAATGTAATCCCGTAAATGTCGTTCCATTCATGTGTTAGGAGCGATCCGAACAATCTTCCCCCAATGGGACGACATAAGGGATTACTTACAACATTTCCTACAAGTACAAAAACAAATAAAGAAAAGTCTTCATAAGCCCTTCAAATTCTCAGGATGACGGTTGTTGACACTCTTTGTCTTCATCTAGTACCTCGACTTGAGAACTTCTTCTTGTAGGCAAATGATGTAATATGCATGAATTGGATTAACTTCCCCCAATTCATGTTGTATGTCTTTAGCAGCTTCTCCGTACACTTCTTTTTGGTGAAGTTTCTGAATCAGCTTCCCGCCAAACTAACAACCGTCTTCAGCAGATTCAAAACTTTGATGTAGTAGACATGTTTTTAACTTTTGAATTTTCAGTGCGCAACAGAATTTGTAGATGAGCAGTAAACCACACCTGGGAAATCTGTCTAGTCACGTAATTGATACGCGTACAACGCGCGTTCGGGGTCAAAGGAAACTTCCTTTTCTTCGAGCAAGTTTTTCAACCACCTAGGCAGTGAACCTAATCGTTGTAGTGTAGTATTAGGGTAAGCCTCGGGATTGATATCGTTCTCTAGGGGAATAGGAATGCTAGTGAGAAGTTACTACGCTAAGGGTGGGGTTGAGGAAGATTATTTTTTATCTTTTTATATTTTTTAGAAAATTGAAATTACGAATCTCGGGGTATTAGATTTTGGGGGGGGGTGGTACTTCTACCGATTACTCTACTATCTATTCTAATTAACTAAGCTAAGGGGTAGTCTATGTCTAATTGATGTGTGCTCGTATGATGATTAAAGATGTGTTTACCTAGATGCTATTACTCCCTAGTTATCTCCTATTGATGGTTGAATTGTCACGTCCTTATTCTTAACGCGTTGTGTCTTCTAAGGTCGTAGGGTATGCTTTTTTCCCTAACTCTTTGAGACTACCTTAAGGTTATTGAATACGAAATCTCTAGGATTCATAAACTAACTCTAAGGTTATCTTTGGATGTTTAGCCTACAATAACTCTAGGTGATTATAAACTAATGTTCACAAAGATTACTCAAGCATTAAAAACACAACGAATGACCTATCGCAATCCTAGGTCAATTACAATTAAGATAAGAGACAACCAATCAATATTCAGTACCTAGGTTTCATAGATCTAAGCAAACACACAAGTAAATTAGCCGGACATGGAAAACATGCAAGCATACACACATACAATTGAAGACATAATTGAATCAATGAAGTAAATTACTTATCTTGTTGTAAAATAGGGTATGAGAACCCTAAGATACTGCCCAAGACAGCCAAAAATCGTTATTAGGTTTTACTCCAAAAAACTAACTCTCTAAAAGTCTGAAAATTTGAATTCTATATACAGAGTTACAACTTGCGAAGGCGTCAATCTTTAAATGTGACGCCGTCGGATCGCCGCCATTAGGGTTTCGTCTTGACCACGTCAACCTTGTGACATCGTCACCTTATGGTTGTGACGCCGTCGGCGTCATCTTCTGACGCCGTCGGGATCTGAATCCAGGCCGTCTGAGTTGTGACGCCCTACTCTTTAAAACCTGATGCCGTCAGGTACAAAATAGCAATTTCGCTAATGAGCCGTCACAAATTTGGAGCATGTTGCGACGGCGTCGCCCTCTAACTCTAACGTCGTCAGCTTCAATTCCAGCAGCTTGAGTGTCTTGATCTTGACTTGGCCATTTTCTTCATATATTCACGCCTTTTCGTCCGAAAAAGTGTCATTCCAGCTATTTGCCTTCAAGAGATCTAAAAAGTGAAAAGGAACAAAATTAAGCAGTAACGGATATAAAAGTGGTCAATTAAGGGCTTAAATGACCCCTCAAAAGTGTACCTTTTAAATCCTTATCAGTAATCACAGTTGTACACAATGCAGAAAATCCGTTCTGGGGTAACATGCAAGAAATCAACAAGATCTTCTCACGTATGTAGATGCTTCACACCAAACAAAGCATGAAAGTGTTGGAGTATGCTTGTGTCATAATAAATAATTATATGGCTAGTCATATGTGAGCCTATGGGGTCACACACATATACACTTAGACACCATTATTATAATGTATTTATCGTATTTACATTATTAATAACCTTTGTAACATAAGGGTGTAATGAGAAGGATTTGTACTTTGAAGGACCTAATATGTAACTAATGGATTGACATCAATTATCATTAATGCTAATTGATGATAATTATGGTTGATTTGGGAGGTTACAAATAGTCTCCCCTCCCCCTTATGGTGAACGCCACACATACATCCAAAAACAAGGGTTTTGGTTTTGATTTGATTCCTTCATAATACTAGGTGTAGTCTTGTGCAAGGATTGGTGAAAAGGTTAGACTAGCATCAAAGGGTGATTGCTTGACGTGTAGTGTGTTTCATTCATTGGGAAAGGCCAACATCATTGGTCTTTTGGTTTCTTGATTCCATTCGTGGAGGTCGTTGGTGTCTCGTTACCGGAATCACGCTACAAAGGTATAAACCTTATCTATGTTTTATTTGATTGATCATATGGCAATATGGATCCGTTGTTGGTGATGATTCCGATGCGTTTATATGTTTTATTTATGTTCATTATATTCATCATCACCTCAAGTGGTATCACGAGCCATCATATGTGCCATATGATTATCGGGTATGCGAAAAAATGGTCAAAACGCGTGTTTTTAAGTGTTTTTTGTAACCACTTTCAAAACAGCCCCGAGGGCTCCATTTTTTATGGATTAAGAATGTTATAAGTAATATAAACATCTGTGATTTTTGGTCCTATGGCCATTGGTTTCGCATACGTTAATTAAACAATGTGTTCGGTACGCTAAAAATGGCTTTAATCGAGTTGTTTTAATCGATTCTTGAAACGATTTGAAAACAGCCCCTAAGGCTTAATTTTCTGTGGTAAAATGATTTTTAGAAGGTCTAATTTCAGTAGGTTTGAGAACCTAAATCCATTTTACTCGCGTACCAATCGGGGTTTTAATTCTTGTTGATTATTTCTTCGATTCGTTGGCTAAATCTTTTATTTCATGCTATTTAAATTGTTCTCATGGCAAATACATGCATGTTTGCTCATGGGATTAGCCAACACCTTGTTATGTTCATAATTTTATGGTATTATTATGTGTATATGCAAATCCGATGAAAACCTAGACCACTTGTGCTATGAATGATTGTGATTGTCGTTTATTTCTTGTTATTTGGGGTTTGCCATTGTTTCGGCTTTTATGTATGAATTTTAATTTGGTTTTTGCCATTGATTGGGCATTTTACAATTGATAGATATTAGATTAGTTGTATTTTACATTCTATATATTGTAACCGATGCTTGGAATGGAATGGCAAAGCGTAAAAGACATAAAGACGCAAAATGGCTGCTCGTACAAGCTGCAGTAAAACGGCGTTTCCCGATGATTGGTGGCGTATTTTTTAACCACATTTTTGCTGCAGGTAGACAACTCATGGGCCCACAACTTTGTAGTTTGGTGCTAAGCTCGGGGATGACTCCTTCTAGGCCGTTTGGGCCTCCGAATGCAGAAATTCTGGGCTGGCAGATTCACTTTTCATGTGCATAATGGGCTTCTACTTGTCCTAGCTTGCTCTTGGAGCAAGTGGGAGTCCTCCGTGTGGTTGTGGTTTATGTCCCTAGATGACTCTTGGTTCTCGTGATGGCTCACGAGACCAAGCATAGGTTCTTTCATCGGTTGAGGCTTTGCATATTGTGGTTGTGTGTTGGTTGTTTGCTTATTATGTATGTTGTGAATGTATATAACTTGCAAATCGTTTTCTTAAAATTAAAACGCAACACAAACCATTTTTCAAACTAAATCTTATGATTTAGTTTAACTAAGTTTAAATACGGATTTAACTTAAAATCATTGTTTTAAAAATAACACTTAACTTGTTATGTATGTTATTCGATTTATGTATTGTCCAATCTCTATTATAATCCACATAGGTTGTATATTAGACTTGAAAATGGACAACTTGACACACATAAATTAAAACAATGATTAGACTTAAGTTAAGAAGAGTTTTTAACTTGTGCTACGAAGAATGAATGCATGCTTTTTCGTACACCTTTTTTTGATTCACATCAAAATATTTTACCCGTCACAAATTTAAGTCATGCCGTCCAATCGCTTGAGAGCACTTGCAATTACTTTTTGCCTATGCGTGGGACCTAGGTTGAATTGTAACCCAAGGTGATTATTGTCTATGCGTGGGACCTAGATATATTTTCGCACGTTCTCAAATTGGATGACTTAATCGAGTTAAGTGGTGAGACCTTGACCCGAGGCAAGGATGGGACTAAACATGCCTACTTGACACTAGATGCTTGTTCACTAGTGCCATCAGTCCCATAAGGATCTAAGAGTTGCATATGTAATGCAATTGGTGATCGTCGCCTACCAATTGAATCTACTATTGCTAGCAGATCAACTGATGTGATAGTAGAAGCACAATGTGGATCTTAGCCTTTTTTTCGTAAATTAATTGTTTTAAACATGGGGTAATTAATTTGTAAAAGGATAATTATCGAAAATACTAAAAATTGAACTTTGTAAATTCATATTAATGATATAATGCATCACATCCGTAAACAAAAGTTTGTTCTTTTCTTGTTAAAAAGACAAACTAAGTACTTCTTTCTTGTAAGAAAGAGACTTGTTCCTATCTGTTTTCTTTATGAGGAAATGCCATAATAGGAATATTTGAATTTTCCTAAATCTAATCAAACTCAAAGAGCACCTACTCTAGAAATCGTGATGTCTTGCAAAAGTCAAAACGGTTAAGTATGGTTGCACATCTTATTCTTTCAAGTTTGTTTTATAACCCTAGTTCCGGTTATGAAACATTGAAGTAAGATAAGATATTTGGATAACTAGAGAACACGTTTTCTATAGCTACCAAAATAATATGAGTTTTAATAATTAGAAGATGGAAATATCAATAAACCGCAAAATGGTAAAGATAATTACTAGCATGATTACCTAGCAATTATCTTAACCCAATAAACCTAATAAGGTACTATACACCCTTGTGGTAAAATAGACCTTATGGAGGAATTGCATGACTATTTTCAAGCTAAAATATCAATGATGGCTAGCCCGTCATCTATATGTTAGAACTTGATGCACTTCATTGAATATCTAAGTACATGTTTACTAGTCCAAGTGACTCACATTAGCAATAATGTGTAGATATTCAAAGAAAGAAGGAAAGTATCCAATCGACACTCAGTCTCCACTGGTGACATAACATTTATAATGTTGTATAATCCAATGGGAGCTATGTGACTTTAATACTGGTGACGTAACACATGTAATGTTGTCTAATCCAGTGGGAGCCGTAATCTTTATTACCTTGCAGGTTGCCCATATTATTTCTTGATTGTCTTGAAATAATACATTACTTTCCACACGTGAAGCATCATAGTTTTTATAAGAACCATTGCATTAATTTTATTAGATAACTTGTCGCGTTCCTGATGTTGCTTCCTGAAATGTTATCAATAAATTGTTATGCATGATTCATTATTAAAACAATAAAGTTCTACATATCTATATTTTGATTTTGTATGAAATCATATCTGTGACACTGTCATATTACGCATGATGTTGTGCCGTGCACAAGTGGGAGAAATCTTCATTGTGTGCAAGATACAACATATAACAATATGACTAATAGTTTTTCTTGACTGCAAGGTAAGAAAACTAATATTCTACTAGGACTTCTACACATAAAATGTAAGTTGCCCTAATTAGAACAAATGTCAAGATAATATGAAAAGCTACTTCAACATATTCACCGAATTGTTCAGTAAATATGATTATGTATTATTGTAAATTCATAATATTGAAGTATGAAATTAACTTGAAATTACTATTGAGGCCAAGAGTCGGCATTCTAAATTGATTTACTTGAATATGTTTAGGTCTCTTGTAAAGACTTAAACATCAAGTCTGTTAATTGTTGAAAGACTTATAACGTAAAGTAAGACGTTAACTTGTTATGTATTCTTGTTAAATACATGTACATGAAGTCATTAAATTGTAAAATGACGTATGACGTATAGTAAAATATTAAATGTTTATGTTTTCTAGTCAAAACATGCACATGAAGTTATTGACTTGGTCAACGACTTGTACATTAAGTATGCAATGGGTTGAAATCACTGTTGATGCCATCTGGTTTGACTTGGTTGGCAGATACGTAAGCCAAAGAGTATAAGTTCATCTAATGAGTTGTGGGATAGTCTCACAACATCAATCCTCATGGAATACCACATCATTATGGTATGTCCAACATGGAAAATCAAACTCTATTGATATTGTTTGATCTTTGATAACTTAAACTCTCTTACCTCCAAAGCTATTAAGGTTAGAAAATTGAATGTGCCATGGGTACACTCAATATGGTTCCAATCTGGAAGGTATTTAAGACGCCATTGTGTTATGGAATGGGATGAATTCCATTATGTCTTGATTGAAGTTCTTAATTTGTTAAATACCTTAGAGTAAGTAATTAACAAACCAGAGTCAAGAACTACTAATGTATTCGGATGTCCCAATTGAAAACAATTTATTGTTTCTCAAGATGTTGTATATCTAGAGATTAGTCTCTATATACAAAGCAAGTGGGAGCACCTTTAGATCTTGAAGTTGTTCAAGAACTAATATACACAACCTTCTAGGTACACTTGTTGATGTCACACTAAGGTTGAACATGCATATGTTAAACCATAGTATGATATTTCTCATTCATAGATCCGGAAGAAAACTTCTTGCACCTGAATGATATAGTCTTATATCAATGCTAAGGGATATAAGTTAGAGGGTCATTGTGAACCTGCTAACTAAAAGCTGCATTATCAGATTGTGAATCCGATGAATGGCTCAAAACTATGAATGATAAGATGTAGTCCGTGGAAGACAATCACTCATGAAGCTTGATTGATCTCTTACCAATCAGTTAGACTGTGAGGTTAAAAATGAGTTTCTCAATGAGAAGACTCAAAAGGACAAACTTGTACACACATTTAATTCACGAGTAGTGAAATGAGTTACTCATACTCAAGAAATTGACTATGATTAAATCTTCCTACCTGCAAATATTAAATGTATAAAGATGATGAATTGTCATACTTATCTTCATGTAAATGAAATGTGACAATAGGATTTCAAAACTCTTTTCTTATTGAATACATTTGCGAGGACGATGTGTATTCAAAAGGGTTTGTGAATATATATAATCTTTATTATGTCTACAAGATAAAAGAATCCAAGTGTGGATTAGATCATGCATCTCCGAGCTAAGATCTTTAGTTTACCATAAAATCATTAATTTGATTTTGATTAAAATAAGATCAGTACGAAGTACACTAAGAGCAAGTGGGAGCACTGTATTTATTTTCTTAAATCTCATATGTTGATGACGTAATAGAAACATTATTCCATCTAAGCTAGAATTTATTCCTTAGTTTGGAATGAAGTTTCTCTTGAGAATTTTAGAAAATAAAACATGCAACCTTGTTACATATGTTTGTTTGAATAAACATAAGCGGTTATTAAGTCTGATACAATATGACACATTATTGAGGGGAGTCTCAATAATCAATCTTACCTGATGAGATTGAAAGCATGAATAGAAACCTTAAGTTTAACTAAAGGATTCATTATGTATATCGTATTGTGCATTGGACTAATTATATCATTTGCATGAATGCAAGATGAGTTGATAACAACAAATATCTAAGTGAATGTCATTAGACAATTGTTAAACGAACATTCTAATGGACCTACAAAGGACCAAATATATGTTCAACATTTACGGATATTTGAGGATCTCTGTTCTGTTTGCATACATTGATGCTTATTTAACTGAAATGATGCTCAAACCTAGTCATGGTAGCATATCATCATGAATGATGACATTGTTGACTAGATGTGCTCGACTGAGAGCATTAATGCATTATACATTAAAAGAATAAAATACTTTACAGTTTGAGAAACTGTTTAGATGAATGTCTATAGTAGATGTTTTGCTAGTGTCAAACACCCTATGGAATGCATTGCTGCAATACTCGTATTGTACTTGAATGCACAATCATCATACCTTTCATGGATATTGAAACAAGTATTCTCAAGGTTTACTCAGATGACTACTTGTTGTCTTGTACAACATAATTTGATCATGGTGGGAACAGCAGTTTCCGACCTATAAGTAGTCTTATGCATATCTGTTTTTAGTATTTAAATAATTGGAATACTAAGCAGTTTATATTTTATAATGAATTGATGTAATGGTTATTATCGTTTTCATTTATATCAACTGTATTCTATATTTGCATGTTTAAATCCATGAATGATTTTCTTCATTCAAAATTTGTCCATTGTCGGTTGACGGTACGGGAGTACCATCAAATTAAGACAATTGTGAGTGTGTTGGTGACCTTTTTGCCAAACTCACATGTTGTTCATGGTGATGAGCATTGGACTGACCCAACCTACGAGTATTCATTGCATGGATCGGCGTTAAATAGTGAATCTCGAAAATGGTTATGTCTATTATCCTTAGACTTGAGATGCAAGCAGGTTTTGCATGTGTGGAGTTTCATTCCTTGATATGGTTAAACGTTGTCCTGAACAAGGTAGTTATAAAGGCCACTATCAGGAATGATTTGAAGCACATGAATGACACGTGCAGTCAAAATAGGATTTGTTCCTCCACATGATTTGGAGTTAGATACCATTGGGCCCCTCGATGATTTGAACAGATGTTTGTATGGCCGTACCCAAATGAGATTAAGATGAATCTTAATTCACTTGGTAATCTTGTTCAATATCTAGATCGAGAACATAATTGCTGAACCATTAGAATGACTTTTTGATCCATGTCTAAAGTTCAACCTGGTATCTGAAACAAAGGGATATATGATATAAAAACCATTTAATGAAATGTTTAAGAAACTGACCTCACATATCACTAGGGGCATTGGCGTGTTGCTAGACGCTAACCATTGCTTGTATAATTACTTGTCTACTATGACGTCGCAAGTGGGAGCTGTTGAAGTATGCTTGTGTCATAATAAATAATTATATGGCTAGTCATATGTGAGCCTATGGGGTCACACACATATACACTTAGACACCATTATTATAATGTATTTATCGTATTTACATTATTAATAACCTTTGTAACATAAGGGTGTAATGAGAAGGATTTGTACTTTGAAGGACCTAATATGTAACTAATGGATTGACATCAATTATCATTAATGCTAATTGATGATAATTATGGTTGATTTGGGAGGTTACAAATAGTCTCCCCTCCCCCTTATGGTGAACGCCACACATACATCCAAAAACAAGGGTTTTGGTTTTGATTTGATTCCTTCATAATACTAGGTGTAGTCTTGTGCAAGGATTGGTGAAAAGGTTAGACTAGCATCAAAGGGTGATTGCTTGACGTGTAGTGTGTTTCATTCATTGGGAAAGGCCAACATCATTGGTCTTTTGGTTTCTTGATTCCATTCGTGGAGGTCGTTGGTGTCTCGTTACCGGAATCACGCTACAAAGGTATAAACCTTATCTATGTTTTATTTGATTGATCATATGGCAATATGGATCCGTTGTTGGTGATGATTCCGCTGCGTTTATATGTTTTATTTATGTTCATTATATTCATCATCACCTTTAGAAAGATGAAATAATAAAACTTCCCCCTGATTGTTGCGGTCTGTCGGAATAATAATCACCTATGAATATGCAAATACTCGATAAAATGACCGTGTGTGAGGCATCACAATGTAGTTAAAACATCATAATGTAGGTAGCTTCACACAAAATAACCCCGTGAAAGTTTACACGATAACACTGAAGTAAGATGTTTGAACCACATATCATCTCATTTCTTCCCCCTGATTGTAGAAACTCGTGAAGGGAAAGGTTTTTCGCAAAGAAGGCAAAGAAAGCACAATATAACCACCCTCTCTTCCCCCCGTTGTTTTCGATGAATCAGAAACATACACCACGTATGTTGATGATGAAATTGGAGACAGCATAACCATGTATGTCCAATTAATCGAACAGGTGTGAAGTACCGTAAATATCCCGTGAGAATCAACTGCTGATAAAACTTCTCTACTCCTTTATACTCCTCTCAACTAACTCTTTACCGACCCCATTATCATTCAGACAACTCTTTGTAGTGACTACTGATGGAGAAAACCCAATATGATGAACTTGAGACTGAAGTAAAATAACCCGAACTTGTGACTTAAACTTGTAGTAATGTCTGACTAAGAACCAATACTAAGAATTTCAATAAAGGTAGAATCATATACCCATCCATCCATCCTTAATTGTATATGAACTTCTCTCGAATTATCCATAGCTTTTTGTGACACTTGAGCACTATAACGTAACTCCTTTAAAGTGATAGCTATACGTTGTGAGCACACCAATGTAACTCTTTACATCAGGTATAACTAGACAACTCAAGTCTTCGTCATTCGTAACGGTTAAAAGCTCGAACAAGGATCTTCAAGAATCATGCATCCAACCAACCCCGATATCTTCAGATACTAAGTACACATATCCGTGATATCCCACTTCAACCTTAAATTAATAATAATGAATTCACGCCGTAGTCACATCTTGCGGTTAAATGCCCAAAACTAGCCTTTTGACGGTTTAAGTGAACTTTGATAATGGTTTTCACGATCTTGTCAAAAACTGTATCCCCGTGAACAATTTGTAATAACCAAAAAAAAATACCACCTCAAACCAAATATTATCAGTATACCCAAAAAAAGTAATTTAAGATACACCATTGTAGTCTATTAATGATTTCATCCCAAATCTAGTCTTTGTAATAAAAACTTTGCAGCCCAACCAAAAAAAAACAATTTTCGGGTATTAGGACATTTAGGCCCATCTACGTTTTAGGTTGCAGTCCATTCAAAAAACAGATACCTTTTTTCATATCCAAATATAGCAAATCCAAACCCAATCTGATGCGTGAGACCCGATCAAATCCCACTTACCCTAATTTTCGGGTATTTAATCAATCATACTTTGAAATTTTAACATTTGGTAACCCTAATAACATTATAATCCGCCCCCCATATCTTGTTTTTCACTCTCACGCAACCATGTCTGTCATTTCATCTCACACAAATACAACTCTTTATATCTCTTCAATCAATATCAATTCACAGAAGCACAATCATACCGTACCACTACATATTATTAGTTGTGGCTTAGTCGAGAAGACACATTGAAGGTTTGAAGTTCCTTTAGAGGGTCACAGTAAGCTTTTACACGATTGATTTCGTGTTGAGTTGTGGTGTTTTGAATGAACCAAGAAAGAAATTGACTTTCTAGTTATATTTCTTCTCTTTATTTTGTTCGTATATTCAAATGGAGTTAACTCCTAAATCAATTAATGATGAAAAATCGTGTATAATCTTCAAAGATTTTGGTTTATTGCCACTATCTAACACGATTTTGAAATCCCCTTTTTGTTTTTGTGTTTTTGTTGTTTTGTTTGACCTGAAAGAAAAGATGGAATGAAACACGATTAGTATTGGTCTTTCCATTTAGTTTTTGGATATTTCAAAGAAGGGTTTGGTCGTTTATAGATCGATGATGGTTTATTGTTCAGTCACATAAGATCTTTGAAGGTCTTTGACACATCTTGAACAAACTGAGATCGTTTTTGTTTTATTGTTGTTATACTTTTCCTTTTCGAGTCTTGGTATAGGAGTTATAGACTGTGATGGTGAGATGGGATTAGGATTAGATATGGATCTGTTTTGGTTTTGACTTATGATGTATCCGACTGAAGTCGCTTGTGTATTTGGTTTTGGTATTTTGGTCTTGTTTGTAAGGTTTAACCTTGTTCGTAAATTGTCCTTGTTCGTAACCATGTTAAAAAATATCTTACTCGTAACATCCTTACTCGTAAACCTTATTCGTAAATTCTTATTTGTATGCCTTATTCGTAAGCTTACGAATAAGCTTACTCGTAAAAATCTTATTCGTAAGATTAGGTTCTTACGAATTTCTTTCCAAGAAATTCGTAGACATGACTGAAGATAGCAGCAAATTCATAAGAAACGGGTTTTGACTTTTGTTGACTTTTCAGATCCGACCACTTTTCCGACAGACTTTTTCGACCATCCTTTTTGACCATTTTTTCTACCATGTTTCCGCCTCTTTTTGACTACGTTTTGAAAATCATAAACTGATATAAAATGAAAAACCTTGAACTATTAACGAGGCTGAGAAACCACAGGATACCAATTTGTAAGCAATATAAAATGAAAGTATAGGACTTTTGACCATGTATTGCTTCCATAGAAACTGTCATAACAAAATATGATGAATCTGTGATTGTTTTGTTAAGAAAACAGCTTAAAAGATGACATTTTGACAAGAAAAAAATGCCACAAATCAACCAATAATAAAAACCTTGGCTCCGATGCCACTTGTAGGATCATGTTTATGATTGATATTGTGAATCGGGAGGTCAGGGATGATGGAAGAACATCATCTCCATGGTTAGAGAGAGAGAGAGTAGAGAGAAAAGGGAAACTATGTGTTTTATTATTAATGAAAGATGAAAGTTACAATAAGAGTCTCACCCCTCCATGGAAGTTTGGAGGGGTATATATAGCCTAACACAAATATAACTAATAAAATATTACATAACTAGTCCATGTGCTTCGGGTTAATAAGATAGCTAATGTAATCCCGTAAATGTCGATCCAAATACTTGTTAGGAGCGATCCCAATATCTTATCATTACCATCGTTTCCTATTGTCTTTCCCAGGCTTAGTTGTCCAGTTATCCTAGGGACTGAATGGATAGCCCTTCTGGTAGACCCAGGTGTGAAGGAAACGATGTTCCTCCGAATCCTTGGTGAGTGTTCCCAGTCGTTTGCTTCGGGCTTCTTCTCCAGGTGGTTGGCCATGTAGTTCACGATTTCTGTGGCAACCCGTTCTATAACGAGCTTCTTAATGTCAGCTGTGTTTGCATTCTGCTTGACCGGAAACATTTTCCTTCAACCGTAATAAACACAAAGGTGAGTTCTCTATGAGGGTCATTATGAGAATAATTATATTTTTTACATTCACAACATGTTGATCTATATTATGTCGTACTATTCATGTGTAGTGCAGATCTTGTATATTCCATGTATAGGTTTACGATGATATAAATATAGAACCTAATGAAGATGGATTTAATGCAGGAGCAATAACCGTGATGATATTGCATAGAATTTCATTACAAAATATTCAAATACTTTTAGGAAAATTTCATTTCGTAAGATCGATAAATAGAGCGACAACATCAACGGGTCCTATCCGATCGTACAACATAATAGTTACTACTCTACTATACCACCTTGAACATCTTGTGGCTATCATAGTACTAAACTAAATACTGTCTGGTGTTGCCCCGTGCTGACTCTTCTGAGTCGCCTTCCATTCCGCAAACTCCCTGAGTTGAGCCTCTATCCTAGCAAATTTGTCACTGCCATCGTCTGCCATACGCTCCATAGTAAGCCTCGTAAACTCTACAACATCCTGTAGGTACTTAGACTGAGTCAATGCTACTTTCGTAGCAGAATTCAAAAGTATCAAACGTACCTCAATCTCTATGAGACATCCCTGAGTAACATTGTTAGATCACCATAAGGATGATAACACAAGCATATTAACGTGTAAAATGACAAGAGATAGAGGTAGAATGGTCGGATTCTTCACAAAGTAAATGAACAAAGGTTTAGTGCATAAAATGAAAGAACCAACACCCTCATAAGAGGGTTTATGTAACACCCCAACCCGACACGGGTCAAAATGTCACATTATGGTGTCATACAAAGCATACAAACGCAAGCGGAAGTCTTAAATAAAATAACAAGTCATATAAACGGATGACTTCAAAAGGAAATACATAATCTAACATGTCCAAAAGAAATAAATTATCCAAAAAAATGATCTTCAAAATGAGTCCAGAATGATAAGGGAAACTAGGTAAGGTTGGTCCACTCATAAGCTTCTACTCTCAGCCCAAATCAAAGCCCATCGGCTTGCTTATTACCTGCCGCATGGAAAATAAAATGTGGTTGAGCTTAAAAAGCCCAGTGAAGAGATATATAACAAAACAAATAATCAAAACATATATAAGTATAAAGAAAGGAAAACATAAGTTCCTCTTGAAACGAATATCATCTGTCAACGAATGAGAGATCAAGGAACAACTGAACAAATATCATAAATCAAATGAGTCAAATGAAATGAGAGATCAAACGATAATATGCATCAGATAATCTGTTAGGTCACCATAAGTTAACACAAGCATCAATATGATAGAAATATAGGTAGAGATGATTGGATGAACACAATACAAACGTATGAATGGATAAAGGTTACGCGTAGAGTATGTAAAGTGAACAACCAACCTCTCAAATGAGAGGATATAATGTATTTATAGGGGAAGGGAGCTAGGGCAACACTTCTAGTCCCTTCCTTAGCCACATGGGCTTTTGCATAGGCTTATGGGCTTTCTACATAAGCCTAGCCATACTTACTAACATAAAAGCCTATTTAAGCAACCTATTACATATTAATGACTAACACTTGAAATACTAGTTAGGAGTAATTCCAACAATCTCCCCCTAAGTGTTAGTAATGAATTCAACAATCTTGAGTAAGTTGTTGGTGATGATGTAATAGCGATTGCTTTGACGTCTTCTAGCATTCTTCTTTCTTGTGAGAAGAAGTGCCTTGATTCCTACAATCTCCCCATAATAAGGATCTTGTTTCTTTTGAAGTTTTCAGCTTTGACGTCTTTGTGTTCTTTGTTCTTTGTTCATTTGGTGGTTGTAGTGATAGTATGTGATTGTCTGCCTCCGGTCAGCTACGTTGCTCAGCTGTCTTCGCGTCTTTCTCCAACATGCTCACACACCTTTTGACTTTGGATTTCAGATGTGATGTAGTTCTCTTAGTCTTTAAACTTTGGAGATTCTTTGGCTTTGACGAAGAATAATTTTGACTTTTGAGAGAACTTCATTTGCGTTGTTGTTGGTATGAGCATGTGGAGAATCAGCACGATCTTTCATCCCACGAACATCCATCAGTAGCTGCACAAATGGGTCAGTGAAAAACACCAATCGATCACTGTGGACTTTTCTTAGAGAATTGACCACTACGATTGTTTTACTGATGAATGTCTTGATTCCATTCACCTTGGTCGGGCGAATCAGCCATCCGAATCCCATGGAGGGACAGTTGGCATTACTTTGAACAAGTTCAAGTAATGAACCACATCTTCAGGACTCGATTCTTGAAAGGAATCTCCTTAGCGAGATTTCCAGCACTTACAAGTTCGAACTTCGAAGGTGTTAACAACATAGTGTGAAAACACATCTCTAATTCTAGCAAAGGCTGTTCCTGAACTGGAGTCCCTGAAGTAGGATAACATGATGTACCAGAGTACATCTATAGTTCAGGTGAGTCACTAAGGTACACCGAAACATAACCTCACGACTGTAGACGGTTTGAGACAACACTAAGCGTAACCCACAAGGAGTTACCGAAGTGAACTGCTGTCAGGGTTGTTTGATGTTGACCCTGGCAAGAATTTCCATTCAATCACTAAGGATCACAGTTGTGAATCCCCTCATAAATGTTCTCGGCAGATTGCTAGGATCTGCGAAGGACTCTATAATGTATCACTTGCGTCCTTAATGTTGAACGACAAGTGATGAAAGTTCAAGTGTTCTTAAGAGATCTTTTGATGAATCTCGTGGCTCTAGACTCAATTAGTGCGCTTTGGTTTTCTTGAGCGGAGACAAGGGAGAGGGTCTCCTTCTTCAATACCAACAATCTCTAAGAGAGAGTCGATAGTTTACGTAGGGTTCCCTGTGAGAATGAAACAAGCTTCTGTTGAGTGAAACTTGAGTGGCTAAGAAGGTTTAGTGCGGTGCGTCACTGGGTCCATGACGACTTTAATCTTCAATACCGGTGTCAACTAGTGACAGCCAGTAGCATATGAATTGAACCCGGTGTCTATTTTCTCCTTTTGAGGGCTATTTCTTTTCACCCTTTTCTTTACATTTCTTTTGAGGGCTATTTCTTTTGAATAATTTTGAGGGCTATTTCTTTTAACCCTTTTCTTTACATTTCTTTTTAATTCTTCAACTCCTTCTTTCTCCGATTCTCATTTTCTCCTTTTTATAATCATACCTAAAAATTTCTAAATACTAACTATTGGTGGTGTCCTTGGGTAGATCCCTCTGGCTCTGGCGGATCATAGGACGTTTATCCCTAAACTTAGTCACCTTATAACTCATTGACTGTCCTATGTTGCCATAAAACCATTTTCATGAAAATCTCTCAAAGTGTTTATGAATAAAAACATGTTTGTAACACTTCGAGAGTTTTATATTTTCAAAAATACTCCCCCTCCACATGTGCTTATGAGTTTTGACAGAAATCTGCACAGTGAGGGTAGAGCGCGAACTTTTGAATTGATCGACTCAAGATAGACAATTTCCCGCGAGACACGGTTACGTTGCATAGTTAAAGAGATACATTGTCAGCTTTTAGGTGACAACTAGCTCTAATAACTATCTTGAAGATGTGGACAAACCTTGAAAAGGTTGTCAAACCCGTCAAAGTTCATGTCTATCAAGAGCTTCTCGAATAGGTACAATCTACTCGGATAAGTCTTGGAAGACAAATCTTTTCGATTTATGACATTTCGAAGACCGTCAATTCATTGGTTATATCTAATCATACGATTATTCAATCATAATCCAACATATTTGTATCACACAATTTTTCTCCCCCTCAAAAATGACATATAAATATTGTTTTTGATGAAAATTTGATATCAAATATGACCATTTCGAGTTTTGTGGGAAGAGTTCCACGAAAAACATTTTGTGGACAGAGAGATTTTTGCAAATACTCCCCCTCAACAAGTAATATTAACTTTTGAGGTTTTGAAAACACGAGAGAGAGAGTACTTGTTCTTTTGAGCAAAATTTTAATTTTTTTTGAAAGTTTGATAAATTGTACTCAAAAGTAAGAAGCTTTCGCTCCTTTTATAAGGATTGTGGCACTGATGCGTACCACAGGGTCCTTTCATTACATGAACGGGTTGTACACTATTATGTGTGCACAAGCCATAATGAATAAATAAATCAATCAATCAAAAATACAATCAAGAGTTTTTAAAGGAGTACCTAACAATTAGACACGACTGGGGACTTTCTCTTCACGTTGAAACGATGATATAGAGAATCTCTGTCGTCCTCCCACATAGCTTTTCAATCTCCTCATCTGATCGCGATGAAACAACCTTTCATCCAGCCTTTTAATTATCCTGCAAGCTTCCTTTTTTTCTTCTGAATTCCACCTCTTCTTCAACCCAATACCTTCCTGGATATCCTTTAACCGGTAAGCTAACCCATCCCAAACCATCTTCAATGTATGATCACAAAATTTGTGGATTTCGTCGTATGCCATGAAGCAAGTATGATGAAGTTCACTGCGGTAGACGACCCCAAACTTTGGTTTCTTCAAGATAGTGTACTGAGGAAGTTGATTAATGTTGGGAAAGTGTAGCAACGGTTGTGTAAGGTTTATCTGCTTTTGTTATGATTCGACCGCGAGTTTTAGATCTTCAACACGTTCTTGAATCACTTTGCTTCGGATGAAGATCAGTAGGGCGGTGATGTATTGATGAGTGTGTAAATACTCATCATTTTTGAGTCAATCTGAACTGCAAAACGTTTAAAAATGCTCAGAAATGCATCAAAATACTGAAAATATCTCAAAATTGCATTTTATATGTTTCAGATGCAAAATGTTCAAAATCAGATGAAAAATGAGCAAAGTTTGCATAATTGGCAGTTTCAGTCCCCCAAGTTTCTAAAATTGTCAAAAATAGTCCCTGAGTCCTAATTTCAAAAGAAAAATCACCAAAGGTCCTTTTTAAATCATAACTTGTCAAAATTAGTCCTTTGGTGAAAAATATAAAAAGTTTGAGAAAATTACAAGTTTGGTCCTCCAAGTTTCAAATTTGGCAAAAATGGCCCTTGGAAAATTGGAAAATGTCAGATTTGGTCCTTGTACTATGGAAGCTTGTCAGTTTTGGTCCCTTGAAACATCTTTGCAAATTGGCAGCTATGGTCCCTTGATTTTCAGAATTTACACAACTAGTCCTTGTGATATTAAACCCTTTAATACACCTTTGGACCTTGTCTAAACCCTAAGTGACCCCTGCCTTTTACCCTTTTGGACCCTTCCAACTTGGACCCCCTTTTAATAATCCATTCAAACCACAGTTGACTCACACTTTCCCTCCCACTCACGAGATACCCTCCTTCATCATATCAAAACCTGCAACACCCAGGCTTTTTCCATCCCCCCAGCTCACACCTTTTCCACCTTATCACTCCACCTTCAACATACTTCCAAGATACATTAAATGTGCCCTACTCCACTTTACTCAACCTCAACTGCCAAATATCCAAAATTCCCGCCAAAATCAATTCAATGGCCAAGATCTTCTCTTGCCATCCAAAGGTCAAAATTATTGGTGGGATTTGCTAAGAGAGAGAGAAGAAGACATGTGGGTGTATAAAAAGGAAGAAAGAAGCAAGATTAAAAGAGTAGTTAGTTTTTAAATTTTTCTTTTATGTCGTTTTTTAGTTAAATGTCTTAGTTTGATTCAAAAGATTGTAATTTCAGTTTCTTTGTATCACATTTTAGTTAAATTATCAGTGTAATGTGTTTTTGAGTATCAATCCAAGCTTTTATCTAAGTTCCAAGTTTCATGATTAACTGTTGTAAATCTCAGTTTCAAACTCCTATTCATAAGCTCTTAGAAGCTTATTTTTAAACTCAACCTAGTTTATTTAAGCTATTTAAATCTTTTTATAAGCTCACAATGCAATTTTAAGCAAGTTTGGTCCCTGGTCAACGAAAGTCAACTGTGGTGTCTTATTTGGTTCAGAGATGATTATGATGATGAATATGGGTTGATTTGATGTTAAATGGGTTAGGTTAGTGGTTCTTTAGCTGGTTTGCAAGCCATAGTGGCTGGACCTCTTGTAAGTGTGCTTATAATCTCAATATTAGCTTAATATAAGTAGCAGTTGTTATTTCTGTTATAGTGTTGATATTTGCTGTCTTGTTAGCTTTATTTTAAGACATTGGATCTGTTTTGAGGTGATAATAATCTTGTCTTTGTTATTTGGTTAAAACATTTGCATAACAGTCTATATAGGAGTGTTTGGTTTAAGGCTTAAATCTGTGTAGGTGTTATTATATTGGAATAGATCAGTTAATTAAGGCCTGCTAAAGTTGTTTGCATTCATATCTGTCACACTTTTGCTTCAGTTTCTCATAAAAGTCAAAATCACAATATGACTGTTCTTAATCTCTAATCTGTTAAAATCAGTCAACCATAATCATTCATATAGTTTTAAAACTTGATAAACTAGCTTGATAAAGTTTCATTTCAACATATTTCATCTTCATCAGTCCAAAAATTGATCTCAAATCTCAAGAAAGTCAAACTTTACAACTGTTTTTCAAAAGTCAAACTCATGTCAAAAATGATTTTATGCAGAACTTGCAGCAACTGCACAGTGCTCATTTTAAATAGTTAAGGTCTCAAACTTGGCACATTTGTAGTTTGCTGGGTGGTCTTCAAGGCCACATATCTGTTTTTGGCTCAGGCTTTTCTGATAAGCTGGTGAATAAGCTCAAACTTGGGTCCCAGTTCACTGTTTGCTGTTTAAATCAGTTAGCATATTTTCTGAGTAGGCTGATTATTTTAGGTTAGGAGTAGCTATATTTAGTTGCTTTAGAGTAGTTTTGGTATAATTTAGGCTCTGTAGAAGTTTGGTGGTTTATCTTGCTTATTTGCTTATTTAAAAGTGCTTATTTGCTATCCATTTACACTGCAGCTCTAATATTTCACACATAAGCATCATATTTCTTATTTTTCATAGATTTAGATTATCATTTTAGAATTCTCCTGAGATTTTCATAATTTTTGGTCACTGTTTAGTATTTTTCTCAATTAAAAATAGTTTTTAATCCTTTTTAAATAACTTTTATTGCAAATAATTAAGAAAAAGTTCATAAAATTAATTTTTCAAATTTCTCAGTTTAAGAAAAATATAAAAAGCATAAAAATATTTTTCCTTATTTTTCCACTTTTATTTGGTATTTTTCACAATTTAAATTAGATTTTAATAGTTTTAAATTAGTAGAAAATACAAAAATAATCAGAAAAATACAAAAATAGTTTTGAAAATTCTCTTTTGATATTTTAGATTTTTCCAAGTCATAATTTTATTTTTCTAGCTTTATTTCCTATTTTCTTGTATTCTAGGTTAATATTTAATAGTTAAAAATAGTTTTTAATTAATAATAATTAGATAGATAGTTATAAAAATAATTTTATTTTTCTATAAATTTTCTTTTATCATTAGGATTGTAAAAATATCATTTTCATATTTTTAGGATTAATATTGTGTAAATTTCATATTTTCAATTGTACGTAACGTAGTTTTTTAATTCAGTTTTATAAAAACATAAAAACAAAAACATCATTTTAAATATAGTGATAGCGTTTATTTAATATTTTTTATCTTTTTAAATTTCCTTTAATTTGCATTTAAGCCTCTGTAATTTGTTGGCTTTTTCTGTAGTTATAATCATATCAGATCTCCTTTTTCGTTCAAATCTCTCGATCACTATACGTTTGGTGATTCTTCGCATAGCTCGCTGGGACATAACGACCCGGGGAAACACTATACTCTCCAGATCTTCATTGAGTTTTTTCCTGAACCGTTTTAAGTTTCTTACGGTCGGCCATTCACAAGTGGCCGGCTTGAGTGAGAAAACTTGACTGTTCGGGAGCGAATCATGTATTGAAGTTGAACATCTGTGGAGAGTTGTCTCACCCTTCCTTGAACCTTTGCAAGGAACATATCTTCGATGTCGTTAAGTGACAATCTCGAGAAATCAGCTTCAGTGAAGTCATATTCTTTTTCATCCTGTCGCTTGACCTTGATCTCTTTCAAGAATGAATAACCCCATTTAGTTGCCAATGTGACCTTCATGATAGCAACGATCTTCTTATCACTCTTAACCTCCTTGTTCGACCTTTGAACTTCGCTGCTTCTGTAATACATTCTTCTCCTTGATGGCCAATGATGAATTCCATACTTAGCATCGAGATCATAGTCCACCACGTTGTCAACATAAAACTTGGTGGCATATTCTTCAATGGCAACATTGGTAGAGAAGACTGCAGCTGGAATATTGAAGGTGAGTGATGTAGCATACTTTTTGCTGACGCTACTTCCGTGTTGGAGAAACTCGAGGTCGTTGTTGAAGAAGAAGCGGTATGGAATCTTGGGTTGCTCGTGTCGGCCAATGGTTGGTAGCGGTTTTGTCCAGTCGGTGTAGTGTGGAGTGTTATCCTTTCTTGAGACATCGATGTTCGATTCGGGATTTAGCCAGTCAATGTTGTTAGACATTGCACGTGCTATGTTGTCAAGATGATATTCGACTTCAATGGCACTGCTTGATATGTCTTTCAACAAATTGAACGCGTCATTCTTTATTCTGCGCAATTCCCCTTTCGTCATATTTTTAATCTTGAACTGATCTTGGAGAGTCTTTACTTGCTCCATTGTACGACCGTCTACCGGTTCTTGACCTTCAGGTAACCGAGGCATCGCATCAACCATCTGACTAAACCAATCATACTCCTCTGTGTCGTCTTCGTCTAACCAGGAGACGACCGAACTTGGTTTCTTCTTCTTTGGTTGGGAGGATGATTCCAGTTGTTGTTTAGGTGATGGTTGAGGTGATGGTTGTTGTTGGGGCTCAGGAATTTCTTCATCTTCACCACCGGTATAGGTGAAGTAATCACCGGTTTTCTCCAGTGGTGGTGGAGAATCAGTATCCCGAGGTTTATCAGACGATGGAGGATGTTGAGAAGCTTGACCTGTTGATGTGGTGGTGGTCTTAGGCGGTAGTGGTGGCATGGATGATGGTGACTCACCAGTCTTCTTTGAACGTTTTGCATTCGGGTCTTTATCCGTGTCATCATCATTCCTTGCACGTCGTCTTCAGTTGATATGCAAGAAGTACGTCAAAAAGCTTTGATTCATCAGATGTGAAAGTAGGAGATCGAGGAGACATTTGTGTAATCAACTGTGATATCAGATCAGCTTCAGTGACATTAGGAGGCGGGACTGGTCGGGTTTGCATGACCACCGGTGTTGTTGTAATTGTTTGCCTGACCAGTGTCTTAAGTGTTGGGTAGAGTTGTCTTGAGAACATTTCTTTAGTCACTCCAGGGACTGTTTGGAGAAGGAAATGATGAGTATAGTTCCTAATCTGCTCGTCCATTTCTCCTTTAACGTCTCTGTTGAGGAATAACTTTATTTGATCTCTTTCCTCTATGAACGTGTTCATGTCTTGAGAAAGCTCATTGACCCTGTCATCTAGCATGTTCAGTTTTTGGTCCTGAAGACTTTGTTTATATTTTCTGGATTGATGCAGGGCTTTCTGGATCTTGGCTTTGGTTCGAAATTCCCACGTATCCGCCTTTTTCTTGATTGATTTTGACGATGATTTTGTTGTTGTTTCTTTGGATGGTGGTGGTGATGAGTGAGAAGATGATTCTGTTGTGGAAATGTCATGGGGTTGTTGCGAGGATTGCTCAGGGTTGTGTTCAAGATTTTCTTGAATGTAGCTATTTGTTTCAATTCTGATTCTTTCTTCTTCGGCCTTCTTAGCAATTTCCTCTTCTGACTTCTTAGCAAGTTCTTTTTCAGCAGCCCTTTCTTTTGCAGCTTCCTCCACATCTTTCTATGTTATTATCTCAGTCTCTTGCTCGTCATGTTCAAAGTCGAACATCATCTGATCCTCTTGCTGCTCTTGCTCCGTAGATTCCTTGGTGGTGGCACCAGTTCCCTTATCGGGTTGATTAACCGTATCAAGAACTGATGTAAGAGGAACACCACCACTGGAACCTCCAGGGCCTTTCAATTGTTGAAGTTTAAACTCTTTAGCAGCATGCTCCTTTCTAAGTTGATTTAGAGTTTTCTGGTATTCTTTGTCTCTATCTTTAGGATCATACTCAACATCTGAGTCTTCTTGTTAGGTCACTATAAGTTAACACAAGAATCAATATGTAAGAAATTAGGTAGAGATAGATTGGATGAACACACAAACACACACACGAATGATATATGGAAAAGTTTATGCGTAGAGTGTATTATGAAGTGAACAACCAACCCTCAAATGAGGGTTTACAAGACTATTTATAGGGGAAGGGAGCTAGGGCAACACATCTAGTCCCTTCCTTTCTTATTGGGCTTTTGCATAGGCTCATGGGCCTTCTACATGAGCCTAGCCTTAATTACTAACATAAAAGCCTATTTAAGCAACCTATTACATATTAATGACTAACACTTGAAATACAAGTTAGGAGTGATTCCAACAATCTCCCCCTAAGTGTTAGTGATGACTCTAGCAATCTTGAATAAGTTGTTGGTGATGATGTAATAGCGGTTGCTTTGACGTATTCTAGCATTCTTCTTTCTTGTGAGAAGAAGTGCCTTGATTCCAACAATCTCTCCAAAGTAAGGATCTTGTTTCTTTTGAAGTTTTCAGCTTTGACGTCTTTGTATTCTTTGTTCTTTGTTATGATGTAGATGTGGTGATAGTATGTGATTGTCTACATCAGGTCCGCTACGTTGCTCAGATGTCTCCACGTCTCTCTCCAATATGCTCACACGCCCTTTGACTTTGGATTTCAGATGTGATGTAGTTCTCTAGTCTTTAAACTTTGTAGATTCTTTGGCTTAGATGAAGAATCATTTTGACTTTGAGTTGACCCTATTGAGAGAACTTCATTTGTGTTGTTGTTGATATGAGCATGTGGAGAGTCAGCACGATCCTTCCTCCCAGGATCATCCATCAGAAAAACATAGAAATGGGTTAGTGAAAAACACCAATCGATCACGATGGTCTTTTCTTAGAGAATTAACAACTACGATTGTTTTACTGATGAATGTCTTGATTCCATTCACCTTGGTCGAGCGAATCAGCCGTCCGAATCCTGTGGAGGGACAGTTGGCATTACATTGAACAAGTTCAAGTAATGACCCACATCTTCAGGACTCGATTCTTGAAAGGAATCTCCTTAGCGGGATTTCCAGCACTTATAAGTTCGAACTTCGAGGGTGTTAACAGGATAGTGTGAAAACACATATCTAATTCTAGCAAATGTTGTTCTTGAACTAGAGTTCCTCAAGTAGGATAACACGATGTACCGAAGTACATCTACAGTTCAGGTGAGTCGCTGAGGTACACCGAAGCATCACCTCACGACTGTAGACCATTTGAGACAACTGTTGGAATCACTCCTAAACAGTATTTCAAGTATTTATATTTCATATGTAATAGGTAGCTTTATTATGGCCTTTATGTTTGTTTAAGGTCAAGCTTATGTAGAAGGCCCATAAGCTTGATCCAAGCCCAATAAGGAATAGGGAAGGAGAGGGAGTGTTGCCCTAGCTCCTTGCCTATATAAACTCTTGTAAACCCTCATTTGAGGGTTGGTTGTTCAAGTTTTCTCTTCATTCACATACATTACGCCTAACTGTCTCTTAGTTTATATGTGTGTGTGCTTGATACTTGTTCATCCGCCTTTATCTCTTCTCTTATAACTTGTGTTTGTAAAACTAGTGACCTAACAGTGGTATCAATCGCCAAATAGTTGGGTGTACTCGTTTGTTTTTGAAGTTTTGGTTTTGGGTCTTACGCGTAAATATAACGCAATCTTTGGTTATCTTAAAAACTCGTTTTTTACACTTTTTAATCCAAGATTCTTGTACTTTCAGTGTTTTGAGGTGTTAAAATACTTGTTTTTAGCAAAAAGTTTCAAACTTTACGCGTGGATTTACGTTTTTAAGCTTGTTTTTGTTCGTGGGTGTCGTTCTACGCGTAACCCGTCTAGCAGTTTTGGTACATCAAAATTCACACTTTTGTGTTCTTTTGGTACTATTGAAGCTATTCCATAACAAAAAACTGGTTTAGAAACACATTTGGGCAGAATCAAAGTTACGAGTAATCCTACGCGTATCAAAACCCTAATATTACGCGTAAGATTTTCCTTGGTTTGATCTTCAATTTTCTGGTTTATTCCGTGTTTTCTTACTTGGATAAGTCTGAAAATACGTCGACTTTGGATATCTTTTGCACTGTGAAGTGTAAAAGATCATTTGGGCAAAAACCCTAAAATTACGCATAAGCATAAGCTTACGCGTAGAAATTCTACGCATAAGATTCACTTTACGCGTAAACTTAGGTCTACGCATAAGGTAATCCTACGCCTAACTTTCTACGCCTAACTTTTGTCTACGCATAAATTTAGTGCTTTTATCCTACTTACGCGTAAGCTAAATCCTACGCGTAACTCCTTTGTTACGCGTAACTTTTGGTGTTTTTACGCATAAGTGCTACTTGGTTCTTGTTTTTTCTACGCCTAAGGATACTTCATCAACAAAGGTTCATTCGACTACAAAGATCCAATTTTACCACACAAGTTTATCATCATGTCTCAACCACCATACTCTAACTATTTCCCTCACACTTATAATCATCAACAACAACAACAACAACAATTAACTCCACAACATCAACAATGGAATCAACAACAAGCTATTTATCAACAACAATTTAATCAGCAACATACTCCACAACTTGGTGCAATTCCACAACCACAAATGGTTCAACCACAACCAAGCCTTCAAGTTCAACCCTACACAACCGATTTCAATCAACATCCATCACGGACCACTATGAAGGAACCCACTTGGTTTGCAAAGATGTGTGAAGCTTTAAGCAGCCAACAATCAATTCATGAAGCTGGATCACTTGATAGACCTCCAATGCTCACTCCAGGAAACTACGATCAATGGGTGATAAGGTTCTTTAGGTTTTGTGATCTAAAGAAGCCACATGGAAAGTTCTTAAAGAAGGTTATCTTGGAAGGTCCATTTGAAATGCCTACTGTCATTGTACCCGGAGATCCAACTGCTGTTCCACCAAGAGATGAACAAACCAACATTGCTACTGTTGCAGATTTAAATCCTACAGAACTTCTACACTATGAAGCTGATGAACTTGCAATGGAATACATCCTCTTAGGATTACCAAACCCAATTCTTCGTAGTGTCGATGCTCAAAAGACTGCACAAAAAATGTGGGATCATATTCGTCTTCTTATGGAAGGATCTGTACTCAATCAGGAGGATTTGGAATCCAAAATTTACTTGGCTTATGAACACTTCATGATTGAACCTGGAGAGACACTCGAGTCATATCATCATCGATTTTCAGATATCATCAATGATTTGGATAAACACAACATCATCATGCCAAGAATTGCAGTGAATACTAAGTTCCTGAGTAGTCTTGGTCCAGAATGGGAGAAGTATGTCATTTTTCTCCGTCAAGCGAAGAATATGCATCATTCTACTTATGGATTGTTGTATGATTACTTGAAGCCTCATGAAAAGGAAGTTGATCGGGAAAGGATTCTCCGTGCTCAAATTGCTAAACAGTCACAACCGGACAATCAACAACTTGCCTTGTATGCTCAACAGAATTATCCCTCTCAACCAGCAACTCAACCAACTGCTTCAAACACACCTTCACAGTCACAACCTCAACAAAATCAATTGGTTCCATACAGCAACAATGCTCAAGCATATGTCAGTGAAGCGACTGAGGAAACAGATCCGTTCGAAGCATTGCAACAAGGATTTGTGATGATTGCTAATGCTTTTGGCCGTTACACCAACAAATCCAACAATCGTATTCGTTCCTCATCTAACACACGGACTCAAGCTGTTGTGAACAATGGACGTGTTGAAGTTCAGAATCGTGATTATGGTCGTCAGATGGGCGGTGGTCAAGGGTTTAATGCTGTGGGTAGGAATAACAACAGAGCTCAAGTGGTGGAACAGGGAAATGCTCAGAATCGGTTAAATGGTCTTCGATGCTACAACTGCAATGAGAAGGGACACTTGGCTAATGCATGCCCAAAGCCAAGGACTAGGGGCAGTGCTTATTTCAAAGAGGCCTTACTTTTGGCTCTTAAGGATGAAGCTGGTGGATCTCTTACAGACAAAGAAAAGAGCTTTATGGCAGATGCAGACTCAGATGATGATATGGAGGACTTGCAGGCTAATGCAGCTGTTATGTTGATGGCTAATATGCATGAGCTGCACATGAGTGATACAGGCCCAGTGTATGACACTGATGGCTTGTCTCAGGTACCCGAACAAACCATCATCATATCTGAACTAATATCTCCGCCAATATCTGAATCCGGCACGGATCAGACTGTTCAAAATGAGTCTTCTACATCTTCTTCTGATGATTTTCAAGTTAACCCTGTAGTAACATTTGACGATCAAGATGACCTTATGGTTTCCTTTGATAATCAAATTGACTCCGTGGTCATACTTGAGGATCTAAAGAATGATCATGTTGAGACTCACGTTGAACAAGATGATCTGTTGCCTCATCCGGATTTTGCTCGGTTAATTCAAGACCATAAAATCAAAATGGAGGAATGTTATGCATTAAATCAATCCTTAAAAAGTAAAAATGCACTGTTAACCAAGGATTTTGAATGCTTACAAATGCAACTCAACTTTTTCAAAACTCAAGAAAACCGTGAAAAAGGTTTTGAAGCCGCCTTTGCAAAATCTCATCAAAACGAAAAATATTTAGAGAGACAGATGCGTGATCTAGCCGCCTCGAAGAATGCTTTGTTGTCTGAATTAGAACAACTGAAACACGAACATAAAAAGCAAATTAACGCTCTCACCTTGGAAAATCAAAAAGCTAAGGCTGAGTTGTTAAATTGTCAAAAACAGTTCTCCGCATACAAAAAGCATTCAACGAATCGGGTAGATGACCTTCTTGAAGAAAATCTCGGCTTGCAAAACAAACTTAAAGAGTTTAAAACTGTTGTTTACAAACATGGTGAATCCGTAACAGCTATTGAAAAGTTTACCTTAAAACCCAATCCAAAAGGATATGGAAAAAATCTAGCTGATTACAAACCAAAGCTTTCACTAAAAACATTCAAACCAACTCCTGAAGTTTCCAGTGCAGAATACAAAATTGATAATACTGTCATGAGTGTTGTTGAATATCATCGTCAAGAGGAATTAGATGCAGAAGACGAGAGTCGATCAAAATTAAAAAATGTTGTTTACAACAAACCTTTTAATTATAAAAAAGCGGTCACTTTCGTCACACCAACGGATTCTTCTAACACACCAAGGGTTATCATCAAAACACCTGAGTCTTCTAATGTTAATCCCAAAACAGAATTTGCACAAACTTATGGTCCTTTACCTTCCATTAGTGAAGTAAACTCAAAACCTGAAAATCGAAAAATCCTTCGATATTTTGACATTTTCATGGCTGACCTCAAAATTTTACAACATGAGATAGAATATCGATCTGAAATCAAAGTTGAACATTTTCAATCGCCTCTGGCGCGAGAACAAAGAGACATCTTTCAGAAAAATCTTTTACCTAATGTTAAAAACTTGAAAAGTTGTGCAATTGCCTGGGAAAAGGATTTTCATAAGGAACTTGGGGTAATGAAAAACGTTTTCGAGAAAACAGAAACATCTATTTCGAACACAAAACGCAAAAAGAAACTATTGAGAAAAGATGTTGATCGACTCTTGGAAGATGTTATCTGTGCTGATATCCATAATGTTGTGTTACTTCATGCCTTGCCATTTGCATCTGATTATATCTCTGCTGATATTGTTGAAACTGTTGTTACTGTTGAGAACACCGATAATGTGCTTCAGATCGAGTCTTTAAAAGCTGAAAATAAACGATTACACACGGAAATTTACAATGCAAAACGTCGTCTTCATTGGTGTGAAAAAGATATTCACAACCATCAACTCAGTTTTCAAAAGAAAATCGCTCAATTGAGTGCAAAATCTTCTGATCCTAAAATTGAGCAACTGGATGATCAAAACGTGTCTTTGAAAAGTCAAATCTCAAAATATGAACAAGAACTTTTAAAAGTTAAATAGGAATATGGTGTCATATTTGATTTACTCAAAAAGACTCGACTTGAAGCATCAAACGAACTTGATCACTATCTTGCTCACACTAGAGAAGTTATGAATTTTGCTGGTAATATTCGTTCTGAAAATCAAGATCTGATTCACACCATCTCTAAGTTACGGGAAATGTTAGGAAAGTATGAACAACTTCCGCCTACTGTGATTAAGAGATTAGCACCAGTCACACTTAGTAATCGTGAACCTAGAATTCCCACTGCCAAATCACAAGTTGCTAATGTGTTTCCCTCTACTGAAACAGGAATAGTTGCATCTTTTCCAAACGTCCGCACTTCACAGCCTAGGAGCACTCAATCGAAGAATAGGAAGTTGCGACCTAAGAAAAGATCAATAAGGAATGCTAAAGTAGAAGAACACCCTAGGACTCTGAATAAAAATCATGTTGCTTCCACTATAGATGTTACGTCTGGCAAATGTAATAGAAATAGTGATGTAACGAATGCTAAACCGTTAAGTACTTTTGATATTCAGTCTGATGCACCTTGTGTTATTTGTCGAAAGAGTATGAATTCTGATTGTCATGACAAATGTGTTGCTCAAGCTATAATCTCTAGATTACGGAATCCTAAGAATCGGAATACCTCTAGGCCCACTAATCATTCTAAATCTGTGCTTGGTAAACCACCTTCTTTAGATTCTCAGGCAACCATTGCTATCACAGTAGCTACCGCTTCACCTCCTAAGAATGTAGTACCACCTAGTGCTTTCACTAAGACTAAAGCAAAGAGTAGTTACATATGGCAGAAATGGATATATAACACACTAGGATTTAAGTGGATGCCTAAAATTCTCAATGTGTGTATGTCTAATATACCTGCTTCGGAACCCTCTAACATCTCGGGTTCCACATCTACTTCTATTCCATCTGTGTCGTCTGTGTGTAATGCAGGTGATACAGATCATTCTCTGGATTGTTGATAGCGGATGTTCCCGACACATGACAGGCAACCTTAAACTGTTATCAAACTTTATTGCAAAGTTCATTGGCACTGTCAGATTCGGGAACGATCACTTCGCAGCCATCATGGGCTACGGAGATTATGTTAATGGGAACATTGAAATCAGCAGGGTTTACTATGTGGAAGGCCTCGGTCACAATCTGTTTTCAGTAGGTCAATTTTGTGATGGAGATTTGGAGGTTGCTTTCAGGGAGAAAACTTGTTTCATTCGTGATCTACAAGGAAATGACCTTATGTCTGGCTCGCGTAATTCTAGTCTCTACACTATCTCTATGCAAGACATGGTTGCTTCCTCTCCCATCTGCTTACTTTCTAAGGCAACATCAACAAAATCCTGGCTATGGCACCGTCGTCTCTCACATCTTAACTTTCAAACCATCACCAACCTTGCTCGACACAAACTAGTTGAAGGACTCCCACGATTCCGGTACTCAAAAGATCACCTTTGCTCAGCCTGAGAACAAGGGAAAAGCACTCGTGCTCATTTTCCTTCAAAGGTGGAACACAGCTCTCTGCATGTGCTTCATCTTCTTCACATGGATTTGTGTGGCCCGATGCGTGTGCAAACGATCAACGGCAAACGCTACATCTTAGTAATTGTTGATGACTACTCACGATGGACTTGGGTCTACTTCCTTCGTAGCAAAGACCAAGCTCCATAAATGATCATCACCTTTCTCACAAAAATACAGGTTCAGCTCCGCAACACCGTCCGAATAATCAGAACAGACAAAGGAACTGAATTTGTTAACAAAACCATTCGTGAATTTTATGAGAAAGTGGGAATTCAGCATCAAACATCTATTGCACGTACACCTGAACAAAACGGAGTTGTTGAAAGACGAAACCGAACGTTAGTGGAAGCTGCAAGAACAATGTTAATCAATGCTAAACTTCCAGATTACTTATGGGCAGAAGCTGTATCTACTGCATGCTATACTCAAAACCGTTCTATGATCACAAAACGCCACAACAAAACACCTTTTGAGCTTGTCCACAACTATAAACCGAACCTCAAACACTTTCATGTATTTGGATCCCTTTGCTATCCGAATAATGATCGTGATGATTTTGGAAAGCTCAAAGCCAAAGCTGATATTGGAGTCTTTATTGGATACTGTGACAATTCTAAAGGTTTCCGAATCTGGAATCGTCGAACTAAGGAGGTAATGGAAACGATTCATGCTCATTTCGATGAACTCACGGAGATGGCTTCTGAGTATAACAGCTTAGAACCCGGTCACAACCGTTTAAACTTCCCTCAACCCCCATCATCAGCTGAAGAAAGCCCTCAGCTAACTCGTCAACAAATGGAAAGGTTATTTGCTCCTCTGTTCTGTGACGATATTGATGAACGTGCTCCTGGTGTATCCGCTGTTTCCGCTGCACAACCTGATAATATTCCTATACCTGATACACCTGCTACAACAACTACTGTTGACGATGCACCTACACCAATTGACTCCAACACAACAGTTGAACATACCGCCTCCAACAATGATGAACCAGCTGATGATATTCTGAATGAAGTACCCCCACCTGCAGATTTTGATCCAAATGCGTTTTTCAATCCGTTTGCTAATGAGACTGCTGCACCAGATGTCGCGGAATCTTCAACAAACCATTTGAATCCTCAGAATCTGCACAATGTATACCAACATCAACCCTCTACACATAGATGGACAAAAGACCATCCTCTGGCTAATATTATTGGCAACCCGAATCAACCAGTCGTTACGAGACAACGTCTTCACTCAGATGGTGAACACTGCATTTATGCACTCACTGTCTGCCAATCTGAACCTAAAAACATTAAGGATGCAATGACAAAAGACAACTGGATTGAATCCATGCAGGAAGAACTCAACCAATTCAAATGTCTTGAAGTATGGGAACTGGTTGAAAGACCAACAGGGGTCTACGTCATTGGTTTAAAATGGATTTGGAAAAACAAATTGGATGCTGAAGGGAATGTTATCCGAAACAAGTCACGGCTAGTTGCTAAGGGTTATCGTCAGGAAGAAGGAATAGACTTTGAAGAATCTTTTGCTCCGGTTGCTCGTCTTGAGGCTGTTCGGATATTTCTCGCGTTCGCGGCTCATATGAACATGACGGTCTATCAGATGGATGTCAAAACGGCGTTTCTCAATGGGCAAATTAAAGAAACGGTCTATGTCAGCCAACCAGATGGATTCGTTGATCCTGAGTTCCCGAACCATGTCTACAAACTGAACAAAGCTCTTTATGGTCTCAAACAAGCCCCTCGGGCATGGTACGATAAGCTATCATCTTTCCTCATTGCCAATAATTTCACCAAAGGCTCGGTTGACCCAACTCTTTTTATACAATATTACGGGGCACATATCTTAATTGTTCAAATTTACGTGGATGACATCATTTTTGGGTCTACACATAAAAAGTTTTCAATCGCTTTTGCAAAACTAATGAAGAAAATTTTTGAAATGTCCATGATGGGTGAACTTACGTTCTTTCTAGGACTGCAAGTTCATCAATCACCCCGTGGTATTTTCCTGAGTCAGTCCAAATATGCCCTTGAATTGTTAAACAAATTTGGAATGAAAACCTGTGATACTTATGCCACACCAATGACTCATACCAAGAAGTTAGACGCTGATTTACATGGGAAATTAGTGGACCCTACCAAATACCGAAGTATTATTGGGTCCCTCATGTATCTAACAGCTAGCAGACCTGATATTGTCTTTGCCGTTTATCTATGCTCCCGTTATCAGTCGCGACCAACTGAAACCCACCTCTCTGAGGCTAAAAGAATCCTCCGATACATCAAGGGAACCATTAACTTGGGGATCTGGTATCCGAAGGATTCTGGTTTTGAACTAATCGCTTTTTCAGACGCTGACCACGCAGGATGCTTAGACTCAAGGAAAAGTACTTCAGGAGCTCTACAATTTCTCGGTGATAAACTGGTGTCTTGGCAATCAAAGAAGCAGGATTGTACATCGTTGTCATCAACTGAAGCAGAATATGTAGCCATGTCCGCGTGTTGTGCTCAAGTCATTTGGATGAGAACACAACTCAAAGACTATGGTTACGTATTTGACAGAATCCCGATGTACTGCGACAATCGGAGTGCCATTGCAATCTCGTGCAACTCAGTTCAGCACTCGAAATCAAAGCACATCGATCTACGCTACCATTTCATCAAGGACCACGTGGAACAGGGTACCGTTGAACTATACTTTGTGGGTACTGAATACCAATTGGCAGATCTGCTCACCAAAGCTTTGCCTCCCGCTAGGTTTAATGAGTTGGTCCACCGAATTGGTATGAGGTGTTTGACTCAAGAGGAATTGGATGACCTCTTAAAACAGTCTTAAAAACCTGTCAAACACCAAAACATCTTTTGTAAATAAATTTTTCAAAAACAAAATACAAAAATATAAAATCCGATAAAACAACAAAAATATTCTCCTAATCTATCTTTCTTTCAACATGGCAAGTACATTTCTTCCGTCAACACTTTAATCTTTCAAAATTCAGTATTTTTCCGATCAAGTGTTGAGGGGGAGAAAATAATCTATTAACTGTTTCAAAACATCTGTGTACTTGCATGTTATCACATCTCGGTTGATTCTGTTACTAATGGTGGTACATTTTCTGGTTCAAAGACACTCCTCGGACTTAAATTAATAACCTTTCATTATTTTCTCAAGTTGAGGGGGAGTGTCGTCATGTTTCTTTCCTAAAATCGTTGTTTGATAACCAAAACGGAAGTTATATGGCTTTGGATGAAAAAGGAAAAGGTAGAGGGACCAATACTACCAAAAGTTTAAAGTTAACTTTAATAAAACACCTCTCACCTAATTCTTTCACTCACATTTATTACTAAACCTAAACTCATCTACGCCTAAGATTCATTCAAGAAATCCGTTGTTCTGATCATCAAATTGTAAGTGTTTTAATGATCTAAACATGGTTTTAAGCTAAGGGTTTAAATATCACGCAAATCCAACGGCTAAAAAGTGTGTTACGCGTGATTATGTGTTCTACGCATAAGCGTATGAACACATAATCATTGTGTGTGTGTTTTTGGTTATATGGTTTGTGTCAAAACGTTTCTTATACATCATGAATACCATTTTAACCATCAAAACCCACCCAGAAACACGTTTTAATGATTTTTGAAAATTAGGGTTTATGAGTTGATTTGGGTTTTTCAAAATGTGATGTGTTTTGGTCAATAAGGTTGTTGGGTTATGGTTATAAGGTGTTGAATTGATCATTTCCATAGTTGGTAACCACTCAGAAACACAAATTGGTTGACAATTTGAAACTAGGGTTTAAAGTTCACAACTTTTGGGCATTTTTGATTCACAACAATTTTGATGTTATAACTTGGCCTAAAGACTCTACCAACACTCTTGAACTACCAGAATTAAAATGGTGCATATCCTATGGCTAAAAGTGATACGCGTAAATCTCAACCCTTAGGGTTTTGACCTACGCGTATGACTTTCTACGCGTAACCTTTAAAGAATGATTCATGCCATGTATTGTTGTTAAAATAAATATGTGTGCTAATATTGATGATTTGATAAATTTATTTCAGGATTGCTACGCTTAGAATTCAGAATCAAGGTCATTTGATTATCTACGCATAAGGATTACCCTACGCGTAGTCATGTTACGCGTAAGAATAATCCTACGCATAACAGCTACGCGTAAGGTTCTACAATGGACTACGCGTATCCTGTGAAGGATATGCGTAAACAGTGACCTCTACGCATAAGGTCAACTCTTACGAGTAGCCTTACGCGTAAGGTTAATATATGCCTACGCATAAGCTCTACGCATAAGGTCTCCTTTTCCTACGCGTAACATTTCTTACGCGTAAGTTAGGATTCTACGCGTAAGTCTACGCCTAAGCATATATCATACCTGTCTACGCATAACTTTGCCAAAACTACGCTTAACCCTATATTGACCTTCATGATGAATTTTTACTTGTACAAACTTGTAAATAAACTAATCATATCATCACGAATCCTAAAATGTCACTAATAAACTTAAATCATTTGATATGTTGTGAACAATAAGTGATAAAATAAACTTTAAAACTTAAAGTTAACTAACTCACGAAACATTTCACGACATTATTGAACTGTTGAACATACAAGTGACTTAGGACTCGTAACAATCATTGACGCTGTACATTCAATAACCAGACAATAAGACCTTCTGTTGACTAACATTATGTCTTTCGATATGTTGGTTATTTTGGCTAATGTTATTTCAGACCACGACATGGCTGAACAAATGAATGTGGATGCACCTGAAGTTCTCTCCATTGCTGATATCTATCCTCATGGCTATCCAATGAAGATAGGAAAGAATAACCTCCGTGTTGACTTTGACACCCTCACTTGCTCTGAATCTTCGTGTCTTATTGCTATTGATATTCTGAGGACTCATCCGTATCAGAACATGCTTACACACTCTGCAACTGTTCCTGAGATCTACATCCAACAGTTCTGGAACACTATGGAAAGGGTCAAAGGACAAACTGCTGTGACGGTGACTCTGAATCACAAACAAGTCACCATTACACCTGCAGACTTAAGGGCTGTTCTCCTAATTCCTGAAGTCGATCCAACCAAACTATATGCCTCACCTGCTGAAGAGCTCACTCTCCAATTCTTAATCAATATCGGTTATGACGAGGCTACAGGAGTAATCAACAAGCACTCTCACGTAGAGCTTAAGAGTATTCCTCAACCCTGGAGAACTCTCTACATGATCATCACCAAGTCTGTTTCTGGTCGTGACAGCGGCTATGAGCACCCTAAGCTCATGGAACTGCAAATATTCTGGGCATTGGTCAACAAGAAACACATCGCTATCGAAGCTCTGATTTGGGATGACATGATGTCATTTCTCAACAAACTTGGCTCAAAGATTCCTTACATCAGATATACTAAATTATTGATCCAGAGAGCACTTGGACTTCATCCTGACATTCCCAAGAGGCTCAATGACCTCGACAATCACGACATGTTGACGGAACCTATTCTTTCTGTCAGAATCAAGGAAACGTCTACAAAGAAACAAGGTGCTGTGCTGCCAGATTTCCTTATAACTGAAGATGTCAGAAAGCTCGAATCATACAAAAGGTATCTGGAAGCAGTCAGACAAGGCAAAGTTGGTCATCTCGACGAAAAATCTTCTGGTACACCTGTAAGGAGAACCAGAAAAGGAAGTGCTGGAAGTGTCACAAGTACAGATAGTCAAAGGAATGTTCCAAAGAAGAAACCTATTCCAAAGAGGAAACCCACCCCTAAGAAGAAAGTTCCTTCTCAGGAAGCCACTCCGATCCTTTCACTTGAACCGCAAAGACAGCTCAGGGACGAGGACTCTGAGGATACTGACACAGATGAAGAGATCACATTCTCTGAAACTGCAAAGGATGAAAATCCCTCAGTACCAAAACCTCCAAGTCCTCAAACTATTAAAGGGAAGACTCCTGCACTTGTACCTCAGGATGAAAGCTCTGAAGATGAAGAAGAGCAATTGGATCAAGCATACAGGAAGAAGTTTCACAAATTCAGACACCTTCAAAAGGCCGAAGAATTTGCTAAAGATCAAATGGGTGGCCTCGGAGGATCAAGTGGAGCTGCCCACTCCTCTCCAGATCCTGATACGGTTAATCGACCCGATAAGGGATCTGGTGCCACCACTCTTCTGCAACAACAACAGCCTGTGGAGGACACTATTGTGTATGATTTTGAGAAACAGGTAACTGAGAAAGAAAAGTCCAAGGATGACGAGGATGATTATACAAAGTTTCTTCCCGACAGTCCAACACACTCAAAGGAGAAAACCTCAGAAACTCCTAAGGACATGAAGTCTCCTCATGTCTCCTCATCATCGGACTCTTCATCTCATTCATCACCACCACCATCAACGAAGTCAACCAGATCATCATCCAAATCCGTGAAGAAACCACCTAAATCTTGGATTTCTCAAACACATGCAAGAATTGTGAAAGCTGTCAAACAAGTTAGAAAGAAGGACATGCTCCACAGAAAACTTAATTGGTATGCTGAACAAATGCAGTACTTACATGATGAGAATGACAAGATGCGGAAAGATAGGAAAGCTATTCAGGAATTCATGAGAAGTCATCGTCAGGAGGAACTGAATGAAATGATTGAAGGTTACACTCAAAAGTACCTTCAGGATATCGTTCCTAAAGTCCAAAAGGAACTGGAGAAGTCAGCAAGAGATCAAACCCACAAGTTTCTTCTCGACACTGTCCCCGGTGTGACTAGAGAAGTATTTTCCAGACAACTCACCCCTAACATCGTCGCATTGGTTAAACATACAATGGCCAAAGAAGCTGATCTCTCTGAATCTGAGTTAATCGCTAAACTAGTGATGCAAATGTCAAAGCGATCTGGAACGTTTACTTCGGATGAAGCTAAATTTTTCGAAGGTCTACTTGCTTTTCAACTCAGTTCATCATGCAAGGAGTCAGCCGATCAACCCAAACGGCCAAGAGATGACGATGATAAGGATAAGGACTCTGCACCTAAACGTCAGAAGCAGTCTGGTCAATCTACATCTATGCCACCTCCTCCACCACGGACTTCTTCTCAACAAAAGTCTCCTCCACCTCGGTCTTCTACTGATAAACCTCGGGACGATTCCGAGTTACCACCCCTGACTCAGAAAACCGGTGATCACTTTGAGTATACGGGTGGTGATGATGAAGAGGTCCTTGAGCCCCGACAACAACCCACCTCACCCAAACAAGTGCAGAAACCAGTATCATCATCAAAGCCTTCCAAAAAGAAGAAGCAGACGACTCAGCCCGGAGTCGTATCATGGCTAGATGACGATAAAACCGAAGAGTTTGAATGGTTCTCCACACTTGTCAATCAAACTCCCTACCCTGATGAAGGCCAAGAATTGGTAGACGGTTCTACATTGGAGCACGCAAAAATTTTGCAAGAAAAGTTCCATGTGACGAAAATGACAAAATCCGAGTTGAAGCGAATCAAAAATGAAGCTTTTCAACTATGGAAAGACAGCTCTGAAAGCGCCCTCGAGGTCGAATATCATCTTGAGAACATCGCTCGAGCTATGTCTAACAACATGGATTGGCTCAATCCGGAAGCAAACATTGACTTCACACAAAGGGACAACCCTCCATACTACACCGACTGGACCAAACCTCTACCGACCATTGCCCAAGCAGACGAACCAAGGATTCCCTTCCGATATTTCTTCAACAATGACCTGGAATTTCTTCTCCATGGTGGCGATGGTTCGAGAAAATACACTACATCATTGACTCTTCCATTCCCAGCGGCCATTTACTCAAACTGCATAGCTATCGAGGAACGTGCAACTCACTTGTTTTCTGACAACGTGCAAGCATACGACCAAGATGCATTGTATGGGATTCATCATTGGCCTGAACGCCGAAGAATCTACTACAGAAGCTGCCTGGTTCAGAAGTCTCAACATGCAGTGTATAGCTCTAAGGACATCGTGGCCATCAAACACATTGATCTCAAGTCTAAGTGGGACTACACATTCTTAAAGAATATCATAGTCAAACGACAAGATGAACAGGACTATGAATTCTCCGAAGCTGACTTTGAGAACTTGTCCCTCAACGACATCGAAGACATGTATCTTGCCAAAGTACAGGGTCGTATGAGACAATTCTCGACTGAAGTTCAACGTGAATTTATCAAGTCAGTTCTCATCTTCATTAGACGCATCGTGATCAAAGAACGTGTCGAAGATATCCAGATGGCTGTTGAATCATATCAGAAACGTGTAAACTTCACTCCACCACAGCTTGATCTTCCCGACATCAACCAGCTTACACAACTCACGCTCATCAGCAAACCTTTCAGCGTTGTTTACCGCATTGAACTTCGAAGAAACTGCTTAATGGCGTGTAGTGAACTCCACAAATTTGGGGATCATACCTTGAAGCTGGTTAGGGATGGATTGGCGTACAGATTGAAGGATATTCGCCTGAAAGTTGGGAATCCTAAGCGCTGGAATTCTCAGGAAAGGAGGGATGTGAGACGTATCATCACCATGATTGATGAACGGTTGTTCAGAAGGGATCAGTTCAGACGATTGGAAAGCTATGTTGGTGGTCGACTCAGGAGAAACATCATCGGCTTTCAACGCCCTGTGCGCACTCCTGGGAATATCACTGCACTTCCTGGTACCCCTTAAATGGTTTCCTTCATATAATTTTGGATGTGTGATTATATATGTCGATGGCTTGTGCACACATAATAGTGTACAACCCGTATCTGTCAAGAAAGGACCCTGTGGTACGCCTCAGTGCCACAATCCTTATAAAAGGAGCGAAAGCTTCTTATTTTTGAGTAAAACCTATCAAACCTTTCACTTTTCAAGGTTTTGCTCAAAAAGACAAGTACTTCCCCATATGATTTTTCAAAACCTCAACCGTTTATATCACTAGTTGAGGGGGAGTATTTGATTTAAAACTTTGTTCACAAATTGTTCATAAGTGGTCGTCTTCCCGCAACACTCGAAATGGTCATATTTATTCTCAAACGTTTCAAAAATAACATTTTAATATGCCATTTTTGAGGGGGAGAAAATTTGTGTGATAAGAAATATGTTGTGAATGCAAATGAATCTGTGAACTTCAGACTTAAACAACGAATTGACGGTACTAAACTGTTAGTAACTCGAAAAGACTTGTCCTGGACGGGTAAGAATTTCAAGCTAGTTCGCTAGTGATGTAAACGTGTCTCGCAAAGGACTTGTCTGAGTAGAAAGTACCATTCGAGAAACTTTTGATAGACATGAACTCTGACGGGTTTGACAACCTTCCAAGGTTTGTCTACACCTTCAAGGTAGTTATTAGAGCTAGTTGTCACCTAAAAGCTGACAATATATCTCTCTAACTATTCAACGTAACCGTGTCTCGTGGGAGATTGTCTATCTTTAGTGGATCAATTCAAAAAGTGCGCGCTCTTTCCTCACTGTGCATTTAACCATTAAAACTATTAAGCACATGTGGAGGGGGAGTATTTATGCAAAAACTTATCTCTCACAGTGGTTCAAACATGTTTTTCATTTACAAACCCTTTGAGAGATATTTTCACATACAGTGGTTTTAATGGCAAACATAGGTTAGTCTTGGAGATATAAGGTGACTAAGGTTAGGAATAACCGTCCTATGATCCGCCAGAGCCGGAGGGATCTACCCAAGGACACTACCATTGGTTAGTGTTAGAAGTCCTTAGGAATGATTGTGAAAAAAGGAGAAAATGAGAATCGGAGAAAGAAGGAGTTGAAGAATCAAAAGGAAATGTAAAGTAAAGGGTGAAAAGAAATAGCCCTCCAGATTATTCAACTTAGGGCAGACACCGGGTTCAATTCATATGCTACTGGTTGTCACTTAGTGACACCGGTATTGAAGATTAAAAGTCGTCATGGACCCAGTGACGCATGCACTAAACCTTCTTAGCCACTCAAGTTTCTCTCAACAGAAGCTTGTTTCATTCTCACAGGGAACCCTACATAAACTATTGGCTTTCTCTTAGAGATTGCTGGTATTGAAGAAGGAGACCCTCTCCCTAGTCTCCGCTCAGGAAAACCAAAACGCACTATTGAGTCTAGAGCCACGAGATTCATCAAAAGATCTCTTAGGAACACTTGACATTTAATCACTTGATGATCAACAAATAAGATCATCAGTGGTTCATATCGAGTCCTTCACAGATCTTAGCAATCCGTCGAGAACATTTATGAGAGGATCACATCTGTGATCCTCAGTGATTGAATGGAAACTCCTGCCAGGGCCAACATCAAACAGCCCTGACAGCAGGTCACTTCGGTAACTCCCCGTGGATTACGCGGAGTGTGTCTCATACGGTCTACAGTCGTGAGGTGATGTTTCGGTGTACCTCAGCGACTCATCTGAACTGTAGATGTACTTCGGTACATCGCGTTATCTCACTTGTGGGACTCCAGTTCAGGAACGGCCTTGTAAGAATTAGAGTTGTGTTTTCACACTATGCTGTTAACACTCTCGAAGTTCAAACTTGTAAGTGCCGGAAACCGCTTATTACTAACCGTTTGAAATGTTTTCTTCTTATGGAAGCTCCGGAGCGGGATGATCGTGCTGATTCTTCTCATGCTCACGCCAACATCATAACTAATGGAAGTTCTATTCGAATGCAACACAACAGTCAAAATGATTCTTCATCAAATCAAAGAATCTACAAAGTCAAAGACTTAAAGAACTTCATCAGTATTGAATTCCAACGTCATAGAGCGTGTGAGCATGTTGAAGAATGACGTGGAGACACTGGAGCAGCGAAGCAGACCTGAGGCAGACTGATGCAGACAACAACATACTATCACTTTCACCACAAAGAACAATGATCAAAGAACAAAGTTAAAGATGACGTCAAAGCATAACTGTTCAAAGATAACTATCTCTCTACACTGGGGATATTGTTCGAATCAAGGCAATTCCTCTCACAAGAAAGAAGAATGTCAGAAGACGTCACAGCTACTATTACATCAACGCCTTCACCGTTTATATTCATATATACTTGAGGGGGAGATTGTTGGAATCACTCCTAAACAGTATTTCAAGTATTTATATTTCATATGTAATAGGTAGCTTTATTATGGCCTTTATGTTTGTTTAAGGTCAAGCTTATGTAGAAGGCCCATAAGCTTGATCCAAGCCCAATAAGGAATAGGGAAGGAGAGGGAGTGTTGCCCTAGCTCCTTGCCTATATAAACTCTTGTAAACCCTCATTTGAGGGTTGGTTGTTCAAGTTTTCTCTTCATTCACATACATTACGCCTAACTGTCTCTTAGTTTCTATGTGTGTGTGCTTGATACTTGTTCATCCGCCTTTATCTCTTCTCTTATAACTTGTGTTTGTAAAACTAGTGACCTAACAACAACACTAAGCGTAACCCACAAGGAGTTACCGAATCGACCTGCTGTCAGGGCTGTTTGATGTTGACCCTGGCAGGAGTTTCCATTCAATCATTGAGGATCACAAGTGTGAATCCCCTCATAAATGTTCTCGACAGATTGCTAAGATCTGTGAAGGACTCTAAAATGTATCACTTGCGTCCTTAATGTTGAACGACAAGTGACGAAAATATCAAGTGTTCCTAAGAGATCTTTTGATGAATCTCGTGGCTCTAGACTCGATTAGTGCGCTTTGGTTTTTTTGAGCGGAGACTAGGGAGAGAGGGTCTCCTTCTTCAATACCAACAATCTCTAAGAGAAAGTCGATAGTTTATGTAGGGTTCCCTGTGAGAATGAAACAAGCTTCTGTTGAGAGAAACTTGCGTGGCTAAGAAGGTTTAGTGCAGTGCGTCACTGGGTCCATGACGACTTTTAATCTTCAATACCGGTGTCATCTAGTGACAGTTAGTAGCATATGAATTGAACCCGTTATCTGCCCTAAGTTGAATAATTTGGAGGGCTATTTCTTTTTACCCTTTTCTTTACTTTTCTTTTTAATTCTTCAACTCCTTCTTTCTCCGATTCTCATTTTCTCCTTTTTTATAATCATACCTAAGGACTTCTAAGTACTAACTATTGGTGGTGTCCTTGGGTAGATCCCTCCGGCTCTGGCGGATCATATGACGTTTATCCCTAAACTTAGTCACCTTATAACTCCATGACTATCCTATGTTGCCATAAAACCATTTTCTCGAAAATCTCTCAAAGTGTTTATGAATGAAAACATGTTTGTAACACTTCGAGAGTTTTATATTTTCATAAATACTTCCCCTCCACATGTGCTTAAGTGTTTAGACAAAATTCTACACAGTGAGGGTATAGCTCGCACTTTTGAATTGATCAACTCAAGATAGGCAATTCCCCGCGAGACACTGTTACGTTGCATAGTTAAAGAGATGCATTGTCAGCTTTTAGGTGACAACTAGCTCTAATAACTACCTTCAAGGTGTGGACAAACCTTGAAAGGTTGTCAAACCCGTTGATGAGTGTGTAAATACTCATCATTTTTGTACCGTTTAAACTGCAAATTCATCTGAAAACACTCAGAAACACATCAAAATGATCAAAATATCACAAATCAGTGTTTTATGTGTTTTAAATGCAAAAATATCAAAATCAGATGAAAAACATATCAAATTTGCAAAAATTGCAGTTTTAGTCCCCCAAGTTTCAAGAATTGTCAAAAATAGTCCCTGAGCCCGAATTTCAAAAGTAAAAATCACCAAAGGTCCTTTTTAAATCAAAAGTTGTCAAATTTAGTCCTTTGGTGAAAAATATCAAAAGTTTGAGAAATTTACAAAAATGGTCCTTCAACTTTGAAAATTGGCAGAATTAGTCCCTGGAAAATGTGAAAATGGCAACTTTGGTCCTTGTTCTATTGACACTTGGCAATTTCAGCCCCTGAAGCATCTTTGCATAATTGGCAGAAGTGGCCCTCCCAGTTTCAGAAATTACAATTGAGTCCCTATGATATTTAGAACCTTTCCTACCATTTGGACTAGTCACAATGCAATTGGACCCCTGCCATATGCTTTTTGAACCCTGCCATTGGACCCCCTTTTATTTAATAACCAGTCAAACCACCATTTGACTACCCCTTTCCCTCCCAAGTCACGGGCACACCATCTTCATCATCACCACCCCCTGCAATCTTCTGATCACACTCAACCTCCACCATTATCATCCCTATTCCCCCCCCTCCAAACAAAAAGTGCCAAGGTACATTTAATGCATCCAACCCAATCCCACTCAACCTCACAAGCAGTTAAAAGAGTTTTGGCGCCAAAATGGTTTAAACGGCTATGATCAATTGCAGTCATCCAAGGGTCATTTTTAGTGCTGGGATATGTCCAAGAAAGTGAGAGAAGCAGGCCTGGGTGTATAAAAAGCCAAGAGAAAGCATCATGGAAGACTTAGCTTTTATTTTTCTTTCATAAATGTCGTTTTTAGTGTAGCTTATCTTAAACTAGTTCTCATATGTACTTGTAAGCTTATTTGTATTCAAACAAGATATTTAACTGTTTTACAACTTAGTTCAAGCACCAATTTTAGTTAATGTTCAATATTTACATTTCATGTCCACTGTTAAGATTTTCATTTTCCAACTCCTGTTTTTAAACCTCTAAAAGTTTAGTTTCAGTATCAAAATAGTTTATAGAAGCTTATTAAAGCTTTGTACAAGCTTGAACTTCAGTTTCAGTGACTTTTGAGCCTTGGTCAAAATAAGTCAAAGTTGGAACAAGAATGGTGCAGTAATGGTACAGGGTTGATTCAGACAATGGAATGGGTTGAAATGGAAAGCAATGGGTTGGATTGATAGGTTAGAGGTCCTTTGTTCTCAATTTGCTAGCCATTGTGGCTTGGACCATTTGTAAGTCAAGATGAAGGTTTCTTGTATAATCTGTATTTGTAAGTGTTAATCTGTTAAAACATGGTCAATAAGTAGTAATTCAGTGTTGTTAAGTTAGTTTGATCATAAAAGGTTGGTTCTGTGTTTAGATTTATCTCAGTTGCAAAACAGTGTACTATAAAGGGTGTTTGGTTTTACTGTTCTACCTGTCATTATGGTTAATTCAGTAGCTAAGTTTCAATGGTTCATGTTTGTTAAGTATTATTGAGTTCATTTGAATCATACTTTGGTCTGCAACACCACTTAAAGTCAAATTTCAACTTAAATCCATCTCCACTGTCAACTGTTATGATTTTGAGATAGCAAATCCTTGAATTGTGTTTAGAAATCCATAACTTTGCTTGCAGTAGCTTTGGTTTATCATTTAACATTAATCTCAGTCACAAAATTTGGATTTGAAGTTCATTTAAGTCAACATTCTCAATTTCTTCAAAAAGTCAAAAGTGCTAATTCTGTTTTGAGCTCACATAAGAGGATTTCTTTTGAGCTCACCTTGGGGTCTTAATCAGTGAATCTTAGTATTTCATAAAGCTCAGCAGGTCTTCTTTCTTATAGGCATTTTTGCAGAATTTTGTGATTTCTTTAAAAGCTCCAAATAAGCTATTCTTTTAGGTTAAAAGTCCCCTGCACCAAAAGTCAGTGAACACTGACTTTTTCACAGAAAGTGTAGCTTGTGTACAGAGCTCATAAGAGCTCACCATGGTCTGGTATTTGGTGAGATTGTAGTTGGACAGGTGCTTAGTAAGACTGCATAATTGGTTTTCAGGCTAGCTTATTAGTTAAGCTGGTACATAAGCTCAAACAGTGGGGGTAAACCACTGTTTGGCTAAAATAAGCAGTTGGCTTATTTGATTTAATCCGAGCTTGAGCTTGTTAGGAGTAGTGATAATCAGTAGTTATTAGATTAATCTAGTGTAGTTTTGCTTGTGTTACTGTTTGGTGGCTTATTCAGCTTTTTAGCTTATTTGTGTAGCTTATTTCCTATAACAGTTTCACAGTAGCTCATTATTCTGTCACATAAGCTAGTTGTTTTTCATTTTTAATAGATTCATATTATAATTTTAAAATTTTCCTGAAAGTTTCATAAATTTTGGTCTTAATTTGCTATTTTTCTCATTTTAAATAGATTTTAATCAATTTTTAATTAGCTTTTAATACAAAAAATTAGAAAATGTCCTAAAAAAATAAGTTTTCATTTTTCTCAGGCTTAGATAAATATAAAAAGTAAAAAAGTAATTTTCTAGATTTTTCGTAGTTCAATTGGTAATTTTTAGTGATTTAATTAGATTTTAATAGTTTAAAATTCCCAGAAAATAGAAAAATAATCTGAAAAATACAAAAATAGTTTTGAAAATTCTAGTTTGATATTTTAGACTTTTCCATTTCATAATTTTATTTTTCTAGGTTTATTTCCTAATTTCTTGTATTTTGGTTAATTATTAAATAGTTAAAATTAGTTTTTAATTAATAGTAATTAATTAATTAGTAATAAAAATAGTTTTCTTTTTCTAAAAAGTTTCTTTTATCATTAGGATTGTAAAAATATAATTTTCATATTTTTAGGGTTAATATTGACTTAGTTTCATTTTTTTTAGTTATACGTCACGTAGATTTTAATTCCAGTTTTATAAAAACATAAAAACAAAAACATCATTGTAAAAATAGTGATAGCGTTTATTTAATAGATTTTATCTTTTTAATCTTCTTTAATTTGCATTTAAGCCATTGTAATTTGTTGGCTTATTCCGTAGTTATAATTATAATCTAATCCTTTTTCGTTCAAACTTCTCGATCACTAGACGTTGATTGATCCATTGCATAGCTCGCTGGGACATAACGACCCGGGGAGACTCTATACTCCTCTGATCCTCATTGATTTCGTGCTTAAGCTGTTTTAGGTTTTCTTACGCTTGCGTGAGAGAACTTGACGGTTTTGCGCGCATCAAATTTCTGGCGCCGCTGCCGGGGAGCTGTGCTGATTTATCTCCCGTTTTAGCAGATTAGTTGTTTGAATCCTCACTCATTGATTTTTCCTTTTGTTTCTATATATGTATCAAATAATAAAAATACAGAAAGAATCGTCGTTTTCTCTAATAATTAACAACTTAAAAGATTACCACCGAAAACCAAGGCAGTGCACTACCTAACTGGGGGTGCGACCATAATAAGTTCCCGAACCAAAGATTTAAAACTTGCCTTTGTGTCCATTGTGATTGGTGTACCTTTTTCAAAGAAGCCATTCATTGTGGATTATTGGTTAAGTTCACTGTTGTTTTGCCTCGATCTTGTGTTAATTGATTTTGTTGTGATATCGACGTTTCAGAACCAGAAAACCCAGAAAGATTCTTCTCACCCTATTTTTACAAACCGTCTTCATAATTCTCATTCTCATCTGAAATATCTTCATAATTCCATTTCTCTTCCTTAACTCTGAGATTCCTTAGAGTTAATCTCTAGTGCATGCGCACTCGTTCTTCTAGATCATTGAGTCCTTTGCGTGATCTAGCAGAAATTCCAAGAAGACGTTCTCGTAGGACGTGCTGCCCAAATAGTCGAACCCGAGATTCGTACTATTTCTAAGCAACACCATGGCAGACGAACGTACCATGGCGGAAATGCTCCAGGCACCCACCGAGGGTTATGGAGATGCCATCGTCTTACCGGTAATCAATTCTGATCACTTCGAATTGAAGACACATTTAATCCAACTTGTGTCTACGAATCAATTCCGCGGGTCTGATCGAGAAGACCCGTATGCACACATCCGTTGGTTCAACCATTTGACATCAACTCTCAATTACAAAGATGTGCCACAACAGGTGATCAAATTGATGCTATTTCCGTTCTCACTTGCGGGGGCAGCCAGGATTTGGCTGGAAAAAGAACCCCCTCGATCCATCGAAACTTGGGAGGATCTTGTCCAAAAGTTTGTCAACTATTTCTTCCCTCCATCAAAGACGACTAATCTTAAAAATGAAATTTCTGGATTTCGTCAAAATTTCGATGAAAATTTTGGAGAGGCATGGGAGAGATTCAAAGATCTCCTCAGGAAATGCCCCCATCATGAATTCACGGAGCTTCAACAAGTTAATATCTTTTACAATGGGTTGAACGGTAATGATCAAGATTCTTTGAACGCATCCGCGGGTGGCAATATCTTGAATCGTAAACCTAAAGATGTGCTTGAAATTTGCGAGAGTAAATCAAAAGTTCCTTTTTCTCGCAACAAAGTCAATGTTCCGAACACTCCTGCCTCTTCTTCATCCGGTAACTCTTCTGAGTTAGCAGCTCCGATAGCTGCTCTAACGGACATCATCCATTGTATGATAAAAGAGGTAAAGGAAATCAAAAGCGAAATTCATAAGCCCGAACCAGTCAAAGCCGTAAACAAGGTGTGTGAAACTTGTAGTGGTCCACACGCGTATTATGATTGTCAAGCAACCGATGCTTCCTTTTACCAAGCTCCCGTAGCTTCGGTAAACCACAATCAATACCGACCACAGGCTGATCCTCACTACCGTGCACCTAGCGGTATGACACCACCTGGTTTTCCTCCCGTGCAAAACCATGGCAATCAAAACCATGGCAATCAAAATCGCTTTGTTCCGAATCAAGGACAAAATTTCAATCAAAACCGGAACAATTTCAACCCACCTCAACCATATCAGGCTCCAAATCATCAAAGTTATCAACAACCTCCTCAAGCTCCCATGCCAAATGACTTCATGAAAATGACTGAGGCAAACATGCGTTCTATGCAAACTCAGATCAATAACATGAGAGGTGAGCTAAAAAGGGAAATTGATACCACATTGTCTCGGCAGACAAATGAGTTAAAGAATATGATGAGCAGTTTCATGAACATGAATATGAACAAAGCCTCGCCATCTTCTGGAGGACTCCCAAGCAATACAGTTACCAATCCAAATGCCGAGTTGAAAGCCGTCACCACTCGTAGTGGTAAGACACACAATGGACCTACGACTCCAATGCCCCCTCCTCCTGTGGCATTTAGTCAAGTTACCAAGGAGACAACGGACAAGGTGCATTATTCAAGCCCACGAAGTACCGCACACGTCCCACCTTCGGTAGTCCAACCTTCAAGTCCGGAACCCGATGTTCCGAAGAAAAATCTTGAGCCAGAAAACACTTCCATCCCGGCTCAAAAGTCTAGTCAGCTTCCTTACCCATCAAGAATGAATGATGAGAAGCTCAAAGACAAAAACAAAGAGCAAATGGAAAAATTCTTCCAAATCTTCAATGAGCTTCACTTTGATATAAGCTTCGTTGATGCTCTCGTTCTAATGCCTAAATTTGCATCCACGCTTAAAGGCTTACTCACCAACAAAGACAAGCTATCAGAGATGGCTAAAACTCCTCTCAATGAGCAATGCTCAGCAGCCATTCTTAACAAGCTTCCCGAAAAGCTTGAAGACCCTGGCCGGTTCTTAATCCCGTGTGATTTCTTGGGGATGTTTCAATGCTCCGCCTTGGCCGATCTTGGCGCTAGCATTAACCTCATGCCTCTCTCAGTGTGGAAGAAACTGTCTCTTCCTGAACTTTCATCCACTCGTATGACACTCGAGCTAGCGGATCGTACCGTAACTCGTCCACTTGGGATAGCCGAGGATGTCGTGATGAAAGTGGGAAAGTTTCACTTTCATGCTGACTTTGTTGTAGTAGACTTCGATGCAGATCCTAGAGTTCCCCTTATCTTAGGGAGAGCTTTCTTGAGGACGAGTCGTGCTCTAATTGATGTGTTTGCGGAAGAGTTGACCATACGGGTTGACAACGAAGAGCTCACGTTAAATATCAACCAGAACTCTAAACCTTTGTACAAACAGAGTGTTGCCACAATTGATCAAAAATCTGAAAAAATCAATGCAACACTCTCAAATTTCACGGTTAAGAGTGTTCACCAAAAACGTGCTGAGCTCAAAGCTTTGAAAGTTACCCCTGGTTCAAACAAATGGTTTGAAAGCTGTACCAGGGAAGTCAAGAGTATTCTTGATGATGATGACGATGATCTAGAATCGGAGACTTCATCGGAAGTGGTGGAAACTGCTAGCTCTAAGAGCACACCACTTGTCCCACCTCCGGCATCAGTTTGTCGCATCGAGATTGTTAAGTCTGTGGATGAAACCAAACTCTCTTCAGTTTCACCTGAGTTGGATGATGATGTTTGTGATCCAATGGGAGACATTCTTCCCATGGATGAATTGCTCAAAAATAATCCATCATCTTCTAGTCTTATTCCCGACTCTTCCATCCCTTCTCTCATTCTTGATGAGGAGGATGACAACTTTTGGAATGAAGTCAAGGCCTTTCTTAGTGATGAGTCAATTCCAATGGGAATTGATAACACTTACCTTGATCCGGAGGGAGACATCCTTTTTTTGGAAAGTCTGTTGATTGAAGAACCATTTCCCACCCTCCCTCCCGGACATCTTCTTGACAATCACCATCTAAGCTTCAAGTTTAAGCTTAAAGATGTCAAAACTGGTGATTTGCTTCTCTCTGCTGAGGAATGGACATGCATTCTCATGTACGTCTTTATTCCATTCTTCACAGATGGTGTGGTTGCTCTTTCCCTTTTCTCTTTCGGGAATGAGGACACCATCTTTGACCCCGGTATCATCCTTTATAGTTTCTACTATTAACAATACCGAGGTTATATCTCGTCGGTGTGGAACTTTCTGATGTTCATATGTTCATTAACATTGTGAACGAAAGTCCGATCGAGATTGGTTTTCCACGTTACTTTCCCCATGAACAAATGAATTCGGGGTCGAGTCAAGCTAGCGACTCGGTAATCAAAAACAGTAGCATGCCATATGGGTTTTCACCCATATTTCTGTCTTCTCACCTCTTTCTACCACCCTAGTGTGGGGGGGTTGCCCACAATTTCAAAAAAAAAAAAAAAAAAAAAAAAAAAAAAAAAAAAAAAAAAAAAAAAAATCTTCTTTCTAAAATAATGGCCGTAGTATTTCCCTTTTACGTTCTTTGTTTCGGCATAACCGCCGGTACTTTGAATATTGAGGGCAATATTCATTTCTAAGTGTGGGGGGGATTCTCACGAATTTTATCACGTAAATATACCACCAATTCCCCCGTTTTTGGCCAAAATTTTTTTTTGGAGTAAGTGTTTTACACTTTCTCATCTGGTTATCAGTCCGCCATGTCTGTAAGACAAAAGGATTGGCTAATCCAGGAGCAAACGGCTCTTGGTAAAGATTTCTCAAATCCGTTTATATGGCTTGCAATTTGCCCAAAATTGTATGGTTCTCAACTCACCATATCCTAAAAAGTGAAGAGTTGGCTAGCCCGCAAGATTATGGCTTGTGGTAAAGGCAGTGGAAAAACCATAATTGGTAATCAGCTCACCAAAGATAATGTTGATAATTTATCTAAGAGTTGGCTAGTCCAGAAGGGTACGGCTTCTGGTAAAGACAAAATCAAATCCGTTGGAAGCTGGTGGTTTGCTCAAAATCACATGGTTATCGGTGTACCATGGTTCTTACTTGAACTGAAACATTTGGCTACTCCAGAAGTAATGGCTTTTGGTAAAGAGATTAAAATCCATTATGTTTTCTCAAATCATTGCTAGGGACTAGCAATATCTCAGTGTGGGGGATTGATGAGTGTGTAAATACTCATCATTTTTGTACCGTTTAAACTGCAAATTCATCTGAAAACACTCAGAAACACATCAAAATGATCAAAATATCACAAATCAGTGTTTTATGTGTTTTAAATGCAAAAATATCAAAATCAGATGAAAAACATATCAAATTTGCAAAAATTGCAGTTTTAGTCCCCCAAGTTTCAAGAATTGTCAAAAATAGTCCCTGAGCCCGAATTTCAAAAGTAAAAATCACCAAAGGTCCTTTTTAAATCAAAAGTTGTCAAATTTAGTCCTTTGGTGAAAAATATCAAAAGTTTGAGAAATTTACAAAAATGGTCCTTCAACTTTGAAAATTGGCAGAATTAGTCCCTGGAAAATGTGAAAATGGCAACTTTGGTCCTTGTTCTATTGACACTTGGCAATTTCAGCCCCTGAAGCATCTTTGCATAATTGGCAGAAGTGGCCCTCCCAGTTTCAGAAATTACAATTGAGTCCCTATGATATTTAGAACCTTTCCTACCATTTGGACTAGTCACAATGCAATTGGACCCCTGCCATATGCTTTTTGAACCCTGCCATTGGACCCCCTTTTATTTAATAACCAGTCAAACCACCATTTGACTACCCCTTTCCCTCCCAAGTCACGGGCACACCATCTTCATCATCACCACCCCCTGCAATCTTCTGATCACACTCAACCTCCACCATTATCATCCCTATTCCCCCCCCTCCAAACAAAAAGTGCCAAGGTACATTTAATGCATCCAACCCAATCCCACTCAACCTCACAAGCAGTTAAAAGAGTTTTGGCGCCAAAATGGTTTAAACGGCTATGATCAATTGCAGTCATCCAAGGGTCATTTTTAGTGCTGGGATATGTCCAAGAAAGTGAGAGAAGCAGGCCTGGGTGTATAAAAATCCAAGAGAAAGCATCATGGAAGACTTAGCTTTTATTTTTCTTTCATAAATGTCGTTTTTAGTGTAGCTTATCTTAAACTAGTTCTCATATGTACTTGTAAGCTTATTTGTATTCAAACAAGATATTTAACTGTTTTACAACTTAGTTCAAGCACCAATTTTAGTTAATGTTCAATATTTACATTTCATGTCCACTGTTAAGATTTTCATTTTCCAACTCCTGTTTTTAAACCTCTAAAAGTTTAGTTTCAGTATCAAAATAGTTTATAGAAGCTTATTAAAGCTTTGTACAAGCTTGAACTTCAGTTTCAGTGACTTTTGAGCCTTGGTCAAAATAAGTCAAAGTTGGAACAAGAATGGTGCAGTAATGGTACAGGGTTGATTCAGACAATGGAATGGGTTGAAATGGAAAGCAATGGGTTGGATTGATAGGTTAGAGGTCCTTTGTTCTCAATTTGCTAGCCATTGTGGCTTGGACCATTTGTAAGTCAAGATGAAGGTTTCTTGTATAATCTGTATTTGTAAGTGTTAATCTGTTAAAACATGGTCAATAAGTAGTAATTCAGTGTTGTTAAGTTAGTTTGATCATAAAAGGTTGGTTCTGTGTTTAGATTTATCTCAGTTGCAAAACAGTGTACTATAAAGGGTGTTTGGTTTTACTGTTCTACCTGTCATTATGGTTAATTCAGTAGCTAAGTTTCAATGGTTCATGTTTGTTAAGTATTATTGAGTTCATTTGAATCATACTTTGGTCTGCAACACCACTTAAAGTCAAATTTCAACTTAAATCCATCTCCACTGTCAACTGTTATGATTTTGAGATAGCAAATCCTTGAATTGTGTTTAGAAATCCATAACTTTGCTTGCAGTAGCTTTGGTTTATCATTTAACATTAATCTCAGTCACAAAATTTGGATTTGAAGTTCATTTAAGTCAACATTCTCAATTTCTTCAAAAAGTCAAAAGTGCTAATTCTGTTTTGAGCTCACATAAGAGGATTTCTTTTGAGCTCACCTTGGGGTCTTAATCAGTGAATCTTAGTATTTCATAAAGCTCAGCAGGTCTTCTTTCTTATAGGCATTTTTGCAGAATTTTGTGATTTCTTTAAAAGCTCCAAATAAGCTATTCTTTTAGGTTAAAAGTCCCCTGCACCAAAAGTCAGTGAACACTGACTTTTTCACAGAAAGTGTAGCTTGTGTACAGAGCTCATAAGAGCTCACCATGGTCTGGTATTTGGTGAGATTGTAGTTGGACAGGTGCTTAGTAAGACTGCATAATTGGTTTTCAGGCTAGCTTATTAGTTAAGCTGGTACATAAGCTCAAACAGTGGGGGTAAACCACTGTTTGGCTAAAATAAGCAGTTGGCTTATTTGATTTAATCTGAGCTTGAGCTTGTTAGGAGTAGTGATAATCAGTAGTTATTAGATTAATCTAGTGTAGTTTTGCTTGTGTTACTATTTGGTGGCTTATTCAGCTTTTTAGCTTATTTTTGTAGCTTATTTCCTATAACAGTTTCACAGTAGCTCATTATTCTGTCACATAAGCTAGTTGTTTTTCATTTTTAATAGATTCATATTATAATTTTAAAATTTTCCTGAAAGTTTCATAAATTTTGGTCTTAATTTGCTATTTTTCTCATTTTAAATAGATTTTAATCAATTTTTAATTAGCTTTTAATACAAAAAATTAGAAAAGGTCCTAAAAAAATAAGTTTTCATTTTTCTCAGGCTTAGATAAATATAAAAAGTAAAAAAGTAATTTTCTAGATTTTTCGTAGTTCAATTGGTAATTTTTAGTGATTTAATTAGATTTTAATAGTTTAAAATTCCCAGAAAATAGAAAAATAATCTGAAAAATACAAAAATAGTTTTGAAAATTCTAGTTTGATATTTTAGACTTTTCCATTTCATAATTTTATTTTTCTAGGTTTATTTCCTAATTTCTTGTATTTTGGTTAATTATTAAATAGTTAAAATTAGTTTTTAATTAATAGTAATTAATTAATTAGTAATAAAGATAGTTTTCTTTTTCTAAAAAGTTTCTTTTATCATTAGGATTGTAAAAATATAATTTTCATATTTTTAGGGTTAATATTGACTTAGTTTCATTTTTTTTAGTTATACGTCACGTAGATTTTAATTCCAGTTTTATAAAAACATAAAAACAAAAACATCATTGTAAAAATAGTGATAGCGTTTATTTAATAGATTTTATCTTTTTAATCTTCTTTAATTTGCATTTAAGCCATTGTAATTTGTTGGCTTATTCCGTAGTTATAATTATAATCTAATCCTTTTTCGTTCAAACTTCTCGATCACTAGACGTTGATTGATCCATTGCATAGCTCGCTGGGACATAACGACCCGGGGAGACTCTATACTCCTCTGATCCTCATTGATTTCGTGCTTAAGCTGTTTTAGGTTTTCTTACGCTTGCGTGAGAGAACTTGACGGTTTTGCGCGCATCACCCGTCAAAGTTCATGTCTATCAAGAGTTTCTCGAATAGGTACGATCTACTCGGATATGTCTTGGAAGACAAATCTTTTAAATTTATGACAGTTCAGAACTCGTCAATTCATGGGTTAAGTCTTAGCACACGAAGGTTTAATCACATTTTCAACATATTTGTATCACACAATTTTTCTCCCCCTCAAAAATGGCATATAAATGTTATTTTTGATGAAATTTGATATCGAATATGTCCATTTCGAGTTTTGTAGGAAGATTTCCACGAAGAACATTTTGTAAACAAAGATATTTTGCAATACTCCCCCTCAACAAGTAATACTAATTTTGAGGTTTTGAAAAACAAAAGGGGAAGTACTTGGTCTTTTGAGCAAAACTTTGAAAATGATAAAAGTTTTGATAAGTTTTACTCAAAAGTAAGAAGCTTTCGCTCATTTTATAAGGATTGTGGCACTGAAGCGTACCACAGGGTCCTTTCATTACAAGTACGGGTTGTACACTGTCCTGTGTACACAAGCCATTATGAATATACAAATCAAACAATCCAAATAACAATCAAGAGTTTTTAGGAGTACCAAACAATTACTCAAGTAGACCCGGAGTTCTCTCTTCACGTTGATATGTTGAAATCGAGAAACTATGTCTTCCACCCACAAAGCTCTCCAATCTCCGCATCTGATCCCGATGAAACATCCTTTCATCCAGCCTCTTGATTATCCTTTTAGCTTCCTTCTTTTCCTCTGTATTCCACCTCTTCTTTGACCCAATACCTGCCTTAATATCCTTTAACTGATACGCTAACCCATCTCTAACCATCTTCGACGTGTGATCGCATAACTTATGAATCTCGTCGTACGCCATGAAGCAATTATGGTGTAGTTCACTACGGTAAACAACTCCCAACTTAGGTTTCTTCACGATGGTGTACTGAGACAGTTGGTTGATGTTGGGAAATTGTAAAAACGGTTGTGTAAGGTTGATCTTCTTCTGGTATGATTCGACCGCAAGTTGGAGATCTTCAACACGTTCTCGAATCACCCTGCTTCGAATGAATATCAAAAGGGTTGTGATGTACTGAAGCTGAACATTCGTGTTGTCTCATTCGTCCTTGTACCTAAGATACATGTCTTCGATGTCGTTGAGCGACAATCTCGGAAAATCAGCCCCAGTTAAGTCATATTCTTATTCGTCTTGTCGTTTGACTTTGATTTCCTTCAAGAATGAATAACCCCATTTCGTAGCCAAAGAGACATTCATAATAGAAACGATCTTCTTATCACTATAAACCTCCTTGTTCGAACTTTGAACTTGGCAGCTACGGTAATACAAACTTCTCCTTGATGGCCAATGGTGAATTCCATACTTAGCATCAATATCATAGTCCACCACTTTATCAATGAACAGTTTGGTGGCGTCTTCCTCAATGGCAAAATTGGTGGAGAAGATTGCAGCTGGAATGTTGAAGGTTAGTGATGTAGCGTACTTCTTGATGATGTCGCTACCGTGTTGTAGAAACTCAAGGCCGTTGTTGAAGAAGAAGCGGTAAGGAATCTTTGGTTGCTCTGGTCGGCCAATGGTAGGTAGTGGATCGGTTCAATCTGTGTAATACGGAGTGTTATCCTTTCTTGAGAAGTAGATGTTCTCCTCGGGGTTTAGCCAGTCAATGTTGTTAGACATGGCTCGAGCAATGTTGTCGAGATGGTATTCGACTTCAATAGCACTGCCGGATCTGTCTTTCAGCAATTGGAATGCGTCGTTCTTGATCCGGCGTAATTCCATCTTCATCATCTTCTTGACTTTAAACTCTTCCTGGATAATCTTGACTTGCTCCATAGTACGACCATCCACTGGTTCTTGACCTTCTGGTAATCGAGGCGTTGCATCAACAAGCTTACTAAACCAGTCATACTCTTCAGTGTCATCTTCGTCTAACCAGGAGACGACCGAATCTGATTTCTTCGTTTTTGGCTTAGAGGAGGATTCCGGTTGGTGCTTAGATGATGGTGAAGGTGATGGTTGTTGTTGGGGCTCAGGAGTTTCTTCATCTTCACCACCGGTATATTGAAAGTGATCACCGGTTTTCTCCAATGGTGGTGGAGACTCAGTATCCCGAGGTTTTTCAGATGCAGGAGGTTGCTGAGTAGCTTGAGTTATAGATGTGGTGGTGGTCTTTTGATGTGGTGGTGGCATAGATGATGAAGACTCTCCAGTTTTCTTTTGTCGCTTAGCGTTCGGGTCTTTATATGTGTCATCATCATCGCTGTAATGCTTCTCTATACCAGCTGCTTCCTTGCATGTAGTCTTAAGTTGATGAGCAAGGAGAACCTCAAGAAACTTCAATTCATCAGATAAGTGTCGAAGATCCAGCAGTCATTTGAGTTATCAACTATGATAGTAGATCAGTTTCGGTTACATGAGGAGGCGGGATTGGTCGAGTCTGCATTGTCACCGGTGTTGTAATTGTCTGTCTGATCAGTGTTCTCAAAGTCGGATAAAGTTGTTTGGAGAACATGTCTTTAGTTATTCCAGGGACATATTTGAGAAGGAACTGATGAGTATATTCCTTGATCTTCTCGTCTATTTCTCCTTGAATGTCTCTGTTTAGGAATAGCTTAATCTGATCTCTCTCCTCAATGAACGTGTTCATCTCTTGACCAATTAAATTGACCCTGTCAGCCAGCAAGTTCAATTTTCTGTCTACCATACTACGTTTTCTTGCTTGTTTCACAGCTTTTTAGATCTTGGTCTTGGCACGAGATGCCTATGTATCTGCAGTTTTCTTGCTGACTTGGATGATGATCTTGTTGTTGTATCTTTTGATGGTGGTGGAGATGAGTGGGATGATGATTCAGTTGTGGATGGGTCATTGGGTTGCTCTGAGTGTTGCTCAGGATTGTGTTCAGGATTATCTTTGATGTAGCTATATGTTTTAATTCTGATCCTTTCTTCTTCTTCCTTCTTAGCAAGCTCCTCTTTAGCACGTGCTTCTTCAGCAGCCTTTTCCTTTGTCAGACAAAGGGTACTCTTTAGCTACTCTTTGACAAAGGGTAGAAAAGATAAGAAGCCTTTTCAGGTTGGTTTTATTATTGGTTGATGTTTTGGTGATATATCTTGTCAAAAATGGTTCTTGTAAAATCTGTCTTAACAAAGATTCAATCTTTCACATATTTTTTTGTTAACAGATTTTTTAACAAGTCTTTTTAATGTGTATCCTGGTCAAATTTAAAAGTCATTGTTTTCATACTTTGTTGTTTGTGTCATTTATTTGTCCAAACTGAATATGATTTTTTTTACCAAACTCGTGACTGTTTTGTGGTCAATACCTGGTCAATATTCATGGTCAAATATGTAATATCAAGGTGTTTTTCTGCAAGTATTTCTGGGTATAACTATGTTGAACGGAGAATTTGGTCAGAAAACTCGCCGGAGCAGAAAAGTCAAAAGGTCAAAACCTTTTTTTCTTACTCCTATGGGGTATTTTTACGCCTAAGGATCTTCAGATGTGTTCGAATAACTTGGAAAGTTACTCGTAAGGACCCCCTTTACGCCTAACCTTGCTTACGCGTAGCCTTGCTTATGCGTAGATAGGTTTACGCCTAAGAATAGTTTATGCATAAGGAAACTTACGCATAAGCAACTAGGTTTACGCATAAGAAAGTTACGTGTAAGAAGTTACGCGTAAGAACATAAGATAAGATGAAGACTTATGCGTAAACTGAAAGAAAAGAGACCTCAACCACATAACCATCTTACCAAGACAACGACCTCAATTCCATATATACTTGTCTCGACCTCAGTCACAAAAACATCATTGGTCCAAGAAGTGATATCAAAATGCAATCAAGTAAAAAAGGGATGAACCCATTCAATTTCATCTGTTAACCATTATCCGTAACTATCACAACACAATCATATTCAATCCTTACCCAACAACCGACTTGCATCTAACCTATCCACCATCTCATTCTACAAAATAAACTTAATTGATCTCAGCTTGTGTGGTATTTCAAGAGCTAACAACCTTTAAAAGGTATACCATTCAAGCACATCATTGATCAATTTTTTAAGAATCAACTTCTAATAATTTCGGATCAATTAGAAAAGAAAAGACTATGACAAAGTCTTTTCTTCGTTCTATGATTCGTTCATCACTAATTCTAAATTAGATCTCAGTTTATTTCTTTCGGAAAACTTAAAGGATTAAGACCTCTCGTCATCAATCGAAAGAAACACAACATCACTGATCCATTTTTGAAGCTTCGCTTCAATTAATATTCGAACTCTCCTTAAAAGAAAAAACAAAACTATTCAGTTTTATTCTCTTTTTTGGTTCGGTTTCTAATCATTGACACAACGAAAAACAAAAAAAAAACAAAAACCTCTTACCCGAGACCCTCATCAAAGGATCTTTTCGCTGATATCTTCTTTAATAATCATAAGGGTAACGGTTATTGTTTTACTCGTGTATTGATGATGACTGAGATAAGAGGGTTGAATCAGAGATGAGATGTTGATGCAATACACTTTGTGATTCGTTTAGATCTGTGATGTAGAAGACGTGTCTGCGTTTTTTTGGTTAGGATGAGATGGGGGCGTTTAATTTGTGATTAGGGTTAAGGGTAGATATGAATGTGAGTCCTTTATACCCGAGTTAAGAGGGTTAATGCTTAGTTGTTGGACCGGACTTTTGATGGGCTCTAATAAGCTGGACGATGTATTAGATCATTTGGGCATACGTGGTTTACTATTTCTTTGGGCCAGATTTAATATCAAACGCAATATAGTTGGATCCGAAAATGACACATTGGGCCGAATTGTAATTATTCAAATGTATTTTTAATACAAAGTGTTATTTTTGGGATATGTTTTGGCCAAAAGGAGTGGTATTTTGGTAATGATAAACTTTCACGAGGATACATTTTGACAAGATCAGGAAACCATTATCAAATTCATTTTAACTGTTAATGAAGGCTAGCTTTGGGGATTTAACCGTAAGATGTGACTACGGCGATAATTCATTATTATTTTTTGAGGTTGAAGTGGGATATCACGGGTGCGTGTACTTAGTATCTGAAGATATCGGGGTTGGTTGGATGCATGATTCTTCGAGATCCTTGTTCGAGCTTTAACCATTACGAATGACAAAGACTTGAGTTGTCTAGTTATACCGAATGTAAGGAGTTATGTTTTTGTGCTCACAGCATATAACTATCACTTTTAAAGAGTTGCGTTGTTGTGCTCAAGTGTCACAAAAAGCTGTGGTTAATTGGAGAAACATTAAGTTTACCCCTTTTCGATCCGGTTAATCAACCCGGTAAGGAAAAGGGTTCTTCGTCTGAAAATAGTGCAAGTTTAAGTCACAAGTTCGGGTTATTTTACTTCAGTCTCAAGTTCGTCATATTGGGTTTTTCTTCATCAGTAGTCACTACAAAAAGCCGTCAGAATGATAATGGGGTCGGTAAAAGTAACTAGCTGAGAAGAGTATAAACGAGCAGAGAAGTCATATCAGCAGTTGATTCTCACGAGATATTTATAGTACTTCACACTTGTTCGATTAATTGAACATACATGGTTTCGCTGTCTCCAATTCATCATCAACATACGTGGTGTATGATTCTGAGTCAATTAAAACATTGGGGGGAAGAGAGTGTAGGTGGTGTTTGCTTCCTTGATGTTTTTTGATTTTTTTCGAAAACCCGTTTCCCTTCATGAATTTCTTCAATTAGGGGGAAGAAATGAGATGATTTGTGGTTCAAATTTCTTACTATTGGTGTTATAATCTCACTTTCAGAGAGTTATCATGTGTAAAGTTACCTAAATAGGATGTTATGATGCCTCACACACAGTCATTTTATCGAGTAACTGCATATTCACAAGTGATTATTATTCCGATAGACCGCAACATTCAGGGGAAGTTGCTTCATTTCATCTTTAGCGGATTGTTTGAGAAGATCTTGTTGATTTCTTGCATGTTACCCCCGAACGGATTTTCCGCAATAAATCAGATTCACCTTGTGTGGTTTACTGCTCATCTACAAATTCAGCTGCGTACTGAAAATTTCAAAAGTTAGAGGAAATGTTTACTACATCAAAGTTTCGTATCTGCTGAAGACGGTTGTCAGTTTGGGGGGGAAGTTGATTCAGAAACTTCGTCAAAAAGAAGTATACGGAGAAGCTGCTAAAGACATGCAACATGATTTGGGGGGAAGTTAATCCAATTCATGCATATTACATCATTTGCCTACAAGTGAAGAAAACGGTTCTCAAGTCGAGGTACAAGAAGAAGACAAAGATTGTAAACTTTCATCATCCTCAGCATTTTGAAGAGCTTATGAAGACCTTTCTTTATTTGTTTTTTATACTTGTAGGAAATGTTGTAAGTAATCCCTTATGTCGTCCCATTGGGGGAAGATTGTTGGAATCGCTCCTAACTCGTAAAGGGAACGACATTGACGGGATTACATTTTCTATCTTTGTTAGCTTAAACACATGGGCTTGTTATGTCAATTTTCCATAGTTGTATGTGTTTAGGTATAAATACCCTCCTAAACTTTCCTAGGAGGGTGAGACTCTTAGTGTAACTTTCATCTTTCAATAATAGTACACACACTAGTTTTCCCTTCTCTCTCTAGTTTCTCTCTCTAACTTGAAGATGGTGTTCTTCCATCTTCCTAGACCTCCCGATTCACCAAATCTTCCATATAATCGATCCTAACAACGCATCAATAACATACATACATATTAGCCCGAAGCAATAGCATCATTCTGATCATTTCTTGTAATAGGTTGAGTATGAATCCTAGGTACCGATTTTCTTTTGTTTTTCATATTTATAAAGGCAAACAATGAAACGCTACATGAAAAAGGCGACAACTAAAAGCTAGGCAACGTATATAAAAGACGACACATGTCTGTAAACAAACATGAATAAAAACTAACAAATGAACATGCAAATGAACAAACAATGCTTTACGACCAATCATATGAAAGTAAACATAGAATTCAAAACTGGAGTTCACATGAATTTGTTTCATAAAAAAACAACAACTTGCTTCTTTCATACACAGTGAATAACAAATAATCAAGTGAATGACAACGTACCACCAGCCAAATCGCAAACCCACCAACGAAGCTAACCAACCATGTTGGGAATTTAGCTAAACAGTTTATAATGTCAAGGTTAAGTGTTAGTACTCCTAAGCTTAATTGATGGACTGCGAGAAGAATACACTAGCAGTACAAACTGCTAGTACTAATAATTAGTACTGCTTATATGATATTGTATAGTCAGTTAGATAATTATAGAAAAGATTCTATAAGATGTACCTTGTATAGAAAGTTATTGTAAACCGACTAGGACTCCTTAGTCTATAAAAGGAGGTCCTAGGTTAGATTTAGAGTACGAGTTATTCTAGAGTCGATCACTTCAAGGTTTTGTAACCCTAATACTTTTGAGTATTCGTATTAATATATTGAAATGTTTTGTGAGAAAACAAATTGTGTTAAGTATTTTCTTTGTCATTAAACATTAGATTCCACATAGTATTTAAGCTTTATTCAAAGACAACTTGCTATACTTTGTTTGTGTTAGATTTATCTAATATAATCAATAAGATCAATTGCTCAACTGGGATCAACAAGTGGTATCAGAGCTTGTGATCTAGAAGTTGTGATAAAAGAGAATTTGTGTTTACTCTAAACTATTCAAACAACTACTAAAGTCATGGAGGCTGAATCAACACACATGGTAATTGCATCAAAGGTACCTATAATGAAGACTAGAGAATATGAGCTTTGGAGGTTAAGAATGCAGCAGTACCTCAAGATGTTGGACTACTCTATGTGGGAAATCATCTTGAAGGGTGATTCTCTACCTGCTAAGGGTGCTGATGGGAAGGATGTACCCATCAAAACTAATGAAGACAAAGCTCAGAGAAGACTGGAGATCAAGACTCATAGTATCCTTCTGATGGGGTTACCTAATGAGTATCAATTGAGCTTCTGTGAAATTGAAGATGCCAAATCTTTGTGGGATGCTATTGAACTAAGGTTTGGTGGGAATGATGCAACAAAGAAGTCAAGGAAGAATTTTTGAGGCATCAGTTTGAAAACTTTGATGCTTTGAGTTATAAAGGTATTGATCAGACTCGTGACAGACTGCAGAAACTTGTGAGCCAACTTGCACTAATGAAAGCTGCAATCTCTCAAGAAGACACCAATCTCAAGTTTCTAAGAACTAGCACCTAAATGGAGCATGCATACTGTGGTTTGGAGAAACAAAGTTGATCTTGATACAATGATCTTGGATGATTTATACAATAATCTCAAAGTATATGAATCTGAAGTTAAAGGGACATCCAGTTCAACCTCTAGCACACAAAACCTAGCTTTTGTGTCCTCAAAAGGGTCAGACAGTCATCAGGAAACTCTTTCTACTGCTTATGGAGTTTCTACTGCTAGCACAAAAGTTTCTACTGCTAGTGATAACATAAGTGATGTTGCTATTTGTGCTATCTTTGTTGATCTTACTACCAGTACACATGTAGTAAATCGAGATTTGGAACAAATTGACCCTGATGATCTGGAAGAAATTGACATTAAGTGGCAGATGGCTATATTGACTATGAGGGCAAGAAGATTCTTGAAGAAGACAGGAAGGGAGCTTAAGTTTAAAGCATAGAGCAATGCAGGGTTTGACAAATCCAAGATTGAGTGCTACAACTGTCAGAGAAAAGGCCACTTTGCCAGAGAATGTAGGACTCCTAAGAAGAATGGAGACACTCCAAGAAGGATTTTTATTGACGATACAAAGACCACTACATCTTTGGTGTCCTGTGATGGTCTAGGGGAATAGAATGATCAGACTGAAGATGGACCCAATTTTGCTCTAATGGCTTATGCTTCTTCATCATCTGGTTCTGATTCTGAGGTATCTAATGATTCTGGTTGTTCATATAAATCTTGTTTAGATACTTTAGCAGAGCTTAAGGCTAGGAATGAAAGTTTAAGGGAAGAAGTTGAGAAACTGAAATTAGATAACTTAGGTTATAAAGTTGGTCTAAAATCAGTTGAACAAAAACTTGAATTTCTTAAACAAAATGAGCTAGAGTATGTGGATAGATAGCTATTCTAGAAGGTAATAATTTTAAGAAAGACTGTGAAATAAATGTTCTCAATAAAAAACTAGAAGAAGCTTCACAAGAAAAAGATGTAGCTTTAGCTGAAAAAGAGAAACACATAGTTACAGCTGAAAAACTACAATATGCATCTGATCTTGCGAATAAGTCAATTGAGAGTCATTTAATGAGAAAAGGAAATGGCTTAGGATATACTGAAGTAGGTCCTCTACTTTTAAGTGCTTATGCCCACCCCTAAGAAAGAAATCTCCTTCATAGGAGAAGTAGGAAGCACAACTGTAGGAGAGTCTAGTGAAATCAATAATGACACACCTAAGGTAGAAAATCAGTCATCTGATGCCCCAACTATTGAAGAGTGGACATCAGATAATGATGAGGAAAAGGTTGAGTCAACTCCTAAGCATACAAAGGAATAAAGACCTAAAACTGTTAAACATGTTAGGTTTGTAAAACCTGTGTTAGGTGCAAGCATCTCTAGGAAGATAGTTGAATATAATGAGGAACCTAGAGAGATGCCTAGAAGGCACAATAATAGGACAAGAGGTAACCAAAGAAACTGGAACAACCTAATAACTTAAAAATTAGGTGATGATTTTACATTGGTTAAAAAGGCTTGTTATAACTGTGGTAGTTTTGAGCATTTGCAAGAAAAATGTTTTTACTATAGAAAATCTACAAGGAACCATCATAGCAGGGTGAATCACAAAATGTTTTCTAAACAAACTCACCCTCATGATAACAAGAAAATGGTTCCAAGGACAGTATTGATGAGATCTGGTGCTACTATTTCCATTACTACTGTTCTTCCAAATAAGAAAAGGTCTTTTAAAAAATGTACAGATGTTTGTACTGCTAAGGCAAAAGCAGTTTCTACTGCTGAGCCAAAAGTGATTACTGAGACTGTAATGGGCAATCATTTTTATGCTGTAAAGTCCTCATCTTGCTGGGTCTGGAAACCAAAAATAGAGGTTTTAGATCATGTTTCCAGATACAACAGTGCATCAATGGATTTAAAATGATTTGACTATGTTGATGCACAAGGCAGACCCAAGTCAGTGATGGCTTGGGTCCCCAAGAGAAACTGATTCTCTTCTTTTATGTGCAGGGTAACTTACAGGTGGAGCTAAAGGACTTACAATTTTTCTAAACTAATCTTTGAAAATATGGTGAAGAATGTGGATTCTAAAACAAAATTTCTGATGTACCCAAGATTTATTGAAATTATTTTGAAGAAAAGTAAACTACACACCCATGACGAATTTTTTCCAATACCTTGTTTGCAACACAAACTTTTTGCAAATATGTCTATGGCATCAAGGTTATTCAATGGGGTGTGGTAGTTCCTTTATTTCCAAATATGATTGTGCATGTACAGGGTGAAGGATCAACAACCCCAGCTGAGTCCCAACACATACCCATTGTTGCTCCCAGTATCACCTACACACCACCTGTTACACAAACCTATAGGAGAAAACACAGACAGGGCACTATGGTCTCTCATCCTAGTGTTCCTACTCAGACCACTGGTGTTAATGAGACTACCTCTGGCAGAGTGGAAGGGGCTGCCACTACTGTGTCTAGCTTAGATGCAGCACAAGGCAGTGGTAACATCAATAAGTCCCCAACCATGGCAACATCAGATGTTTCTAGTCATAACAGACTGGATACAACAGATGGAAACCCAAGCCAACTAGATACTATGGGTAGCTTTAGTATTCCTCCTAGTCCAACTAGGGAGAATACTGAGTCTATGCCCCATGATGCACCTCTCCCAGAAGGTAACACATCCGAAAGTGCTGAGGGCAGCCAATCACTAAAAGAATTGACAAATTTGTGTACCCAGTTGACAGCCAAGGTGGAGGTTTTGGATCAAGATCTGAAGGCTACAAAGAAACTTTAAGCAAAGGTCTACACTACTTTGGTCAAGAAGGTGAAAAGGTTAAAGCTCAAAGTTAAAGCATTACGGGCTCCCAGGAAGGCAAATATAGTTGATTCTTCAAGTTCAGATGATCCAGAAGACATTGGAGAATTTTACAAACAGGGGAGGAAAACTGATGCTGAAACTCAGGGGAGGACATTGAGCTTTGAGAGTGGTGGTGATCAAGATCAAGATATGGGTGATAATGTGCAAGTAACTGAAGAAGTAGATCTTGAAACTCCTACAGAAGTGGTTGAAATTCAAGAGGATGTCACATATACTGCTACCAGTATAAAGAAGGTAGTAGAAACTGTTAGTGAAAAAGAAGGTATTGCCAGTCCACATGAAGATACTTCTAGAGTAGAAAAAGGCAAAGGCATCATGCTTGAAGAAGAACCAGTTAAAAAGAAGAAAAAGGTTTCTGCACAGATGGCATATGATGATGAGTTAGCAAAAGAAGTGCAAGAACAAGAGGTGGTCAGATTTCTTGAAGAGCAGAAGTTGAAGAAGTCTACTAAAATAACTCAAGAAAAATCAGATAGATTACTGGCTCAGATGCTGCAAGAAGAAGAGAGGGCAGCAGTTCCAAAAGAAGAAAAAGAAGATGCAATTCAAGATTTTCTGAACAAAATGAGGGAACAACAGAGATCAAAGAAGAAAAGAGTCAAACCCCAACAAAAGGACAGCTGATGAGAAATATGAAAATTTATTTGAAACATCAAGATTACGAGAAGGATTCTCAGCTGAAGGGTAAGACATTTGATGAAATACAAGAAATGTATGTGAATGCTTATAGAAGAGTTCAAGATTTCAGACCAGTAGGAACTGAGGAACCAACAGTTAGAACAAAAAGGGCAGGTTTAATACTAGAGTCTGAAGCATCTAAGAAGCATAAAATTGAAGGAAGTTCATCTGCAACAGAGAAAGACTTGGAGGATGAAGAGTTGCAAGACTTGATGATTATTCAACCTGATGAAGGCATGCATGTTGAAGCTTTACAGACCAAGCATCCAATTATTGACTGGGAAATCTATAGTGATAAATTTGGAAAAGCTTGGAAGATCATCAGAGTTGGTGATATTATGGAGATGTACAAAACATTTGTAGATATGGTAAAATCTTTTGATAGAGATGATCTTTTAAGATTGTGGGAACTGGTACAACAGAAGTGTAATCATAAAGAAGATCCTGATGAGAATGAGCAGGAGCTTTGGGTAGAGCTGGAAAGACTTTTTGAGCCTAATCCTTTTGACAAACTTTGGAGTCAAGATTCTGCAGTCCCAAAAAGTACTTGGATTCTATACAGTTCATCTGGTGTACATCATGTGTATACAAGTATACATGATTGGTTTATGCTAGTGGAGAAGGAGTATCCACTCAGAATGAAGACACTCATAGCAATGTTATCTTCAAGGTTGAAGCTAATACTAAAGAAGATAATGAAATGGCAAGGAATTTGGTGAACAAGATCTTCATTCAAGCTTAGAGACCAAGCAAGTAGGTGTTTGCAAAATTCCCCAACATCATGAAGAACAAGTCTTATTAAAAAACTTGCTGATTTGCATTGAAATCACAAGTTTAGGGGAGGATTGTTGGGAATTTAGCTAAACAATTTGTACTGCCAAGGTTAAGTGTTAGTACTGCTAAGCTTAACTGATGGACTGCGAGAAGAATACACTAGCAGTACAAACTACTAGTACAAATAATTAGTACTGCTTATATGATATTGTATAGTCGGTTAGATAATTATAGAAAAGATTCTATAAGATGTACCTTGTATAGAAAGTTATTGTAAACCGACTAGGACTCCTTAGCCTATAAAAGGAGGTCCTAGGTTAGATTTAGAGTACGAGTTATTCTAGAGTCGATCACTTCAAGGTTTTGTAAACCTAATACTTTTGAGTATTCGTATTAATATATTGAAGTGTTTTGTGAGAAAACAAATTGTGTTAAGTATTCTCTTTGTCATTAAACATTAGATTCCGTATAGTGTTTAAGCTTTATTAAAAGGAAGCTTGCTATACTTTGTTTGTGTTAGATTTATCTATATAATCAATAAGATCAATTACTCAACTGGGATCAACAAACTATTATCCAAAAGACGATGAGATGATAGCTTAAAAAAAAGAAAAGAAAAGAAACGGGCTAACGTTTATCGGACATGGGTACTGAATGGGTTGTTAGTTGGGCTCCAAAAAAATGACATCATCATGACGTTGGATGAACGCAATGAAATGACAACGGATTAAAAAAACAACAACATGCTTCTTTCATACACAGTGAATTATAACAAATAATCAAGTGAATGACAACGTACCACCAGCCAAATCACAAACCCACCAGCAAAGCTAACAGAACCTCAAGAATAGTGCGAAGACGACGAATATCCAAAAGACGGTGAAATGATAGCTTAAATAAAAAAAAGGGGCTAACATTTATCGAAACTGGATACGAATGGGTTATTAGTTGGGCCCAAAAAAATTACATTAGCGTAACGTTAGATGACCGCAATAAAACGACAATGATTAAAGTGTAGCATTATATAATGCCATTCACATTCCACCCACTAATCAAACTAATATCCAACAAACCAAAAGGCCCCTAAGGCCAATGCTAATGGTGCGTTGCACACCCAACCAACCCGTACAACCCAACCGCGTTCCTCCCCTAGCATAACCCACCCCAACCGAGTCACACCCCAACCATTTCAAAGTTTCGGTTTGTCAGCCAACCGAAACAATTGCACACTTTCTCTTCTTTTTCTAGCCGTTGGGTAATCGATTAATCATTAATCAAATAAAGAAAAAACATATAAATAAATATGACGAAGACTACACAACTCTCCCCAACATTTTCTAATCCTATTTTGACTTGAACAAGAAAAAAAGAGAAACACAAGATCTCAGAATCGTGTTAGATACATTTATTAAAATCTTTATAAACATTTAAACACGGTTTCATCATAGATCTTGAACATACAAAATGGAAAAACACCAAAACCTACCCGAGACCTCTTTATAGAGATCTTGAAGACGATCCACATATGCTTAGGTTTGTGTTGTTTTCGAACTACCCTTTGATTGTGGAGAAGAAAGGTGGCTGATGGATATGTGGTGTATATGGATATGTGAATTTAGAGACTCGTGAATTCATGTGAAATACTGATTCTGAATTCATGTGAAATACTCGGAGTAATAGTGTTATCTGATTTTAAAAGATGAAATATGGATATGTGATGATATTTTATGTGAAATATGGATGTGCATATGGATAAGTGAAGGTTCTAGGACAATAACATGGCTTGATATTAGCACATAGGTAGGGTAGATATATAGAGTATAGATAAAGAGGATTTAATATGTAAAATGAAGTTGTATAAAAAATAAAGTGAGAGGTATTAAAACTTATGAAAAAAATACTTTTGATGTGGTACCCACAAAGCAAAAATTAATGTGTTGTATTGTCAAACTCATAAAATAAATGTGATACTGTATCATAGATACTCCTGCATTAACAAACAAAGTAAATGGTTGTTTTGAAAAATGATACAACTACTTCTCTGATTGCATTAATGGCCTTTCCATCTTCTCAACTAACATTATTTTATAAATCATAGCTCATTCCTATCTTTTTTGCTCATATCTCAAACATCATTCCTATCTTTTTTGCTCATATCTCAAACAATGTCTAAAAAAACTCCCCAAAACAAAACACCAAAATCCCGAAAACAACCAAACATTCCAATAACAACCAATCCAAATTTCATTTTACACAACCAGTCACCACCGATTAATTTCGGTCACCAATCAATGCCTTCACTGCTCATTAATCCGTATTCAGCTCAATTTTATAACCAACAAGCACAAAATCAAATGTATTATCCAACTATGGCATCACCACAATATAACCAACCTTCTCAATCTTTTCTGATCCCGCCTTTTAATCTTGATGATGACGAATTTGAGCCGTTATGGGGCACCAGTTCTCAATCTTCTCATCCCTTTTCGACTCAAGGTTCGGAAGGTCCATCCGAACCCGTTCGTTCCGACTCTCCTGTCGAGGTGACCGCGGCGCCCGTCAAAAGGAAATATACTAGAAAGTAGAAACAATCCAAGAAAAATACTGACGCGGATAATGAACCATGGACCGAAGAGGAAGAGATAGTTTTGTGTAAAGCTTGGGTAAACGTGCCCGAGAGTAGTGCTAAAGGAAATGCTAGAAATTCTAATGGGTTATGGAACGATGTAACTACATACGTTGCGAATGAAAATAAGGGGCCGACACGTTCATATGATGCATGCAACTCCAAATGGAAAGGTAGGCTTCGTCCTAAAATTTCTCAATTTGCTCAGATTTATAATAATGTGAAATCAAGGCCAGAAAGTGGTGCAAATTAAGAAAACTATATGCAATTAGCACATAAAGAGCATCGTGCTACTTACAATGCACCCTTCACATTGGTTGAGTGCTGGAAGGTTGTGAAGGACCACCCAAAATGGAAACAGGTTGTAATGGCACGTTTTTTAAATACTAAAACAACCAGTTCCAAAAATCAAGGACATCGGAAAATATCTCACAAGAAGCAGGTGAGTCAACACATTTTGGTTTGGATCTGAACGAAGCAGGTGATTCAGAGGATATCGATGTTCAGGAGGTTCGACCTGTAGGGCGAGACAAGGCAAAGAAGAAATCACTATAGGCTTCTCATTCTGTTGTTGACCCTGCTCTTTATGAGATGTTGCTCAATAAATGGTCAGATGTCACGACCCCATTATTTACCCAAATTTTGAAAATAAAAGAACAAGAATTGGAACTAGAGACTCAGGCTTACTCAACAACGTGAAATTGAATCCGAAAGGCTTGAACACGAGAGACAACAACTCTAGTTTCAACGTGAACAGATGGAATGGCAAAAACAAGATAAAATGGAGAAAGCCAGCATGTACTACTTTACGTCCCATGAACATTTGACCGGGAAAGCACTAGAGAGGTGCTTAGCCATGAAGCAAAAAATTAAGGAGCGCTACAATTTAGACTATTAGTTTAAGTTATTTTAGTTTTTATCGTAATATTTTTTTTAGTTGCATTGTTATCGTAATTTTTTTATTTATTTATTTTTTATTTTTTTTAGTTGAATTGTTATTGTAATGTTTTCAATTATGAATGAAATTTTAGTTTTTTTCTTTCAAGAAAAAAGGAAAAGTTATGGTCTCTATTGTGGTCATCACTAGCAAATTATAGTTGGATGTAGTTTTGGAAACAAAAAGCTGATTTAGCATCGGCCAAAATAACAAGAAGATGGTCTTCCAATTCCATTTCCATAAGCCAGGCAACAAAAGTATAGGAAGAAAAGAAAACAAAGGTAAATGGAAGAAAAGTCGTCATCATCAAAGCTTGCACCTCTTCCCGAAGAAAATCAGGCTTCTGTTTTCTCCTCAAAGCCCATTCGTCCTCCCACTCAGTAAGCTTTTTTATTATTTCCGATCTCTAGTTACTGCATAATACGGAGGAGATGCCTATCCGTTTATTGCTACCTATACTTTAAAAAAAAAAATAAAAAAATCTAAACGGGTGTTTGTGATGGGCTTATAAGCTCGAATTTTAAGTGTCATGTCATAATGTTTTTAGGAATTGGTGTAGGATATCTTCAGAGAAGTACTCCCCGTTAGACTGGAAAGGATATTTTGACCAAGAGGATGATATCTCCATTCCTGACTCAAACGACGTATGTATGTTCCATATCATTTTTACTACTTTCATCTCATCCATCTTGTTTTTACTTATTTATGCTCCTTTAGGTCTTTCACGTATATACTGCTGGAAAGGAAGGACCAGTTGTTTTTTGCCTTCACGGGGGTGGTTATTCCGGGTATCTCTTATTATTGCTTCTCAGATATATATTTTCCAAAATTCTTCTTTTTATTAACTTCACAGAAAATGTTAGTATGCTTGACAATGCAACAAAAGACTATAAATCTGCAGAAAATGGATTTTTGACCTTTTTATTAATTATTTTATCAGTCTGTCGTTTGCAATATCGACACGTGTAATTAAGGAGAAAGCAAGGGTAGTAGCTATGGACCTTAGAGGACATGGGAAATCATCCACAGAAAATGAAGTAGACATGTCTATTGAGGTACATCTTTCAATTTTTCTGGCTCCTTAATTCTACACTTGCAGTGTTATGCTAAAAAATGCTCATATCTCTTGTAGACTCTATGTAACGATGTTCAAGCAGTTGTCAAGACTATGTATGGAGATTCTCCACCAGCAATTGTCCTTGTTGGTCACAGGTTTGTGATTTACCCTAAATCCAACTATGTCTTGGCTATGTAAACAAATAGAAATTTTAATTAATAAAGAAAAAGATGGATTTACTTTTACGTTGAATCTTTTGCGTGCAGTATGGGTGGATCCGTTGCAGTGCATTTGGCAGCGAAGAAAATGCTACCTAGTTTGGCTGGACTTGTGGTTGTAGATGTTGTTGAGGTGGCCATAATTCTGTACTCAACTCTTTTATGTAAGCTTTTGAATTGCAGTATGATCTAATTCAGTTTCATTTTCAGGGGACGGCTATGGCTTCATTGATGCATATGCAGAAAATTCTATCAAACAGAATGCAGTATTTCCCGTCCATTGAGAAAGCGGTAACATGTGCCATTTGACTTTCACTTTCTATTATGACTTGTCTAATTATAGGATATTAGGATCATAATCACTACACAGCAATCTAGATCATAAATCTATCCAACATACATATCAGATACTCGTAACAAGTGTTATTTGTTCAGTATATAACCTGTAAGACCTTTCTTATTTACCCTTTCACCATCATTTGTGCTGAAATGTTGCAAACTCTTTTTCCTCAATAGGGAATAATTTCAGTTATAATTTGACAAGGTGATCCCTACGTATTTTGAAGTTTCACTTCATTCATGCTATCATGCTAACATACAGTTTAGAGCGTAACGAATAATCTTAAGATGGATTCCACCCTTTTAAAACTATTGAACTTAAAATGACCCAACAATTATAGTCACTGATAAATGCAATCCATTTAGATTATTTTTAAATGTTATCCTGTTTTGTTTTATTGCTAGAAAATACTTAACTGCAGTACTTATGGTGGTGTTGACGACTTGACGCTGGTCCTTAGTTTTGTATTATTGTGAATTTCATATAGGGTACAGCACACATCTAAGAAATATGAACCATATACATATTTCAACAATGCACACATGGCCATTTTAGATTTTGGAATCGCTTGTTAATTTGACCCAAACGAACCCATAATAATTTCTCTATTACTGACTTTATGAGCATCTTTTGCGAGTTGAAACTTTTCTGGAAGCTCACTAGCTGGGTTCAGTAATAGATAACCTCTAAAGCATTTTAGATCAATGTTTTACAATGACATGGTTTCAAATGATAGTCAACCTCTGAAGCATCCTTAATTGGAGTACAAGATCCATGGAAAACCTCAAGCAACATATGAATTGGGCGTAAAACGACTAATTTCGCATGAGGTTGGTAGTAGCCACACGGATGACATTGCAACGCCAAGTAATTATGGAATAACATTCTTCATAAGATAATGACGTATAGTAGTCTAACGTAAATCTCTCAGCAATACTCTATTTTAAGATATAAGACCAACGTTTATTATGAAAAGTAGAGTCCTAGAAAGTATATAGAAGTTAGGGCCCGTTTGGTTTGTAGATGGGTTTAGGATTTTTGGATTTGAATTTGGGTTAGGATTTGGATTTAATGTAGCATGGAGAAAATATCTTATAAATTAGATAAATTATTGTTTTATAAAGAATTTGATATTAAATTAATTATAGTTAACAAGTACTTTCCCTATGCCTTTTTGTCTTCCTTACATGAAGACAAAATAAAAGAATTGGCTTATTACATGAAGACAAAAAAAGGTGAGGGAAGAGAAGAAATTAGAAGGCGGGAAAATAAATGACAAATGAATAAAGTAAACCGTTGGCTCCTTCTCAATGGGATTTCTGAAACTCCTCGCAGAGGGGTTTGAGTTCTGACATTAAAATCATGGATACAAAACAAACATTATTTTCTTTTACTTTGAGCCCAATCCCTTCCAACCCAAAACCACATACCAAACGCCCCCTTAGATATATAAGGCATTTATTTATAACTAAGTGAGGTAGAGATCAGTACTCAGATTCGTTTGGATTGAACATTGGAAATATCTTGATTCAACTTGGGGGGTTTTTGGCATTGCAATGAAACTGATTATTAGATTATTGCATTTTGAAAATGCAGATAATAAGTTTTAAGTGTTTGGGTAGAAAAAGTGATTTTTTGCGTTTTGAGGGGACAAAATGTGGTTTTGAATAAGTAGTTTAGTTCATGGTTTTTGAAACGCACTTTTTAAAACTCAATTGATTTTGAGTCAAATTGCCAACATACCCTTATTTCTTCACAAATCTAGCCGTTGTCTTCTATGATCTTGCTACATCTGATAATTCTTCATTTCTTCAAATTAGTTTGGGTGAAATTAAAACACGCTATTTCGTAAATGGAGAAGTGGTTAAAGTTCACAAAAAAGACAATGGAGATGTTGAGGTCGAGCAAATTACTTTGGGTGGGTATTTATTTATATAGGATCTATGAAATTGAGGTTTAGGAAGTGAATTGTTAAAATTTGTATGAAGGTTTTTGTTTATTGTTGACCCAATTTGAAACCCCCATTCAAACCGAACATGGAATAGTATTTGATGTGTTTTATGCCTTATCCGATTGCATATAAGGTTTATTTTAGAGGGCGAGTTCTATCTTTGCATCTATAATATGGATTTTTAGTTTTGGGTTAAATTACTACCAATTAAAAAAAAATAAAATACATTTGGATAAGTTTTTTAGAAGAAATTGGGTTGCTAATAACAAGTTGATTTACTCAAACTGTCTTTTGGTAATGTTTTTAGCTTTAAATAGATAACTTCGTTCCAAATATTATGTGTTCAATTTTAATACAACAATAACACAAAGGATGTCTTTTTTTGCCTTTTTACCCGTTAACTCAATAGATAATCTGATTTGCCAAACACTCAAAAAACTGATTTACTAATTATGGCGATATCAAACTGCATAATCAATTCAAACGCCATATTTCAAAACCACGTTTGTTACAGCTGATTATATTATTTATGCGATATCAAAACACATAATCTATTTTAAATAAGCAATCTAAAACACCCCCTTAGTAGAATTTTATTGTGACTGGATTCGAAGTCAGTTGTTAATAAAAAATTTGGTTATGGGTTTGTAAGAAAGAGAGCCATGAGGCGAGCACTATTAATGGTCTCTCTAGAACAGTAACAATCGAGAAAGAAAATAGAAATTAAAAACTTAATGCGGAACATCAAACATGAACTGCCAGAAACTTAAGAACAACAGATTGGGTGTTCTCTGATTATACCCAATTTCTGCTCACTAATTTAGAACCTACTTGATATGTATTTAACTATTTATAGTGGACAGGCAAACCAACTGAAAGAATATACAAATCATAAAGTGTTGAAGACAGAACTCCCCTTTTAACTTGGATTCAGGTGACATATATAACACTTTAATCTGTTAAAATATAATTGAGATACACATTAAATAGTTTAAAAAGGTCAAGCAAATAGGGTAGAAGTGGCAAAATTGAGAATGTTAAGTTGGACGCGTGGTAAATCCATTTTAGACATGATCCCAAATGAGGTTTTTAGAGCGGAACTTGAACTGGAAAATATAATCAACAAGATATGAGAGGACGGTTGAGATGGTTCGAACATGTGACATGTCAGGATGAGACTCAGACCATAGACAGCAAACTACCTCGAAAAAAAAAAGACCTAAACCTTCTAACCGCTTATTCTAATTCAAGCTCTCACTGCGTTCCTATCAAAGGTCATATCTATCCTTCCACCTAAGTTTTGGCCTGCCCCTTCTCGCTCCGTCAACTAAGGAGAGTGGAAGCTTTGGTAGTTGACGGCGCGAGAAGGGGTAGGCCAAAACTTAGGTGGAAGGATAGATATGACCTTTGATAGGAACGCAGTGAGAGCTTAAATTAGAATAAGCGGTTAGAAGGTTTAGGTCCTTTTTTTTTCGAGGTAGTTTGCCGTCTAGGTTTTATAGGTGGCTTTTAGTAGCCTGTTCATATCTGCCTGCATTGAGATTTCTAGACGTTTTATACCCCCTGTTTTAGGTATAGGGAATCATACCTAGCGCCCTCAAGAGTTTTTAGGCGATTTTTAGTGGCATCTCGTGCATATATTTGCCTTTGGTCGTAGGTATAGAACTGTATTTTATAATGGGTCCTTTTTCTTCGTAAGCATTTATTCTTCTATGTCCCTCATGCTCGTATGCGTTTATGCCCTTATGCATGTAGCCCTTTTGCCCAGTATGCGCTTATTATTTTATATGCTATGCTTCCAGTGTTATATTCTTATACATTTCTATGTTTTTATGATGGTATTTTTGGTTTGCCTAGCGCTATATGCTTAAATCTAGGAAGCACGGACACGCCAGAAACCTCGGAGTACGTGTGATTCGATCTGGACACGATTTTGGACACGGGTAGGACACGGATTTTCCAATACTTAAGAAAATAATTCATAACAAAACTTTGTGGGATTTGGGAGGAGATGGATTTGACACTTTAGATGATGTTGCGATACTTGGAATGGCCAACCTTTCTCTTGATGAGCCGGAAATGGAAGCCATGTTATTCACAATCGATGATATAGTTGATGATGAAGATTACTAGCTAGTTGGCTATTTGGCTATGAAACCACATTTTTACTATTTTGCTTCGTTATGAGTTATGTCTTATGAGTTATATATATATATTCATTCCCGTGCCCACGCCGTGTCCGTGTCCTATATTTTTAGATTTTGCCGTGTCCGTGTCCGTATCGGACACCGTGGCCGTGTCCGTGCAACCTAGGCTTAAATACTTTCATAGTTTCTCTATTCATGCAACTGTACACCAGTGGCGGAACTTGAACATTTTTTTGAGAGGGTCGAATTTATTTTGGGGGGCCGAATCGGAGATTTGTTTGTAACCTCAACTGAATTACCCCTAAAACCTATAATATTTACACTAGATGCCGCAAAAAAAAAATTTTTTTTTGAGGGGGGGGGGGGGGGGACCCTTCCCTGCCCCTACATAGTTCCGCCCCTGACTGGACACAATAACACATCCACATATATTTGTATACATTCACCCTCACACGTTCACTTGCCGGAGGTCTTCATCGAAGCTGTCTCCCTACTCTTTGGGTTTACCTTAGGATAGGTGTATGATCTGTCAGCACTTCACCTCCCCCATACCTTGCTTAGATGGGATTGGTTATTGTTGTTACATTAAATAGCTTAAAATTCAATATAGACGGTTCTGATACCATCTTCAAGCTTCTATAGTACATCTCTGTCAGCCCCTGGTTGTCGGCTCAGTCTTTTTGTCATTGACTAACCATCAAATTACAGAGATATTCACAAGCACCATCAGACACGGTTTTGTTTTCCCTATTTTTTTAAACATCTGATGGAAAAGACATATTTCTGGAGCTTACATACGGGCATCCACCTTCACTAAACATTTTGCTTCCGTCATCATTATACAGATAGCTTCTAATAATGTCTTCTTAAATGGAGAATTCATATCAATGTTAGTTTTCTACTCTTATTTAATGGAAATGAACTGCAAATTTGTTGTAAATAGTGTTAGCTACTAGAGTAAATCACAATAAAATGTCCCTTGGTAGTTTCAACTTCTAATAAAAGTCGTCTTCCAAAAATATCAATTAATGTTACAATATTTATTTGAATGAGGTATTCTTCTTCTTGAAGCTACCATCGCGTTCCCGTCTTCGTCTTCATTCGCAGCCCATTATCAGTGTCATTTTCAAATAGAACAGCGAGCTACCAACTTGAAATTACTATTTTGCCTTTCACTTGATAGATGGAATTTGTTGCTTTTAGCATTCTTGACTATTATTTTGTCTCCAGAACTTATGTAGGTCTGTGTCTAACTTCTAAGTGCTTGTTAATATACCTAGGCTTATGACAATTGGGCATACCATGGTCTCTTTTTTTTTTTTTTTTTTTTTTTTTTTTTTTTTTTTGTACTTGGTAATTTAATCCAGTTTGTTCTTTAAAGCTAATGACATATGCTTCATCTAGGGGGAATGTATTTAACACATAAGTGTGAAATATCTTTTAGTGGAAACTCTGACCGTGTTCAATATATTCATTCAGTAACATGACAGCACACATGTTTATTTGCTTTTATATATAAGAATGGGAGTCACTGGGAGCAATTGAATCGTGAAAACATTTCTCGTTGGTACTGCTTTCACAGAGCAAGATTGGCTGTTTAAATAATATGAAATGATGCATGCAGATCGAGTGGAATGTGAGAGGAGGATCTTTAAGAAATATTGAATCTGCTCGAATATCAATTCCTGGGACCGTGACGTTTGATGATTCACAGCAATGGTACGGTTTAGAGATGTCTAAACCTTTAGTTTTCCTTGTCATCCCTATTTAATAGTAGTAGTCCTTTTGAGCTTTTAGAATACGTGATTATATTAGCTACCTTTTTTGCCTCAAATTGAGTGATGTAGCTGTTGTATTTGCAGTTATCGTCACAGAGCACGATTGGAGGAAACAGAACAATATTGGAGAGGATGGTACAAAGAATATCTCTGATATTTTTAGTCATTGAAGGACATTGCCGTATATGTTTTTGCCTACTCTGATTGCAGTTACAACATGAATGGCATTCCATGGAAAGTCTACCTGATTATGAATCAGGTAGACTGTCCATGAGCTTTTGCATCACTTTTGATTTATTCTTTTTCACCCTAATCTGACCAATTCATTAACGAGGCATTGAATCTAATATATGCTAGATTCTATCCATAGCGTATATTCCCTCCTTCCAAAAGTGAATGTCCCTGGGTTTTTTTATCACCAAGTTCAAGCAGAATTTTTAGATATGGCCGTTATTAATCATCAAAAAAACATTGATACCTAGGATTTTGTTTCCATTGCAAACAGAACTATCTAAAGCATATGTCTTAACACGTATTTTTTTGGCAAAGCTTTGCAACATACTGATAAAAGTGAATTGGGCATTTAAGTGTTTATGATTCAATTTATAAGATGAAACCAACTTAAGGGAAAAGAGATGACATAATTGAATTGGAGCGTTCAGATATTGAGTTTATGGTTCTCTTTCTAGTGTTTGAAAATTGGGATCAATGTTTCTCTGCATAAACAGGTATGAAGGCCTCTCTGAAAAGTTTCTATCTTCTCCTGTCCCAAAGCTCTTGCTATTAGCTGGAACAGATAGGCTTGACAGGTACTGCTTTTCATTTGATTACATATTTACGACTATGATGCTAGTAAGATTCTCAAGCAGCACTTGTTGTTTTCAAGCACAATTTTACAAAATGTTCATATGCATCATTGTCTTCTATAAGTTTTATGTGATAATTACATACAATAACGCATGGTAAACTTGTAATATATTGCACTAAGATATTTTGTTTGCTATAACAGGGCTCTCACAATCGGACAAATGCAGGGTAAGTTCCAAATGATTGTTGTTCGGCATACTGGCCATGCAATACAGGTGACAATTCAGTCTTACTACATAAGTTATCCTTATAGTAGGCTTTATAAATTAGCTGAAACCAATACACCCTTGAATATTACAGGAAGATGTACCTGATGAATTTGCAACACTAATACTCAATTTTGTCTCCCGCAATCGAATAGGTCCTCATGGAGTCGAGGTTGGTGATATGATGTTCAAAATTGCCAACACTTCTCCTTTCTTATAAATCTATAATAGCGATAATTATGCATCATGTGTTTGCATCGTCATCTTCTTTTGAAAATACTATTTTTATGAATATAAACTGAGATTGGCACTTCTGACTTGGGATCCTGGTGATAAGTTGGGGGTTTGACCATATGATGTTTTTAAAGGGGTCTGCATAATGAGCGGGTTGCATAACGTCGAATATGATAATTCTTTATGCGGTTCAAAAGTCAAAACCAGTTGGTTGTGTTGACCCGACAACATTTAAAGGCTGTACTATAAAAATCTGTTTTGCTGTTTAAATAAATCGATTTAAGTGGTTGAAGATATTTTCACTTTCTATTAAGCCCATTTGACCCTTTTCATTGTATATGCGTGTTTTTAAGGGACCCTTCAACCCGCTAGAGATAAAAAGTTTCAACCCAAGTTAACCCATTTTTAAGTAAATGAGCCAAAATTGCCACTAGACCATACATGAATACAAATGTGGATATGGCTATACAATCCTGGCACCATTGTCCTTCATGTTAGTCTGATAAGCTCCTGCATATCTTTTGAATAATATAAACCTATGTTGCAGATTCCAGGTATCAGCAAGCCATCACAGCCACATGCTTAACAACTGGAGATATATGTAAATGGGATGTCTGATGGTGAAATAATCATGTATCCATCATAGATGCTCGCATGCATATTAGAGTTTAGTTGCTAATCTTTTGCTAGGGTGTGTTCCGAGACTCATGATATATACAGATTGATCAATTAGTGTGCCCTTATCTTATAAAATATGGCACAAGTTGTGTAATAGTGTTGGGATTCATTGATGTTCTCTCTTATCAAAATCACCATGAGTACTACTAGGACTTGATGAAAACAATAAAAAAATAACCATGTTTATGTAAAAAGCATGCTCCTGTAAGCATTGTTTAGCCCAAAAGTTATTGGCCCTTGGATTCAGATGTATCGAAGGAGCCTTGTTCAGCACACTTCAGGTACCGTCCTGGATCGTTTTATTCTAATTAGCGAACTCTTTCAATTTTTCAACATAAAGCAAATGGTCTAGTGGTAAGGTTTTTGTCCATCTATATCCATATCCATTTGATGAGTCAGGTAAAATTGTGATCTTTAGTGTTCTATGTGGACGATGGATAGGCCTTTCTACGCAATTATGCAACTTATTTACATTCTCGCAATTCTACTAGTGTTTTTCACCATGTTGGTTTCTTTTATTCAAGAGTGTTCCCAGTTGGGTATAGATAATTAATGAGTATCGGATATCACTTGAAATCGTATTATCATTTTCTAATAGAAACTATTCGACCCTATGCCTGGGTTACACGAATATCTCTATGGGATAAGACCAAGTGGTGTTTTTGTTTTTGACACAAATCAAGAACCTGTTTGCTTTCAAGTGTTTATGTTTCCGTGTGTCTTTCCATGCAGATGTCAATCCTATTTATAGGATAGTTTCTCTTTAGTCAATGGAATTATGAGAATTAATTGGTCAATTAATCTCTTCAAAATGTTCATAATGCCTGACACCTAAGTGTCTAGACTTCCCATTGTACATTTGGCTATAAGCCTTAGCCAATGTAGCAACATTATCACAACGGATATAAATAGGTGCTATAGGTTTAGGCCATAATGGAATCTCAAGAAGCAAGTTTTTTAACCATTCAGCTTTTTTACCAGCAGCTGCTAAGGCCACAAATTCATATTCCATTGTTGAAATGGTGATGCAAGTTTGTTTCTTGGATGCCTAAGAAATTGCACCTCCACTAAGTAGGAATACCCAGCCACTGGTAGACGAATTGTCTTCAGTGTTACTGATCCAACTTGCATCAGTGTATCCTTCTAACACTGAAGGATAACCAATATATGAGAGACTGTAATCCATAGTTCTCTTCAGATACTTCAGTACCCTTTGTACTGCTTGCTAGTGATGAGCACTAGGATTTCTAGTATATCTGCTCAGTTTACCTGCTACAAATGCAATATCAGGTCTTGTACAAGTCATGGCATACATTAGGCATCCAATTACCATAGAATACTCAAGTTGAGATACAACCTTGCCATTATTAGGCATCAGCTTTTCACAAGTATCCATAGGTGTACTTACTGGAGTACAATTAAAGTAAGAATTTCCTTAACCCCTTCTCAATATAATGAGACTAAGAAATAGAAATTCTTTTACTTTCATGTTTAATCCTTATTCCAAGGATAACATCAGTCTCCCTCATGTCCTTCATGGAGAACTTTGATGACAAAAATTCCTTTGTTAGGTCAACCTGATTTTGGTCAGTGCCAAAGATCAGCAAATCATCAACATATAGGCAAATGATGACCCCTTTACCATATTCATCAAATTTACTATATACACATTTGTCAGACTGGTTAAGTAAATAACCATTAGACAAAACCACTTCATCAAAATTTTGATGCCATTGCTTAGGTGCCTGCTTTAGTCCATAAAGAGACTTAATCAGTTTACACACCTTGTTTTCATTGCCAGGCATGATGAAGCCCTAAGGTTGGTTCATATAAACCTCCTCATCTAATTCACCATTCAAGAAAGCTGTTTTCACATCAATCCGATGAATAATCAGATTGTGACTTGATGCCAAAGCAATCAGCAGTCTTATGGTACTGATACGAGCCACATGAGCATAAGTATCAAAATAGTCTAATCATGACTTTTGTTTAAAGCCCTGAATGGCTAGTCTAGCCTTGAACTTTTCAATAGTTCCATCTACCTTCATTTTCCTTTTGAAAATCCATTTGCAACCTAGAGGTTTGCAACCAGGTGGTAGATCAACTAACACCCAAGTGTTGTTGCCCATGATGGAATCCATCTCATCAATTGATTGCTTCTTTCCAGAAAGCAACATCTTGGAACTTCATTGCTTCTTCAAATATCTTGGGATCATCCTCAACAATGAAGCAATAGGAGTATTGGTTAGAGACCTCATCCCTTGTTCCTTCAATTAAGTATAATTGAAAACCAGGTCCAAATGACTTTGGATTCCTGACCCTTTTGCTCTTTCTGAGCATAGGCTCGGGTTGTTGAACCACAACCTCATCAGGGATCTCTGATGGCACTTTATCAGGGACATCTGATGCACCAATGTCATGAGTTCCATTAGGAATCCTCCGACTTGGTTTAGAGACTGATGAGAATCTATCCTCATCAAAGATTGCATCCCTTGATTCAATTATAGAGTTAATTTAAACACTTTCATTAGGTTCTATAACACATAATCTAAAAGCTTTGGAATGCTCAGCATATCCAACAAAGATGCATTCAATGCCTCTTTCACCCAATGTTTTCTGCTTTGAATCAGGGAGTCTTACAATAGCCCTACAACCCCAAACCCTGAGATAGTTTAGGTTGAGTTTCCTTTTAGTCCAGAGTTCATAAGGGGTAACATTGTTCCTTTTGTTGGGAACCCTATTTAATAAATAGCAAGCTGTTAACATAGCTCTACCCCAAAACCCTTGACTCAGTCCTGAATAGGACAACATGGAATTAACCATCTCCTTCAGTACCCTATTTTTCCTTTCAGAAATACCATTTTGCTGAGGAGTATAGGGAGCAGTTGTTTCATGGATTATACCAACATACTGAAAATACAGAGTATCCATGTACTCACCTCTCCTATCAGTCCTTAATCTTTTGATCAGGGACCCAAGTTGCAATTCAACTTCAGTTTTAAACACTTTAAATTTATCTAATGCTTCATCCTTAGTATGTAACAGATAGACATAACAAAACCTTGAAACATCATCAATAAATGTCACAAAGTACTTCTTATTCCCCAAAGAGGGAGTGGCATGAAAATCACACAGGTCACTGTGTATTAGCTCCAAGAGCTTAGTTTCACGTTTAACACCCTGAAAAGGTTTCTTAGTTATTTTGGTCAACATGCAAGTTTTACACTTTTCAGTATCCATGTCAAATGCTGGGATTAACCCATTCTTAGACATATCTTGCATCCTTTTATAGTGTACATGGCCAAGTCTAGCATGCCAGAGGGTATAGTCAGTCAGGTCAGAGGTGGTCACAAAGGCTGAATTATCACAATCATTGACAATGTTCAACCTGAACATTTGATTACACAAATATCCAAAACCAATAAATACACCACTTTTAGACAAAACAAATTTATCAGATTCAATAACTTGTTTAAAACCATGATTATTCAAAACACTACTTGAAACCAAGTTTTCCTTATATCAGAAACATGAATAACATTAAACAAAGTTACAATCTTTCTAGAACTAAACCTAAGATCTACACAACCACGTCCATGCACTAGGGCTGTTGACTCATTTCCTATGTGAAGAATAGAACCATCATCCAATGACTCATAAGTCTTGAACCAGCTTCTATCTTTGCACACATGAACAGTTGCTCCAGAGTCAACCCACCACGCAACATCATCATCCTGCACATAGTTAGATTCAGATACATATGTAACATAATAAACCTGAAGAGATTCATTAAACATATTCTGACCTTTCAGAGGAACTGAACCATTCCCTGATCCACTAGTGCCTGATCCATTGGTTTTACCACCAATCTTAACACCTTTGCAATCCCTTTTAATGTGACAAGATTTGCCACATTTCCAACAAGTAGGTTTTGCCTTCTTGTTAGGGTCTACTATTGTGATATCCTGATGTTTACGTTTACCCTTGTTGTCATTGTACCTGGTGGAGTTGTTATGCTCCACCATATTGACAACAAATGCACTAGTAGCATTGCTACTTTTTGGCTTGTCATTATCCTGTGCCCTGAGTGAATCGTCAATGCGCAGATGACTACCCAACTTAACAAGAGTTAACTCCTCCTTCTTATGTTTCAAGGTATGCTTGAAATCTTTCCAAGAAGGAGAAAGTTTATCAATGACACAAGAGACTGAAATAGCCTCATCCATGTGGATTTTGGGTTGTGTGAATCGACCAAGTATACTAAGAAGCTCATTGTATTGTTCCATGACAGGTCTAGAATCGACCATTTTGTAATTTATAAAATTACTTACAAGGAACTTCTTGCTAGAGGCATCCTAAACCATATACTTGGCCTCCAAAGAATCCCATAGTTCCTTAGCAGATTCATCATTTTGATAAATGTTAAACAAAGGACCAGACATACCATTGAGGATTAAGCCTCTGCAAATGTAGTCGTCATTCTCCCACTTTCTCCTTTTCCTTATGTCCTCCACAATTGCATCATCCCCATCAACAAGAATAGGTGTGCTCAAGACATACACCACACTCATGCTTGATAAAAAGAAGTGCATCTTCTTTTGCCATCTTCTCAAATCCACCCCTTTAAACTTATCCAGTTTGGAGAAGTTAGCAGCCATTTGCCTCATAGCAGCAGCCATTGATTATCACTAAATAGTTTCTATTGATTGTTGGTTTCTTTTATTCAAGAGTGTTCCCAGTTGGGTGTAGATAATCAATGAGTACCAGATTTTCCAATAGAAACTATTCGACCCTATGCATTGGTTACACGAATATCTCTATGGGATAAGACCAAGTGGTGTTCTTGTTTTTGGCACAAATCAAGAACATGTTTGCTTTCAAGTGTTTATGTTTCCGTGTGTCTTTCCATGCAGATTTCAATCCTATTTATAGATAGTTTTACTCTTTAGTCAATGGAATTATGAGAATTAATCGGCCAATTAATCTCCTCATAATGTTCCTCCATTATAGCCATAGTGGTTACAAGACCAGGTTAATGTGGTCTTAATTGCAATATTGTAACTGCCCAGCAGTACTAACTTATGCCCAACAGTACTAACATAGGCCTAACAGTACTAACTTAAGCCTAGTAGTACTAACTTATGCCTAACAGTACTAACTGTACACTCGCAGTAGTAACATTACTACTAACAGTAGTAACTACTTAACCACTATAAGATTCAGGGTAATCAGAGACTTAATGGGTGTACACTCCGTACCTCCAAACCCATTTCTAAGTATGATCATATCCCCCAATTGAATTGAATTTCCAACACACCCTTAACATAATATTGTCCTTGGAAAATTCACATAAATATGACTGCATGTCGAAGTGGTTATTTATTCGATCCGAAGTTGAATAATTTGTTTTTGTAACATAGAGGTACATCATGTTAATGCCTAAATAAGGATTTAATAGTTTAAACTCATCATCAAATGGCCTAGTGGTAAGGTTTTTGGATTCCTCATAAGAATTCAAAAGTTCAAACCTCGCTAGTTGTGTACATTTGAGGTCGGCCAGAAAAGGGTCGAAAATGTTTTCGAGATTAACCCGGTGAGGCCGCGTACATCATAATAAAAAAGATTCGCCCTATCTGGATAACTTGAATAAGAAAAAACCTCATCCGTTTTATTGTTGTCATAATATTTGGGTTTGTTCAAGATAAAACAACAATATATAACAACAATCTTAAAAATATACAATAAATATGTTGTCAATAATATACACACGTGAATATAATATGAAAACTGAAAGGTACTCGTAGTTCATACATAGTATTCTTTTGAAAAGAATAATATCTAAATCAAATATGTATCGCTATGGATGCAAACCGTTTTTACCACTGGAGGATCATTGAAAATTTAGAATTAGTTTCTAATTACATATATAAACGCATTGTAGAACATAAATACATATAATCAATAGTTAGTTTACTTTTACTAATATAGTTACTAATTAGGTTAATTTTTATTATATTTATAAATTACAAATTGTTTAAAACACATGATCGTGGTTAATTACCTCTTAGTAAGTTATAACTTTTGTATCTTTTTTTATATGTTAAATTATTTGGGTGATAAATGAATCATCCATGAATGACAAAACATGAACCATATCCAACCCACTAAACATCTATATCCATATCCGTTATTCATCCATTTACTTGATCAATAAATGGATCCACCGCATTGTGCTAAATGCCTTCACATTATCAATTTGTAAGCTGTTATCCTAGGATTTTAATTGACGAGCCTTTTTCAAGTTTCTTTTTCATCATTTTGAGGTTTATGTGCAATCCTTTCACATAAATATTGATTCAGTTACCTTTTGCGTTTCTCATTTAATTTACTTATCCTGCACACTTGTCACAAAACGAGGTGCATGAGCCCGCTGTTGCAGCGGGGGCATTAAATATATTTTTTGGTTGTTCCAAGTGTAAAATCTACAATGGCGAATGGAACTGTTGTAGGAAAATTAGTACTTATATTGTAGCTGCTGTCCAATACCAAAAAGTGCAGGTTTTTACGTCAATTTCTAGGAGGAAACTAACTTAGAGGTAGCCTGCAGACGCGGCAACAGCTGTACATACTACATACTGGGTTGTGCTAACTTAGTGCTACTTACTATACATATTACATGAGTTGGTCATTACCTACGAATGCCACGTACACTATATAGGGGGCTTAACTTTTACGTTTATTATACAGACATGTTGCATCATAATTTGGAGATGTCGGGGAGCTGTTATTATGGCGTTAGTCGCGCTTTTTCTTTTTAGTATCTTGGCCAGATGGTTCTTCTCCTGTGTCTTCAAATAACTCCCTTCGGACTATTGTAGACTGAATTTCTGCTTTACCTCAAATCTTTTCTGCATGCTCATCTACATGAGGAGGTGGAGTTAAGCTTCCAGGAGCGATTTCAGTGACAACATTTTCTTTGATTGCAGGTTTGATGGCGCTGATGATGTGCCTTCATCAGGGTCCTTTGGAATTTCTAATAACATTGGTGGGTGTGCGTCTTCTACGTTGTCCAAAATAATTTCAGGTAACCTCTGCGTGCCTTTGCCTAAATGCACATGAAAGACGTGTTTTGTGTTTTCCAAGGCCTTTATTATGGAAGGTAGGATGTATGGATTTGGATCTGGGGTGTAGCTGAGTACTTCGCTACACTTTGGTAGCAATGAATTTACCTCGGGGCTAAACAAGTAACTATTATGCTGCCGGTTACGTCTGCAAGGGTAGCTTTGAAACAATAGCTGGCAACAAATGATACACTCTGTTTCATTAGTCCTATGGTAATTGCATGTACAGTGGGGTATGAGGGTCGAGCTGTTGTGGGGTGTATATATGTGTTTTCATTTAATGGATACATGTAATTTGGTGTGGGCTGGGTGCCAACCTGTTGGCAGTGCCAGTGCGGTAAGCCGCCGCTTATTTTATTGATGCATGTTCAAAATCTATTGTAGTACCAGCCTTTTGATTCATCTATCTTCACTATAACCACTTTAGTAGTAAACTACTGTTGTTGGTGTAAGTAAATGCAAATTATGAGTAAGCGCATTTTCATATTTTTAAGAATATGGATATATGGCGTACCATATGATTTTTAGGGTTCATTTCCATCAGTATATTTAGCGGCATCAGGAACCATGTCATTTTCTCTTCGATGTTATGTGGCTGGGTTGACGGTAGTTGCAGAGGTGGAGGTGGAATTGTTAGCTCATCATACCTATTTAAATGAATGGCCATGTCCACGTTTCAGCATGTCATAATAGTATTTGGAGCACGACTATGGAGTACTTACAGTTGGCGAATATGGTCGGCTTCTGGCACAGTTGGATTCAGGTAGTAGCTGGTGGCTGGAGTTGCTGACAATTGTATCCGCTGTTTGTATACCGTCCATTAAGTAAGTAAACTTGACATTTTTTTAGGTAATTTATTGTGTCACTATAGTATGTACCTGCAAAGCGTTTTCCCAATAGGAGCTGAATGCCATGATAACCGGCTATTCCATTTTAGCCAATGTCTCAAGTGCAAATCCTATCACCATTTCATTCCAGATAGTAAACGTGTGACAAACAATAATTTTCCAAACTTATTTTAATAATAAATTTTGTTTATTATTACTTATACTTCTGAGCGTTTTCAAACTCATTTGACTTGAAAACGAGAAAATATCTCAAAAAATGTGAAAACTGCACACAACGCGTACTGGCACAAACTATAAACATAATAGACTCTTTATTTGTGATCTCCATAATTTTTATAAGTTAGTATCGATGTAACCATTCGATTCTCGTGGAAATTGTATTTTAAACTTAACCGTGCATGTTTTAAACTCCCAATCGATTTTTATCGAACCTAAACTAGTCCCGACTCATAATAACATATAATTACAAAAATAGCCCTTGTGGTAAAAATTTTGCCGCACACCCCATCTTTTACCCACTTGCCAATTTGATTTCAAAACTTTCAAGTATATATAAAATAATATTAGAGGTTTCTTTTCATTTCACACATACACACACACAAACCCTAGCTACTCTCTCATATCTCTCTCTCTCTTCATCAGCGGTCGCCGCCACCACCACCGTCCACCGCTACCTAGAGTCAAGAACATAAGAAGTTGAAGATCCAAGAGTATAGATTTGTGTTTAGATCGTAACGTTTGGGTCTCGTATAGGGTTTTTACAAGCTTCTATCCTCTCCTTTCTATCGTTGGTATGTTCGAACACCATCAAATCTATTTTCTCATCACCTTTTTCTATTTTATGTGAACGAAAAACTATTTTTACAAAAGGTTAAGTGATTTGAACAGATTAAAAATTCTTTGAAACAAAACTATAATCGATTCTTATGGTTTAATAAAAATAAGGTATTTATTGTGTGCTTATTCGCCTATTCCATAAGCACAAAGTGCTTATTTGGTTCGGTTTTGGGCTCGGGTCAAGGGTAAGGGCCGAAGCCCATGGGTCTTGGGTTTGGTTCGTGCTTATTCTGGATTTATTTGGCTTATTTTAAAAAAGCCTTAGCTTATTGGGATTGATAATAAGCTCATTGAGCTTATTTTGTGGTTGTTTCGGTTTCGGTTCAAAACAAAAACCCGAGAGGGTGTTTGTTTGATTTTTGGTAGAAAAAAAAAACCCGAACGGGTTGTTGGTTCGAGCTTATGAGGTTCGGCTTATATTTTGTGGCTTAAATTCGTGCTTATTTTGAGTTGTTTGGATAATGGCTTATTTGGTTATGAATATTCTAGGTTTGAGATTATTTTTGGTTTATGCTTATTCATTAATTTATTTTGCGGTTAATCGAGTTATCGGACTAACATATTTATTTATTTTGACCTATGTGTTCATTGGGAAAGTTTCAGATACATTTTGGACTTGTTACTTGGATCGAGTTACATATACAAAATGGACTAAATATATAAACGGTTATTGGACTAAATTATTGGATTTGGACTTGGGATACTTGGACTAATTATCAATCACATAACGGACTAAATATATTGGACATATTGGACTTATAATAAATTGACATATTGGACTTACGAACTCAAAATGGACTATTCATAATGGGCTAACACTTGTTGGACTATTATCGGGCCATAAAGCTCGATAACTATTAAATACATTAAACATTTCTAAAACTAGTTTATTAGTTAAACCTAACAAACCGGATACTTATTTGGCTTAAAGATATTGTTGACACGTGTTTGGTTAACGAAGACGAATATAATGTTGCATTGGAAATTTTCGAAAAATATTGATTTGGGAAAATTGATGTTATTAAAGTATTCTGACTTGGAAATGTTGTATAAACGGACGAGTCATGCCAAAATTTTATAAAAAAACCTCTGTACTTATACTTTTATCTCAAAAACTCTTCTATTATAAAACCCGACAAAAGACGAAAGGTATAGTTTTATTTAATTGTAAAACCTTTATTATTTGAATTACAACTTTAAAACCTATGTTTCCTTACAAAACATAAATGTCGTTGTTGAAATCACTCCTAAACTATATTTCAAGTGTTTGTAATCAATATGTAATAGGTTGCTTAATTAGGCTTTTATGTTAATATTAATGACAAGGCTTATGTAGAAAGCCCATAAGCCTTGACCCAAATCCAATAAGCAAGGAAAGGGACTTGTAGTGTTGCCCTAGTCCCTTCTCCTATAAATAGTCTTGTAAACCTTCATTTGAAGGTTGGTTGTTCACTTCACAATATATCCTATGCCTATCTTTCTTTCATTCATACGTGTGTGTATTGTGTGTGTGTTCATCCGATCATCTTATCTATATTTCTTACATATTGATGCTTGTGTTACATTATGGTGACCTAACAGTGGTATCAATCGCCATCTAGTTGGGTGAAACGGTTTGTTTTTTTTAAAGTTGTCTTGTCTACACGTAAGGTTTCACGTTATTCACCTTTTTCACGCATAAAACTTTGATTTTTACACTTTAAAACTCAATATTCTTATGGGTTAAGGTTTATATAGTGTCAAGGATTCTAGTTTTTGCAAAAAGTTTCAACCTTTACGTGTTTTACATTGTTTTCAAACTCGTTTTTATTTCATACCGTCATCTTACGCTTAAGCTCAAAACATATTTTGGTTCATCAAGTTCTCAACTTTCTTGTTCTTTTAGTGTTTTTGAAGCTTTTTCATCATTAAAAACGAGTTTTCAAAACATCTTAGTGCTTAAAAATACATTTTTGGTAAAATCTGTTGACTTTACGCCTAAGGAAAACCCTTTTCTTACGCTTAAGCTAAAAACCCTCTTTTTACCTAAGGAAACCCTAATCCTACGCGTAAGCTCAAAGTCTACGCCTAAGCAGCAGTTACGCGTAAGCATTTCATCACTTGATCTTCAGAGCTGTTGGTTTACTCAGTGTTTTCTTGCTTGGATAAGCCTGAAAACACTTCGACTTTGGATATCTTTTACACTGGTATACGTGTAAAGGATTTTTGGGTAAAACTCTAGTTTTACGCCTAAGCTTAATATTTACGCGTAGAAATTTCTTTGCCTAAGCATTTCCTACGCTTAAGCTTGTCTTACGCGTAAGGAAATATTACGCATAAGGTTTCTACTACTAAGTCTTTGGTTTACGCCTAAGCTAAGTTTTTCTCAAAGTCTACGCGTAAGAAGTTACTACGCGTAAACTCTTTGTCTACGCGTAAGTTGGGTACTACGCGTAAGGAACATTTCTACTCCTAAGGTTCTTTCTACACATAAGCTGCTTTCTACGCTTAAGAACACTTCATCAACAAACTCAAAGTTTCATTCGACTACAAAGATCCATCATCAACACAAGTAGTATTTAAAAAAAAAAAATTGTAAAATTTAATTTTTAGGGGAGACTAAACGTTCAATTTTTACGCGAGATTCAAATTTTGGTTTAACTGCGAAAATTTTGGTCAAAAATTCAAATTTTTGGTCAAAAATTCAAATTTTTGGTCCCAAATTAGAATTTTTCGGGTCAAATTTGGCGTCAAAATTGTCAAAACTCAAATTTTTCTTACAACCTTAAAATTGGATTTTATAGTGAATTTCAAATTTTGGGAGTGAAATTTTTTCAAAATTATTTTTGGAGGGAAATTTTGAAAATCACTATATCGGCCTTTCAGTATGCAGATTTCACAAATCCCGTCACCTTCCAACTACTGCTTAAAACCTTCATCACCAAACCTTGCTACTGATGATTCTGAAGATGCAGATGCATTTGTGGAATTGAACAAAACAGGGATGTTACTGACTAAGATGATGAACTCAATATTTGACAAATCCAAGGTCCAGACTTCATCAAATTCCCGAGATCCAGCAGTCGTGCAAGGTGAAAGAGTTGATGTACAAGGAAGGAATGCTCAAGGAGTTGTTGGGAATGTTGTGATTACTTCATCTGTCGGTAATGCGGACAATGAGGTTATAGCGTTGGAAAAGCAGGATGACATCAGCAGATCAGGGGAAGATATCATACCCATCTATGACACAGAGCCCAACTTTGACAAAGAACAAATGGTTGAGGAAAATATCTTACCCACCTATGACTCTGACACATAACAGATGGTTGAGGTAAAATCTACTGCTGTTCATATTCTGCCTGCAAATGCGACACAACAAACTGAGCAACCTGATTTCAGAAATGAAGGAGAGGTTGACCAGTGTGTTGCACAATGTCCAGAAAACTATCTCATGTCTGAGCCCTTACTTGTAAACAATACAACTGAAACGTCAAACCAAACTCTTGAATCTGAAAACATTCTTCTCAAAAAGACCATTGCTCAGTTTCAAAAAGATTTTTCAAAACTAGAGGCTCATTGCATCTCTCTTGAACTTAAAATGCAAAACAAAATTTTTAAACTCAGAGCCAAATAGTAAATCTTTGAATGAACAAAGTAATCGTGTGGATACATTAGTAAAAGAAAATGAGCATTTAAAGGCTCAAATTCAAGCAAAGGGGCTTGCACATGCTGCTTTACAAAACAAACTGAGAAGATTAACTGACAAGAGTGTGGATACAAATTTTGCAAAACCAACAATCTTGGGGAAATCGTCTCTACAACCTTTCAGAAAACAATCAGTAGTTAGACAACCAACTGCATTTAAATCTGAATGTTCAAAATCTTCAAAACCACGGTTTGCCACCCAAGTTGTTGAGAATAATAATTTTTCAAAACCAGTCACTCCACATTCCTGGCCTAAGAAAAATGCTTCTGTTTCTGTTATACCTGTTTCTGCCAAACCTCATCAAGTGGCTGCACCTGGCCAGTCTAGGATTAGTTCGAAAACAATGTCTAAACCAAGCATCAAAATTCAACATTCATATGATACAAATGCCTTGCACAAGAACTATGATCTAGAAAAGGCTAGGAAAAGGGCACTACTCCAAAAGGATGGAATCTTAGGTTCACGACCTAGTGTATCACCTTCTAGTGTACTACTGAACACTGCTTATAGTAGCAAACCAAAACCTAAGTGTACTCAACAGACAGTTACAAATAAACCCGTTGATCTAAAAGACAAATTTCAGAAACCTAATAGGTGGATCAATATAGGACGCAGACTCTTCCCAAAAGAAGTTTCAACATCCCCTAGATCTAACCTTAGATGGATACCAACGGGTAGAGTTTTCAAAACTGTTGGTCTTAGGTGGATTACTACAGGCAAGATACTAAGTAGTTACACTAAAACAAGTGTGAAACCCACTACATCCATCCCTGAGGTAGGAAAGGAAATCATCAAAATAGCATGTTTAGGTGTCAAGAAGATTATTAACACTACATCTTTATGCTTCTAACATCTGGAACCCAGTTACACTTGGGGATCCATGTTTTTTCTATCTTGCCCCCTCCTATTTTTCTTTACAGGTACAACAGCTATGGCTTTTAAGTAACACAGCTTAGGACCCGTTTCTCACCGTCAAAAATTTAATGATCCATCAGCTGCTCCACCATTGTATTTATCTTCAAGAATTAGAAACAATGCTTGCTCCTCATGTTAAAGATTCTGTCAAAAAGTCGTGCTTCAGATGTATCGAATGTTTCCGCTGCACAACCTGATAATACTCTAATTTCTGATACACCTGAATCTACAACAGCAACCGTTACTGTAGATGCACCTCCAATCGAATCTCTGATAACAGAAGATCAAACTGTTTCTAACAACAATGACACAACTGATGATCAACATTATGAACAGAGAAGTTTTATCAGCAGTTGATTCTCTTGAGATATTTATGGTTCTTCACACTTGTTCGATTAATTGGACATACATGGTTTCGCTGTCTCCTTATACATGGTTTCGCTGTCTCCAATTCATCATCAACATACGTGGTGTATGATTATGATTCATTGAAAACATCGGGGGGAAGATAGTGTAGGTGTTCATTGTTTCCTTGATGTAGTTTGCGAAAACCCTATCTCTTCTTGGATTTCTTCAATTAGGGGGAAGGAATGAGACGATCTGTGGTTCAAACGTCTCACTTTGGTGTTATCGTCTCACTTTCTCAGGGTTATCGTGTGTGAAGTTAGCTAAATATGATGATATGATGCCTCACACACGGTCATTTTATCAAGAAATTGCATACTCACAGGTAATTATTATTCCGATAAACCGCAACATTCCGATAAACCGCAACGTGCTCCAGATGTATCAAATGTTTCCGCTGCTCAACCTGATAATACTCCAATCCTTGATACACCTGAAACAACAACAACTGTTGAAGAAGCACCTCCAATTGATTCTACAACAACAGCTGAACAAACCGCATCCAATGACGCTAAACCAACTGATGATCTTCTGAATCATGAGGTACCTACACCTGCAGATTATGATCCAAATGCGTTCTTCAATCCTTTTGGTAATGAAACTACCACTTCTGATGTTGCGGAATCATCCACAAGCCATTTGAATCCTCCTAATCTGCACAATGTATATCAACATCAACCCTCCATACATCGTTGGACTAAAGACCATCCTGTTGTGAATATCATTGAAAACCCGAATCAACCAGTCGTAACTAGACAACGCCTTCATATTGACGATGAACATTGCATTTATGCACTTACTGTTTGCCAATCTGAACCCAAAAACATTAAAGAAGCAATGAATTATTACAACTGGATTGAATCCATGCAAGAAGAACTTAATCAGGTTAAACATCTTGAGGTATGGGAATTGGTTAAAAAACCAACAGGGGTCTATGTTATTGGTCTTAAATGGATTTGGAAAAAAAAGTTGGATGCTGAAGGTACGATTATCAGAAATAAGTCACGATGGTGGCTAAGGGTTATAGAAAAGAAGAGGGGATTGACTTCGAGGAATCATTCGCACCGGTTGCTAGACTTGAGGCTGTACGGATCTTTCTGGCATTTACGGCTCACATGCACATCACGGTCTATAAGATGGATGTCAAAACCACTTTTCTGAATGGTCAACTGAAGGAAACGGTATATGTTAGTCAGCCGGAAGGATTTGTTGATCCAGAGTTCCTGAATCACGTCTTCAAACTGAAAAAGGCTCTATACGGTCTCAAACAAGCCCCTCGGGCATGGTATGATAAGTTATCATCCTTTCTCATTGCCAATAATTTCACTAAAGGATCGGTCGACCCAACACTTTTCATTCAATATCACGGGGCTCACATTTTAGTCATTCAAATCTATGTGGATGACATCATTTTTGGGTCAACACATAAAAAGTACTCAAACGAATTTTCAAAACTTATGAAAAATCATTTTGAAATGTCCATGATGGGTGAACTTACGTTCTTTCTAGGACTGCAAGTTCATCAATCACCCTGTGGTATTTTCCTAAGTCAGTCCAAATATGCTCTTGAAATTTTAAACAAACATGGAATGCAAAGCTGTGATACCTATGCCACACTAATGGCACATACCAAGAAACTGGATGCTGATTTGCATGGGAAATTGGTTGACCCTACCAAATACCGAAGTATTATTGGGTCTCTAATGTATCTAACAGCCAGTAGACCTGACATTGTATTTGCTGTATATCTTTGCTCCCGTTATCAGTCAAGACCAACTAAAACTCACCTCTCTGAGGCTAAAAGAATCCTCCGATACATCAAGGGAACCATTAATTTGGGGATCTGGTATCCGAAGGATTCTGGTTTTGAACTAATAGCTTTTTCAGACGCTGATCACGCAGGTTGCTTACAATTTCTTGGTGATAAACTAGTGTCATGGCAATCGAAGAAACATGATTGTACATCGCTGTCATCAACCGAAGCAGAATATGTAGCCATGTCAGCGTGTTATGCTCTAGTCATTTGGATGAGAACACAACTCAAAGACTATGGTTACATATTTGAAAGAATCCCGATGTACTGTGACAATCGAAGTGCTATTGCGATCTCGTGCAACTCCGTACAACATTCGAAGTCCAAGCACATCGATCTTCGATATCATTTCATAAAGGAGCATGTGGAAAAGGGTACCGTTGAATTATATTTTGTAGGTACTGAACACCAACCGGCGGATCTTCTCACTAAAGCCTTGGCTCCTGCTAGGTTTAATGATTTGATCCACCGGATTGGTATGAGGTGTTTGACTCCAGAGGAACTGGACGAACTTTTAACACATTCTTGAAAACATGTCAAACACCAAAACCTCTTTTGTAAATAAATTTTTCAAAAACAAAAAATAGAAAAATATAAAATCTGATAAAATACAAAAATATTCTTCTATCTAAATTCTTTCAAACATTGCAAGTACAATACTTTCGTCAACACTGTGTTCTATCAAACTTTTCATAATTTTCCCGAACAAGTGTTGAGGGGGATAAAGTAAATATTTTTCAGTTTCATAAATCTTTGTACTTGCATGTTACCAAAAATACGTTGTTTCTTATAAAATGGTGGATACGTTTCTTGTCAAATACTCTCCTCGGACTAAAATGATTTCAAAATTCATTATTTCAAAAGTCGAGGGGGAGTATCATTAAGTTTCTTGCCATATATGTGTTTTGTCTAACCTAAACGGAAGTTAAAGGATCTTGTTTGGAATCTCTTTGAGGTTGAGGGACTGAATGTGTCAACTTGGCAAATTAATTTTAACTAAAACATTCACCTAACACATTCTATGCACCACTTCATGTGCATTTACTCCTAAACCACCAAGATCAAACGGCCCAAATCAAATCTTCAAAATCCGTTCAAGTTTTTCATAATCTGTAAGTTCTAAATTGTTTTGATCAAGATTCTAAAAAAGGATTTCAAAAATCTTTCAAATCCAACAGCTAAAACTCTTTAAAAATGATTTTGAAAAATTGTTCACTCGAACCAATTGGGTGTTTATGCTTAAAAGTGTTTGGATTGAAATGAGTTATGTTAAAACCTTTCTTAGTGTCTATTAAACATGTTTCAATCGTCCAAAACCATCCTGAATCTTCAATTTGAATTCTAGGGTTCTTGCGCTCATTTAGGGTTTTTTCCCCCTATTCTGTGATGTTTTATGTGGTCAAGAAAGTGTTACAATAAGTTTATATGCATGTTTTGAACCTTTAAATTTGCCCAGAAACATCTAAAATGTAAGAATTTAAGTTTTAGGTTTTTAGGGTTCATCTCCCATGAATCTTCTGATTATGTGGAGGAAATATGTTAAATCTTGTTCCATTGCACTCATATGACATCTAGGACACTCCAGAAACATTCTTGTTTGATTTGTGTGGCTATATCTTTTACGCATAGATTAAGGGTTTAGGGTTTAAGTAATTTTACGCCTAAGGTGTCGTTTGTTTTTTCAGAGCTTTTACCTCTTCATCTGCAAACCACGTCTGCAGAAGAAGAGGTACATTTAAGCTCTTCATCTGCAAGAAGAAGACCGTTTGTTTTTTGTGCTATTGAAGTACTTCTTTCATTTTTCCTCTTATGTTTGCATTGGTGTAGAGGAAAGAAGTGGAAAAAAGACCTAAATTATGTCTGCATTGGTGAAGAGGAAAGAAGTGATTATATCCTCTTATGTCTGAAAAAGAACAAACGGTCTTCAAAGATAATGTCTGCGCGCCTGCAGACAAAAGAGGAAAAAAGCTCTTCTTTGAAAAAAACAAACAAGGCCTTAGTCTTTTTATGTGTATTTGATATGTTCTTGTGCTTATTTTGTGATCTAAAAGATGTTTGGAATAAACTGCAATCAATTTTTCATGTTTATATTTAACAGGTTAATTATTCATAATGTCAGAATCTTCAGGTGTTCAAACCGTTACGCTTAAAGATTACTTTTATGCGTAAAGGTAAGGCCTAAGAGAAATATTACGCGTAACTCTTACGCATAAGAGGTATACAGTGGATTACGCGTATCTTGGAAAGATATTCGTAAACAAGGCTTGCTACGCATAAGCTTTACTCTTACGAGTAAACTTTACACGTAACATCTAGCTTATTCCTACGTGTAAGCCTAAAGCCTTTGAACTTGTCTTATGCGTAAGAAATTCTTACGCATAAGCTTAGTCTTATGCTTTAGCTTACTCCTACGCATAAGCTCCTTTCTTACGCATAAGGATCCTTGTTACTCATTGATGAGTGTGTAAATACTCATCATTTTTGGGTCAATCTGAACTGCAAAACGTCTAAAAATGCTCAGAAATGCATCAAAATACTGAAAATATTCCAAAATTACATTTTATATGTTTCAGATGCAAAATGTTTAAATTCAGATGAAAAATGAGCAAAGTTTGCATAATTGGCAGTTTCAGTCCCCCAAGTTTCTAAAATTGTCAAAAATAGTCCCTGAGTCCTATTTTCAAAAGAAAAATCACCAAAGGTCCTTTTAAAATCATAACTTGTCAAAATTAGTCCTTTGGTGAAAAATATCAAAAGTTTGAGAAAATTACAAGTTTGGTCCTCCAAGTTTAAAATTTGGCAAAATTAGTCCTTGGAAAATGGGAAAATTACAAGTTTGGTCCTTGCATTATTGAAACTTGTCACTTTTAACCCTTGGATCAACTTTGATAAAATGGCAGCAATGGTCCCTTGAATTTCAGAATTTACAACAATGGTCCCTATCATATTAAACCTTTAATACCATTTTGGACCTTGTCACTAACCTTGGACCCCCTGTCAAATAAGCATTTTGGACCCCTTTTTAATATACTGCCCAAGTCAAATGTGGTTTGACTAACCCCCTACGCGCCTTTTCTGCTTTCTTCAACATCTAGCCTGTAACACCATGCCCCCAGCTCACACTTTTTCCACCTTTTCTCCTCCATGTCCCCCCACCTCCACACAACATCCAAGATGCATTTATTGCTTATCCCTCCCCCTCACTCAACCTAAACTGCCATATATCCATTTCCCGCCAAAAATGACCAATGGCCAAGATGATCCTAAAGTCATCCAATGGCCTCAAAACCAAGTGGGATTTGCAGAAAGAGAGAGAAGAAGACACTTGGAGCTATAAAAGAGGAAGATAGAAGCAAGAATGGGAGTAGCTAGTTTTTACAATTTTCTTTAATGTCGTTTCTTAATTAAATGTCTTATTTTAGTTCAAAATAGTGTAATTTCAGTTTCTTTGTATCACATTTTAGTTAAATCATCTTTGTAATGTGTTTTGAACATCAATCCAAGTCTTTTATCTAAGTTCCATGTTTAAGGCTTACTGTTGCAGTTTTTAGTTTCAAATTCTTATGAGCAAATTCTTAGAAGTTTATTTGTAAGCTTAATCAAGCTTATATAAGCTATTCATAGCTGTGAGAAAGCTAATAACTCATTTTCAAACAATATTGGATCATGGTCAATAAAAGTCAACTGGAAACTCAATGGGGCTTGGTAATGGATAATGGGAGATGCAGTGGTGATGTTGGGTTGAAATAGGTTAGGGTAGTGTAGGATTGGGTTTGGTTTAGCCTGCAACACCAGCTGGACCTATGTGAGTTGTATTCTATTTTTCAGTTTTCATCCAATATTGCATTTCATGGTTGTCTGTTTAACTGTGGTCACAATTAGTTTAAATGTGTTTATTCAGTCATGTTTAAGTCATTCAAACTCAGTTTGATCAATAATTCTAGCCTGTTCATGAGTTAGCTTCATTTATATTGCATATCAGTTCATTAAGGGATGTTTGGAATTGCTGATTCAATCCTGATTTAGGCTTGCTCAGTAGTTAGAAATTGTAGTCTCATGTTTGTAGTTCTAGCTGACTCATTTGAGTCATTTCTTGTGCCTACATTTGCTCCAAAGTCAAATTCATTTTCATTCTGTCTCCACAGCTTATCTGTTGAGTTTTTGCAATATCAAAATCTTGTTTTATGTTTAAAATACTTAGATATAGCTTGCATTAACCTTGTTCCATCATTTAACATCAATTGCAATCCACAAATTGGCTTCAAAGTTCCATTTAGTCAAACTTTCAATTCTGCCTTAAAAGTCAACTTGCAAAAGTCAGTTTTTGGCCAACAAGAAGGAATTTTCATGGACACATTTCTGAGTCAATTTCAGTGATATTTGTGGCTTTTAAAAGTTCTACTGCTCTAGTTTCTTTTTGTCATTTTTGTATAATTTTGTTAAATTTCTTTAAGCCCCAAATAAGCTGTTCAAAATGGGGTCAAATCCCCTGTGCAGGGCATTAAGTCTGCACAGGGTTTGTGCAGGTTTTGCAGAGCTTGTGCAAAGCTCATAAGAGCTTGTCTAGGCTTCATCTTTAGCTTATAGATACCCAACCAGGTCTAGATCAAGCCCCAACTTTTATTTTTCATTTCCAGCTTATCTTGAATCTTGTGCTTAAGTCCAAAAGTAGCCCCTAAATTCTGTTTTTAGCTTATATCTCATATAGTCAAATCTGTGCTAGCTTGATATCCAGAGGTCAAGGCTTGTTGTTTATTGTTGCATTTGGTCAATTTTAGCTTATAGTAGCTTGTGTATCAGTTTGGTACTGGTTTTGTCCCTTTAGCTTATCCTAGTGCTTATTTCATAAGCACATTCCACTTAAGTTTCAAATTCCCACACACAAGCCCTTGTTTTTCCATTTTTCCTAGCTTCCTAATATTAATTTAAGCTTTTCCTGAAATTTTCAGATTTTTCCAAGCTTGTTTGCTATTTTTCTTAATTTAAATTAGTTTTTAAGCATTTTTAATTAGCATTAAATACAATTAATTAAGAAAAGGTTCAAAAAAATAATTTTTCATTTTTTTTAAGTTAAGATAAATATAAAAAGACAAAAAAATATTTTTCTAGATTTTTCTTAGTTAAATTTGTATTTTTAAATAATTTAATTAGTTTTTAATAGTTTTTAATTCCTAGAAAATTCAAAAATAATCAGAAAATTACAAAAATAGTTTTGAAAATTCTATTTTGATATTTTAGATTTTTCTAAGTCTTAATTTTATTTTTCAAACTTTATTTCATATTTTCTTTCATATTAGGTTATTATTAAATAGTTAAAATGAGTTTTTAATTAATAATAATTAGATAATTAGTTATAAAAATAATTTTCTTTTTCTATAAATTTTCTTTGATCATTAGGTTTGTAAAAATGTCATTTTCATATTTTTAGGACTTTTATTTCTTAGATCTCACTTTTTATTTTGTACGTTTACATAATTTTTATTTAAACGTAAGTTTTAATTTTTAAACGTTCATCAATTTTAAAATAGTGATAGCGTTTATTTAATATTTTTAATCTTTTTAATTTTCTTTAATTTGCATTTAAGCCGTTGTAATTTGTTGGCTCTTTCTGTAGTTATAATCATATTCAGATCCCTTTTTCCGTTCAAATCTCGCGATCACTTTACGTTTGATAATCCATTGCATAGCTCGCTGGGACATAACGACCCGGGGAAACACTACACTCCTCAGATCTTCATTGCATTCGTGCTTAGGCAGTTTTAAGCTTATTATGGTCTGCCATTCATAAGTGGCAGGCTTGAGTGATTTAGCTTGACTGTTTGGCACGCATCAAATTTTTGGCGCCGCTGCCGGGGAGCTGTGCTGATTATCTTCCGTCTAGCAGATTAGTGATTTGAATATTCACTCATTGTTCATACCATCTGTATGTATTTGTATTTTCTTTTAAAAAAATCAAAAATCCAAAAAGATTTTCATTCTTTGTTTTTGCAAAATGTTTATCCAAAAATCCAAAAATATCCATCTTTACCCTCTCACATCTTTGATTCTTCATCCCTACCCCTCTGAAAACCTTTGATTCTTTCTATGTCTTATCCTCACCCTCTTGGTTGTCAATGGTGTGGTAGTCCTTATAATGGTGGCAATTGCCCCAGTTGTGGCATGGTGGAGTCAGGAAACGGGTCTGTCTATAACCAAGATCCCTATTCTTACCATAACACAACTGATTTATTCCATCAGCTACCACACTGTGAGACTCAACAGTTTTACTGTTGTGAGTTGTGGTGGGTCACACTCCAGTTCTGATTGTCAATCGGGAAACACGCTTGTCTATGAGCAGGTTCCTGATAACAATTATGACTACCACACATATGACTCACAACCACATCAGTTTTACTGTTGTGAGTATTGTGGAGGTCCTCACTTTAGCTCTAATTGTCAAACAAGGAATCCATTTCCTTGTAACAATTACGACTCTTCGTATCATGACCAACCTCCACAGTACCAAATGAATCAGGCACCACCTCAGCCTGATCCACTTCCTCAAAATCTTCTCCTTGATCTTTTGGATTTAGTGAAAGATTTGAAGGAATGTAAACATTCCCAAGATAATCCAAAATCTATGGAAGAATTGTTAGCTGAAGAGCAGGCTGCTAAATTAAATTCCAAAATTGCGTTTGAAAAATCTATTAGGGAATCAATTGCAAAAGAAAAAGCAGCCAGATCTAGCTCTCAATTTCGTTTCATTCCTGATGACAATGATGATGAGGATACACTTGATATCCTTCAATTTTATAAAAATTCATCAAGTTCATCAGTTGATATCCCAGCAGTTGAGATCCCATCTCAAACAACTGCTATCACACCCGAAGCTCCCACTCACTCTCTGAACATGGGGGACGAGCATCTTGACACTGTTCCTGAAAAGGAATCGGACGAATTCATAAAGTCTAGTGTTGAGGACCTTGTCCCAATCCCGAGAGAGTCACAGGGAACTTTTGACCATATGTGTGATTCTCTTTCCCCTCTTGAGTGTTCAAATGATCAATTTGAAACTTTCTCCAATTATAGCGAAGATTGTGCTTCCTATGGAAACATCGAGTACGTTGAGGCATCACTTCCACAATCTGATGCTGATCATCTTCTTGAGGAGTTCTCCGGTGAACTCACTCACATCAATCCACTCTTTGATTTCGAAGCCGATCTGGGAGAGACTGAAAGTCTCATTGATAATGATCGTTCACTCACTTCTTATCCCAACAGTCCAAGAGAGAATGTTGATCACTTTGTTCCCGAAACATTCAAAGCTACTTTCACCAATCCTCTATTTGAATTCGACTCTGAATTCACTTTAATTGCTGAGAATCCACTCTTTGATACTCAGATTGAGGATAGTGATGAGCCCACAATGGAACAAGAGTTCACAATTTCACTTCATGTGAATGATTCTCTTCATGAAGAGTTCTCCGGTGAACTCTCTCATGACATATCTCCTCCGGAACATGATCATTTCTACTTTGATCTTGAGGATGATATTAGCTCGGAGGAAGGTGTACTCTATCGTATGAGTTTGCTTATTAATGATACTACCCTCACCCTTCCTCCCGATACGTCTACATTTGAGGATGAAGAATGGATCTTGATTGTTATCAAAGTCTTTCTTCCTTTCCTCAAATATCTCGTGATTTCTCTTCATCTTCACTCCTTCGGGAATGAAGACACTATCTTTGACCCCGGCATTTTCATATATCATTTTTGAGCCGGTTCTATGTATATCTCATCGGTGTGGAACTTTCACGTGCTTCAAATGTTTGTCCAAACATCTTGAATGAAAGTCCGATGGAGACTGTTTCTTCCACTTTGCTTCCCCATGAACCAATTAATTCGGGGTCGAGTCAAGCTAGCGACTCGGTAATCAAAAACAGTAGCTTAACATGGGTTTTCACCCGTGTGTACCACCTTAGTGTGGGGGAGTTGCCCCACATGTTATATATATATATATATATATATATATATATATATATATATATATATATATATATATATATATATATATATATATATATATTATCTAAAAAAAAAAAAAAAAAAAAAAATCATCTTTCTAAATAATGGCCGTAGTATTTTCCTTTTACGTTCTCAGTTTTGGCATAACCGCCGGTACTTTGAATATTGAGGGCAATATTCATTTCTAAGTGTGGGGGGGAATTCTCACGAATTTTATCATATAATTATACCAATTCCCCCGTTTTTGGCCAAAATGTTTTTGGAGTAAGTGTTTTACACTTTCTCATTTGGTTATCAGTCCGCCTTGTCTAATAAACAAAAGGATTGGCTAATCCAGGAGCAAACGGCTCTTGGTAAAGATTTCTCAAATCCGTTTACGGCTTGCAATTTGCCCAAAATTGTATGGTATTCAGCTCACCATATCCTAAAAAGTGAAGAGTTGGCTAGCCCGCAAGTTTATTGCTTGTGGTAAAGGCAGTGGAAAAACCATAATTGGTAATCAGCTCACCAAAGATAATACTGATAATTTATCTAAGAGTTGGCTAGTCCAGAGCAAACGGCTTCTGGTAAAGACAAGTCAAATCCGTTGGAAGCTGGTGGTTTGCTCAAAATCACATGGTTATCGGTGTACCATGGTTCTTACTTGAACTGAAACATTTGGCTACTCCAGAAGTAATGGCTTTTGGTAAAGAGATTCAAATCCATTATGTTTTCTCAAAAGATTGCTAGGGACTAGCAATAGTTTAGTGTGGGGGATTGATGAGTGTGTAAATACTCATCATTTTTGGGTCAATCTGAACTGCAAAACGTCTAAAAATGCTCAGAAATGCATCAAAATACTGAAAATATTCCAAAATTACATTTTATATGTTTCAGATGCAAAATGTTTAAATTCAGATGAAAAATGAGCAAAGTTTGCATAATTGGCAGTTTCAGTCCCCCAAGTTTCTAAAATTGTCAAAAATAGTCCCTGAGTCCTAATTTCAAAAGAAAAATCACCAAAGGTCCTTTTAAAATCATAACTTGTCAAAATTAGTCCTTTGGTGAAAAATATCAAAATTTTGAGAAAATTACAAGTTTGGTCCTCCAAGTTTAAAATTTGGCAAAATTAGTCCTTGGAAAATGGGAAAATTACAAGTTTGGTCCTTGCATTATTGAAACTTGTCACTTTTAACCCTTGGATCAACTTTGATAAAATGGCAGCAATGGTCCCTTGAATTTCAGAATTTACAACAATGGTCCCTATCATATTAAACCTTTAATACCATTTTGGACCTTGTCACTAACCTTGGACCCCCTGTCAAATAAGCATTTTGGACCCCTTTTTAATATACTGCCCAAGTCAAATGTGGTTTGACTAACCCCCTACGCGCCTTTTCTGCTTTCTTCAACATCTAGCCTGTAACACCATGCCCCCAGCTCACACTTTTTCCACCTTTTCTCCTCCATGTCCCCCCACCTCCACACAACATCCAAGATGCATTTATTGCTTATCCCTCCCCCTCACTCAACCTAAACTGCCATATATCCATTTCCCGCCAAAAATGACCAATGGCAAAGATGATCCTAAAGTCATCCAATGGCCTCAAAACCAAGTGGGATTTGCAGAAAGAGAGAGAAGAAGACACTTGGAGCTATAAAAGAGGAAGATAGAAGCAAGAATGGGAGTAGCTAGTTTTTACAATTTTCTTTAATGTCGTTTCTTAATTAAATGTCTTATTTTAGTTCAAAATAGTGTAATTTCAGTTTCTTTGTATCACATTTTAGTTAAATCATCTTTGTAATGTGTTTTGAACATCAATCCAAGTCTTTTATCTAAGTTCCATGTTTAAGGCTTACTGTTGCAGTTTTTAGTTTCAAATTCTTATGAGCAAATTCTTAGAAGTTTATTTGTAAGCTTAATCAAGCTTATATAAGCTATTCATAGCTGTGAGAAAGCTAATAACTCATTTTCAAACAATATTGGATCATGGTCAATAAAAGTCAACTGGAAACTCAATGGGGCTTGGTAATGGATAATGGGAGATGCAGTGGTGATGTTGGGTTGAAATAGGTTAGGGTAGTGTAGGATTGGGTTTGGTTTAGCCTGCAACACCAGCTGGACCTATGTGAGTTGTATTCTATTTTTCAGTTTTCATCCAATATTGCATTTCATGGTTGTCTGTTTAACTGTGGTCACAATTAGTTTAAATGTGTTTATTCAGTCATGTTTAAGTCATTCAAACTCAGTTTGATCAATAATTCTAGCCCGTTCATGAGTTAGCTTCATTTATATTGCATATCAGTTCATTAAGGGATGTTTGGAATTGCAGATTCAATCCTGATTTAGGCTTGCTCAGTAGTTAGAAATTGTAGTCTCATGTTTGTGTAGTTCTAGCTGACTCATTTGAGTCATTTCTTGTGCCTACATTTGCTCCAAAGTCAAATTCATTTTCATTCTGTCTCCACAGCTTATCTGTTGAGTTTTTGCAATATCAAAATCTTGTTTTATGTTTAAAATACTTAGATATAGCTTGCATTAACCTTGTTACATCATTTAACATCAATTGCAATCCACAAATTGGCTTCAAAGTTCCATTTAGTCAAACTTTCAATTCTGCCTTAAAAGTCAACTTGCAAAAGTCAGTTTTTGGCCAACAAGAAGGAATTTTCATGGACTCATTTCTGAGTCAATTTCAGTGATATTTGTGTCTTTTAAAAGTTCTACTACTCTAGTTTCTTTTTGTCATTTTTGTATAATTTTTTTAAATTTCTTTAAGCCCCAAATAAGCTGTTCAAAATGGGGTCAAATCCCCTGTGCAGGGCATTAAGTCTGCACAGGGTTTGTGCAGGTTTTGCAGAGCTTGTGCAAAGCTCATAAGAGCTTGTCTAGGCTTCATCTTTAGCTTATAGATACCCAACCAGGTCTAGATCAAGCCCCAACTTTTATTTTTCATTTCCAGCTTATCTTGAATCTTGTGCTTAAGTCCAAAAGTAGCCCCTAAATTATGTTTTTAGCTTATATCTCATATAGTCAAATCTGTGCTAGCTTGATATCCAGAGGTCAAGGCTTGTTGTTTATTGTTGCATTTGGTCAATTTTAGCTTATAGTAGCTTGTGTATCAGTTTGGTACTGGTTTTGTCCCTTTAGCTTATCCAAGTGCTTATTTCATAAGCACATTCCACTTCAGTTTCAAATTCCCACACACAAGCCCTTGTTTTTCCATTTTTCCTAGCTTCCTAATATTAATTTAAGCTTTTCCTGAAATTTTCAGATTTTTCCAAGCTTGTTTGCTATTTTTCTTAATTTAAATTAGTTTTTAAGCATTTTTAATTAGCATTAAATACAATTAATTAAGAAAAGGTTCAAAAAAATAATTTTTCATTTTTCTTAAGTTAAGATAAATATAAAAAGACAAAAAAATATTTTTCTAGATTTTTCTTAGTTAAATTTGTATTTTTAAATAATTTAATTAGTTTTTAATAGTTTTTAATTCCTAGAAAATTCAAAAATAATCAGAAAATTACAAAAATAGTTTTGAAAATTCTATTTTGATATTTTAGATTTTTCTAAGTCTTAATTTTATTTTTCAAACTTTATTTCATATTTTCTTTCATATTAGGTTATTATTAAATAGTTAAAATGAGTTTTTAATTAATAATAATTAGATAATTAGTTATAAAAATAATTTTATTTTTCTATAAATTTTCTTTTATCATTAGGTTTGTAAAAATGTCATTTTCATATTTTTAGGACTTTTATTTCTTAGATCTCACTTTTTATTTTGTACGTTTACGTTATTTTTATTTAAACGTAAGTTTTAATTTTTAAACGTTCATCAATTTTAAAATAGTGATAGCGTTTATTTAATATTTTTAATCTTTTTAATTTTCTTTAATTTGCATTTAAGCCGTTGTAATTTGTTGGCTCTTTCTGTAGTTATAATCATATTCAGATCCCTTTTTCCGTTCAAATCTCGCGATCACTTTACGTTTGATAATCCATTGCATAGCTCGCTGGGACATAACGACCCGGGGAAACACTACACTCCTCAGATCTTCATTGCATTCGTGCTTAGGCAGTTTTAAGCTTATTACGGTCTGCCATTCACAAGTGGCAGGCTTGAGTGATTTAGCTTGACTGTTTGGCACGCATCACTCATAACCCACGGTTCACTACATTTTGGCCTGTTACGCATATGTTACTTGTTAAATGTTACACATAAGTCACAAATACCTGATGTTTCGTATAAGCTTACAAAAGTTAATATGTTGTGTGATTAAGTGAAAAATTAGACTCTGAAATTTTAAAATTAACACGTTCACATAACTTATCACATCAACTTCAAATAATTGGAAAAATGTGACTTAGGACTTGTAACTAACATAAACATGTTACCATCAAAAAAGTAATTAGATAATAAATCAGACTAAATCAAACACATTGTTTTTCCATATGTCTGTCTCTTTGTCTAATGACTTTCATATCACAAAATGGCTGCAAATCAAGCAAACATCAATGCCCCAGCTGAGCTCTCGATGGCAAACACATTCCTAGGTGGCTACGACAAAACAATTGGCAAGAACAATCTCCATGTCATCTTCAACAACTTCATATGCTCATGATCATCTTGCAGAATTGATGTGGACATCCTTCTGCAACATCCATTCGAATTCATGCTCACAAAGTCATACTGATGATGAGTATGATTCAATACAATTTCGTAAGACATTAAAGCAGAAAAGGATGAAATACCATGCTTCAACCTTTCCGGTTAATCAACCCGGTGGGGCAGGAGGGTCAAGCAGTAGTCCTCCACTTATGGAAGTTCCATTGCAAACAACTCTTACCCCATCCGATCCGGTTAATCAACCCGGTAAGGATCAGGGTGCCACTGTCACTAAAAATGTTGAAATGAAGCATCCAGAACAATAACTAAAACAACCGCAAGAAGAATAGCATAATGAAGATGAGGAAACTTATTAAAAAGGAGATTACGATCATGATAAGGATGAATGAGTCACTGATGATTATAATTTGGCGGCTAAAGAGGAAACGATGCGAAAAGAGGCAGAAGTAGCTACTAGAGCTGAAAAGGAAAAGTTAAAGAAGGAATCAGACAACTACATAGTTGACAATCCAATACACAAACCTCAACAATCTTCTATAGCACCTCTTGACACTTCCACCAAACCCAAATCATCATCTCAATCATCACCTCCATCAACAAAAGAAATAACTACGTCAACAACAAAATCTGTTAAGAAGGCAACTCCATCCAATGATTTATCAAATGGTTAAGCAGGTTATCACCACTACACAATAAGCTACACAACCACCACCATCTGATCAACCAAGGGATTCAGAAACCACACCATCAATGGAGAAAACCATTGATCACTTTACATACACTGGTGGTGAGGATCACTTCATACCTGAGCCCCAACCTGAACCTCAACCGAAATTTAGATCAAGTACATTACTGCACCCCTTATTTTCATACGTATCAAATCAAATTGCGTGTTGAAGATCTCCACATCGGGAAATTCTACACTTCAACGAAATCAATCAAGAAACTCAGTACAAAATCTTTCATAATCCAAAGTTTGGGTTTGTCTACCAAAGTGAAAATTCATCATACTTGCTTCATGGCTTTCGATGAAATTTAAAAAGTTCTATGACGCCACCCTGGAGATGGTTCGAGATGGATTGGCATATCGATTGAAGGACATTGAGTTGGGTATTAATCAGACGAAGAGATGGAATTCAAAGGATCGCAAGGATGTTCGTTGATTATCACTAGGATTGATGAAAGGTTGATTCATCGGGATCAGATGCGACGGTTGGAAGAGCTCTATGGGAGGATGACCAAACTTTCCGATTCTGACTCACCAACGTCCTCAGAAAGTAGCTAATCGTCTGTAATCATTGGGTACTCTCTTAACTCTCTTGATTGTGATTTTGTTTGTTTGATTTATTGACAATGGCTTGTGCACACATAACAGTGTACAACCCGTTCTTGTAATGAAAGAGACATGTCGTAAGAAGAATATTTTTGGTTTTTTGATTTTATATTGTTTTTGTATTTTTTAAAAGTATTATATTTTTATATTTTGCTTTTGTTGGTTTTTCAAATTTTGTATTCCTTCTTCCTGTCTGTATCCTTTGGCCACAAGACGAGCTTTGTTGCGAATGAAAGTCATTTCTTCATCCTTTTTGTTCTTCCATAACCATTTGAGATCAATGACACGAATATCAATTGGTCTTGGAACTAGATACCATGAGTCATGTAGAAGGTATTGGAGAAGTTCCTCCTGCATCGCTTCTATCCATGTGGGTTCTGCCATTGCCTCTCGAATGTTCTTCGGCTCTATATTGCTAATTGAGCAAAGGTAAATGCACAAGTTTCAGTCTGTGGCAAGTTGGCGTCTTGTCTGAATTGGCCTTGAAGGTTCACCAATAACTTGTTCAATTAGATGGTCTTTGGTCCACTTCAGTGTAGAAGGATACCGTGGGTTAAACGTATGCGAGTTAGATGGTTCTTGTAAGCTTGAAGATGATTCAGCTGATTCCGTAGCAAATGGATTTTTGAATAAGTCTTCATCTAACGTTGCATCATTTTGGTTTTGTGTAGGTTCTTCTTGAAATGATGTGTTTTGGTTTTGTTCATCAACTGTTGGTAGAACGGTTTCAAGAATCAGAGTTGTTAGAGTAGATGTAGATGATGTCAATGGGGTTGGTACATTTGTTTCAACTGTGGTAGATGCATCATCTATTGGTGGTGGTGGTTGATGATGTTGAGCGGGTGCAGCGGAATGATGGTTTGATGCATTTGTCGAAGGTCCAACATAGTATTCATTGAACATTAACTCGAAGAAATTCTCCCATTCTTGTTCTGAAGGTGTGTCAAATGAAGTTGATGGAGCTCTTTGAGGTACGAGTCCTGAAATGATGTGTCCAGGAGTCTGTGGGTTAGGTGCGGGTCCTAATCTATTTTGATTAGAAGCCATCAGATTAAGTGCGGGTTTTAGAGCGAGTCTCTCAGAAGCCATTTGTGAAAGTTCGTCAAAATTCTCATTCAGCATCTCCATTATCTTCCTAGTTCTTCTGTTATACACCCTGAATGCCTTCAAGTTATCTGAGTATCCAATGAAGATTCCAATATCACCTTTAGCTTTCAGTTTTCCTAGATCTTCTCTGTCATTCGTCGGATAACACATAGCACCAAACACGTGAAGGTAAGAGATATCAGGTTTTCTGTTGTTAACTAGTTCATATGGTGTTTTATGGAATCTTGGATGGATGAGGGATCGGTTCTTAGTGAAACAATCAGTGACAACAGCATAAGCCCATAAAAATAAAGGTGCACTAGAATAAATTAGCATTGTACGAGCAACTTCCATAAGAGTTCGGTTTCTTCTTTCAACTACCCCATTCTGATGTGGAGTTCTAACAACTGATGTCTGATGTGTGATTCCAACATCTTCAAAATATGCTCTGAACTCCTGATTTGTAAATTCTGTGCCATTGTCTGTTCTTACAATCCTCACTGGAGCTTGAAGAAGTACTTGAATACGCTTCAGAAAGGTGATGATGATGCCTGGTGCTTCATCTTTTGACCTCAGAAACTTAACCCATGTATATCTTGAATAGTCATCGACGATAACAAGAATATACTTTTTCCCATTAATGCTTTCAACTCTCATTGGGCCACATAAGTCCATGTGCAACATATGTAACTTTGCTTCCGAACTGGGTACGAGTTTGGGTTTATATAACGCTTTTTTGCTTTTTCCTTGTTCACATGATGGACATAAGTAATCCTTGGTGTATTTGAACTTTGGAAGTCCGTTGACGATTTTGTCTTTGGCAAGTTTGTTGATTGTTTCAAAATTGAGATGGGACAGCCTTCTATGCCACAACCAGGACTTTGTTCCAGATGCTCGTGTCATAAGACATATTGGTGGTGAAGAGGCCATTTGGTTAATGTGGATAGCATACAAGTTTGTGTCACGATTCCCAGTCAAGAGATCAATGCCACCCAAGTTTCTAATGAAGCAAGAATTTCTCCTAAATGCAACCTCTAAATCTGCATCACAGAACTGCCCGACTGAAAACAAATTTTGTCGCAACCCTTCGACATAGTAAACCTGAGTGATCAAATAATTTCCAAAGGGAAGATCTCCATAACCCATGATAGCTGCTACATGATCATTTCCAAAGCGTACGGTTCCCATGAATTTCAGACGAAATTGATCAGCAGCTTCAGATTCCCGGTCATGTGCTTGGAGCAACCCAAGTCGACAATCCAAAGACATATTTCGATAACCTGCCAAGAACAGAAGAAGATGTTTTTGGAAACCGTTTTGATTTTGGTTCCTTTAGGTTAGAGGAAAAATCCTGATCACACTCATATAAGGTTTCTACTGGGTATACTGGTTTAACATTCATTCTACCATTCTTGATTGTGAAGATTCTACCCGTAGGTTTCCAAATTTCATTCCTAAAGGAAAAACTATGCTTGTTGTTGGAATCACTCCTAAACAGTATTTCAAGTATTTATATTTCATATGTAATAGGTAGCTTTGTTATGGCCTTTATGTTTGATTAAGGTCAAGCTTATGTAGAAGGCCCATAAGCTTGATCCAAGCCCAATAAGGAATAGGGAAGGAGAGGGAGTGTTGCCCTAGCTCCTTGCCTATAAATACATTGTAATAACCTTCATTTGAAGGTTGGTTGTTCAAGTTATTCTCTTTCACTACACTCTACGCATAACCGGTCATACTATTACGTGTGTGTGTGTTTGGCTTACTTGTTCAATCGCCTTATCTCTTCTCTTATAAGCTTGTGTTGTAAAACTAGTGACCTAACAGTGGTATCAATCGCCAAATAGTTGGGTGTACTCGTTTGTTTTTGAAGTTTTGGTTTTGGGTCTTACGCGTAAAGATAACACAATCTTTGATACGCTTAAAAACTAATTTTTTACACTTTTGAATCCAAGATTCTTGTACTTTCAACGTTATTAGGTGTTAAACTATTGGTTTTTGGCAAAAAGTTTGGAACTTTACGTGTTTTTCCTTGTTTTTAAGCTTGTTTTTGTACGCAAGTGTTATCCTACGCGTAACCGTTTTAAGTGCTTTGGATCATCAAGTTTCACACTTTTGTGTTATTTTGGTGTTATTGAAGTTATTTCAACAAACAAAAACTGGTTTAGAAACACATTTGGATAGAATCAAAGTTACGAGTAATCTTACGCGTAACAAAACCCTAAAATTACGCGTAAGACTTTCCTTGGTTTGATCTTCAATTTTCTGGTTTATTCCGTGTTTTCTTACTTGGATAAGTCTGAAAATACGTCGACTTTGGATATCTTTTGCACTGTGAAGTGTAAAAGATCACTTGGGATAAAACCCTAATCTTACGCTTAAGCATAAAGCTTACGCGTAGAAAATCTTACGCTTAAGATTCATCTTACGCGTAGACTTAGTCCTACGCATAAGGTAATCCTACGCCTAACTTTCTACGCCTAACTTACTGTTTACGCGTAACTTTAGTCTTTTTTCCTGCTTACGCGTAAGCTAAATCCTACGCGTAACTATTCTTGTTACGCGTAACATTTGGTGTTTTTACGCATAAGTGCTACTTGGTTCTTGTCATTTCTACGCATAAGGATACTTCATCAACAAAGGTTCATTCGACTACAAAGATCCATTCTTACTACACAAGTTTATCATCATGTCTCAACCACCATACTCTAACTATTTCCCTCACACTTATAATCAACAACAACAACAATTAACTCCACAACATCAACAATGGAATCAACAACAAGCCATTTATCAACAACAATTTAATCAGCAACATACTCCACAACTTGGTGCAATTCCACAACCACAAATGGTTCAACCACAACCAAGCATTCAAGTTCAACCCTACACAACTGATTTCAATCAACATCCATCACGGACCACTATGAAGGAACCCACTTGGTTTGCTAAGATGTGTGAAGCTTTAAGCAGCCAACAATCAATTCATGAAGCTGGATCACTTGATAGACCTCCAATGCTCACTCCAGGAAATTACGATCAATGGGTGATAAGGTTCTTTAGGTTCTGTGATCTGAAGAAGCCACATGGAAAGTTCTTAAAGAAGGTTATCTTAGAAGGTCCATTTGAGATGCCTACTGTCACTGTACCCGGAGATCCAACTGCTGTTCCACCAAGAGATGAACAAACCAACATTGCTACTGTTGCAGATTTAAATCCTACAGAACTTCTACACTATGAAGCTGATGAACTTGCAATGGAATACATCCTCTTAGGATTACCAAACCCAATTCTTCGTAGTGTTGATGCTCAAAAGACTGCACAAAAAATGTGGGATCATATTCGTCTTCTTATGGAAGGATCGGTACTCAATCAGGAGGATTTGGAATCCAAAATTTACTTGGCTTATGAACACTTCATGATTGAACCTGGAGAGACACTTGAGTCATATCATCACCGATTTTCAGACATCATCAATGATTTGGATAAACACAACATCATCATGCCAAGAATTGCAGTGAATACTAAGTTCCTGAGTAGTCTTGGTTCAGAATGGGAGAAGTATGTCATTTTTCTCCGTCAAGCGAAGAACATGCATCATTCTACTTATGGATTGTTGTACGATTACTTGAAGCCTCATGAAAAGGAAGTTGATCGGGAAAGGATTCTCCGTGCTCAAACTGCTAAACAGTCACAACCGGACAATCAACAACTTGCCTTGTATGCTCAACAGAATTATCCCTCTCAACCAGCAACTCAACCAACTGCTTCCAACACACCTTCACAGCAACAACCTCAACCTCAACAAAATCAATTGGTCCCATACAGCAACAATGCTCAAGCATATGTCAGTGAAGCTACTGAGGAAATCGATCCATTCGAAGCATTGCAACAAGGATTTGTGATGATTGCTAATGCTTTTGGCCGTTACACCAACAAATCCAACAATCGTCTTCGTTCCTCATCTAACACACGGACTCAAGCTGTTGTGAACAATGGACGTGTTGAAGTTCAGAATCGTGATTATGGTCGTCAGATGGGCGGTGGTCAAGGGTTTAATGCTGTGGGTAGGAATAACAACAGAGCTCAAGTGGTGGAACAGGGAAATGCTCAGAATCGGTTAAATGGTCTTAGATGCTACAACTGCAATGAGAAGGGACACCTGGCTAATGCATGCCCAAAGCCAAGGACTCGGGGCAGTGCTTATTTCAAAGAGGCATTACTTTTGGCTCTTAAGGATGAAGCCGGTGGATCTCTCACAAACAAAGAACAGAGCTTTATGGCAGATGCAGACTCAGATGATGATATGGAGGACTTGCAGGCTAATGCAGCTGTTATGTTGATGGCTAATATGCATGAGCTGCACATGAGTGATACAGGCCCAGTGTATGACACTGATGGCTTGTCTCAGGTACCCGAACAAACCATCATCATATCTGAACTAATATCTCCGCCAATATCTGAATCCGGCACGGATCAGACTGTTCAAAATGAGTCTTCTACATCTTCCTCTGATGATTATCAAGTTAACCCTGTAGTTACATTTGACGATCAAGACGACCTTATGGTCCCCTTTGATAACCAAATTGACTCCGTGGTCGTACTTGAGGATCTAAAGAATAATCATGTTGAGACTCACGTTGAACAAGATGATCTGATGCCTCATCCGGATTTTGCTCGGTTAATACAAGACCATAAAATCAAAATGGAGGAATGTTATGCATTAAATCAATCCTTAAAAAGTAAAAATGCACTGTTAACCAAGGATTTTGAATGTTTACAAATGCAACTCAACTTTTTCAAAACTCAAGAAAACCGTGAAAAAGGTTTTGAAGCCGCTTTTGCAAAATCTCATCAAAACGAAAAATATTTAGAGAGACAGATGCGTGATCTAGCCGCCTCGAAGAATGCTTTGTTGTCCGAATTAGAACAACTGAAACATGAACATAAAAAGCAAATTAACGCTCTCACCTTGGAAAATCAAAATGCTAAGGCTGAGTTGTTAAATTGTCAAAAACAGTTCTCCGCATACAAAAAGCATTCAACGAATCGGGTAGATGACCTTCTTGCAGAAATTCTCGGTTTGCAAAACAAAATTAAAGAGTTTAAAACTGTTGTTTACAAACATGGTGAATCAGTAACAGCTATAGAAAAGTTTACCTTAAAACCTAATCCAAATGGATATGGAAAAAATCTAGCTGATTACAAACCAAAGCTTTCACTCAAAACATTCAAACCAACTCCTGAAGTTTCCAGTGCACAATACAAAATTGATAATACTGTCATGAGTGTTGTTGAATACCATCGTCAAGAGGAATTAGATGCAGAAGACGAGAGTCGATCCAAATTAAAAAATGTTGTTTACAACAAACCTTTTAATTATAAAAACGCGGTCACTTTCGTCACACCAACGGATTCTTCTAACACACCAAGGGTTATCATCAAAACACCCGAGTCTTCTATTGTTAATCCCAAAACAGTCTTTGCACAAACTTACGGTCCTTTACCTTCCATTAGCGAAGTAAACTCACAACCTGAAAATCGAAAAATTCTTCGATATTTTGACATTTTCATGGCTGACCTCAAAATTTTACAACATGAGATAGAATATTGATCTGAAATCAAAGTTGAACATTTTCAATCGCCTCTGGCGCGAGAACAAAGAGACATTTTTCAGAAAAATCTTTTACCTAATGTTAAAAACTTGAAAAGTTGTGCAATTGCCTGGGAAAAGGATTTTCATAAGGAACTTGGGGTAATGAAAAACGTTTTCGAGAAAACAGAAACATCTATTACTAACACAAAACGCAAAAAGAAACTGTTGAGAAAAGATGTTGATCGACTCTTGGAAGATGTTATCTGTGCTGATATCCATAATGTTGTGCTATTCTATTCGTTGCCATATGCATCTGATCATATCTCTGCTGATACTGTTGACACTGTTGTTACTGTTGAAAACACCGATAATGTGCTTCAGATCGAGTCTTTAAAAGCTGAAAATAAACGATTACACACGGAAATTTACAATGCAAAACGACGTCTACATTGGTGTGAAAAAGATATTCACAACCATCAACTTAGTTTTCAAAAGAAAATCGCTCAATTGAGTGCAAAATCTTCTGATACTAAAATTGAGCATCTGGATGATCAAAACGTGTCTTTGAAAAGTCAAATCTCAAAATATGAACAAGAACTTTTAAAAGTTAAACAGGAATATGGTGTCATATTTGATTTACTCAAAAAGACTCGAGATGAAGCATCTAATGAACTTGATCACTATCTGGCTCACACCAGAGAAGTCATGAATTTTGCTGGTAATCTTCGTTCTGAAAATCAAGATCTGATTCACACCATCTCTAAGTTACGAGAAATGTTAGGAAAGTATGAACTACTCCCGCCTACTGTGATTAAGAGATTAGCACCAGTCACACTTTGTAATCGTGAACCTAGAATTCCCACTGCCAAATCACAAGTTGCTAATGTGTTTCCCTCTACTGAAACAGGAATAGTTGCATCTTTTCCAAACGTCCGCACTTCACAGCCTAGGAGCACTCAAACGAAGAATAGGAAGTTGCGACCTAAGAAAAGATCAATAAGGAATGCTAAAGTAGAAGAATACCCTAGGAATCTGAATAAAACTCAAGTTACTTCCACTATAGATGTTGCGCCTGGAAAATGTAATAGAAATAGTGATGTAACGAATGCTAAACCGTTAAGTACCTTTGATATTCAGTCTGATGCACCTTGTGATATTTGTCAAAAGAGTATGAATTCTGATTGTCATGACAAATGTGTTGCTAAAGCTATAATCTCTAGATTACGGAATCCTAAGAATCGGAATACCTCTAGGCCAACTAATCATTCTAAGTCTGTGCTTGGTAAACCACCATCTTTAGATTCTAAGGCAACCATTGCTATCACAGTAGCTCCCGCTTCACCTCCTAAGAATGTAGTACCACCCAGTGCTTTCACTAAGACTAAAGCAAAGAGTAGTTATAGATGGCAGAAATGGATATATAACACACTAGGATTTATATGGATGCCTAAAATTATAAATGTGTGTATGTCTAACATATCTGCTTCGGAACCCTCTCACATTTCGGGTTCCACATCTACTTCTATTCCATCTGTGTCGTCTGTGTGTACTGCAGGTGATACAGATCATTCTCTGGATTGTTGATAGCGGATGTTCCCGACACATGACAGGCAACCTTAAACTGTTATCAAACTTTATTGCAAAGTTCATTGGCACTGTCAGATTCGGGAACGATCACTTCGCAGCCATCATGGGCTACAGAGATTATGTAAATGGGAACATCGAAATCAGCAGGGTTTACTATGTGGAAGGCCTCGGTCACAATCTGTTTTCAGTAGGTCAATTTTTTGATGGAGATTTGGAGGTTGCTTTCAGGGAGAAAACTTGTTTCATTCGTGATCTACAAGGAAACGATCTTATGTCTGGCTCGCGTAATTCCAGTCTCTACACTATCTCTAGGCAAGACATGGTTGCTTCCTCTCCCATCTGCTTACTTTCAAAGGCTACATCAACAAAATCTTGGCTATGGCACCGTCGTCTCTCACATCTAAACTTTCAAACCATCACCAACCTTGCTCGACACAAACTAGTTGAAGGACTCCCACGATTCCGGTATTCAAAAGATCACCTTTGCTCAGCCTGTGAACAAGGGAAAAGCACTCGTGCTCATTTTCCTTCAAAGGTGGAACACAGCTCTCAGCATGTGCTTCATCTTCTTCACATGGATTTGTGTGGCCCGATGCGCGTGCAAACGATCAATGGCAAACGCTACATCTTAGTAATTGTTGATGACTACTCACGATGGACTTGGGTTAGCAAAGACCAAGCTCCACAAATGATCATCACCTTTCTCACAAAGATACAGGTTCAGCTCCGCAACACCGTCAGAATCATCAGAACAGACAAAGGAACTGAATTTGTTAACAAAACCCTTCGTGAATTTTATGAGAAAGTGGGAATTCAGCATCAAACATCTATTGCACGGACACCTGAACAAAACGGAGTTGTTGAAAGACGAAACCGAACGTTAGTGGAAGCTGCAAGAACAATGTTAATCAATGCTAAACTTCCTGATTACTTATGGGCAGAAGCTGTATCCACTGCATGCTATACTCAAAACCGTTCTATGATCACAAAACGCCACAACAAAACACCTTTTGAGCTTGTCCACAACCATAAACCGAACCTCAAACACTTTCATGTATTTGGATCCCTTTGCTATCCGAATAATGATCGTGATGACTTTGGAAAGCTCAAAGCAAAAGCTGATATTGGAGTATTTATTGGATACTGTGACAATTCTAAAGGTTTCCGAATCTGGAATCGTCGAACTAAGGAGGTAATGGAAACGATTCATGCTCATTTCGATGAACTCACGGAAATGGCTTCTGAGTATAACAGCTTAGAACCCGGTCACAACCGTTTAAACTTCCCTCAACCCCCATCATCAGCTGAAGAAAGCCCTCAGCTAACTCGTCAACAAATGGAAAGGTTACGAAAGCCATCAGCTGAAGAAAGACCATCCTCTGGCTAACATTATTGGCAACCCGAATCAACCAGTCGTTACGAGACAACGTCTTCATTCAGATGGTGAACACTGCATTTATGCACTCACTGTCTGCCAATCTGAACCTAAAAACATTAAAGACGCAATGACAAAAGACAACTGGATTGAATCCATGCAAGAAGAACTCAACCAATTCAAACGTCTTGAAGTATGGGAACTGGTTGAAAGACCAACAGGGGTCTACGTCATTGGTCTAAAATGGATTTGGAAAAACAAATTGGATGCTGAAGGGAATGTCATCCGAAACAAGTCACGGCTAGTTGCTAAGGGTTATCGTCAAGAAGAAGGGATAGACTTTGAAGAATCTTTTGCTCCAGTTGCTCGTCTTGAGGCTGTTCGGATATTTCTCGCGTTCGCGGCTCATATGAACATGACGGTCTATCAGATGGATGTCAAAACGGCGTTTCTAAATGGACAACTTAAAGAAACGGTCTATGTCAGCCAACCAGATGGATTCGTTGATCCTGAGTTCCCGAACCATGTCTACAAACTGAACAAAGCTCTTTATGGTCTCAAACAAGCCCCTCGGGCATGGTACGATAAGCTATCATCTTTCCTCATTGCCAATAATTTCACCAAAGGCTCGGTTGACCCAACTCTTTTTATACAATATCACGGGGCACACATCTTAATTGTTCAAATTTACGTGGATGACATCATTTTTGGGTCAACACATAAAAAGTTTTCAATCGCTTTTGCAAAACTCATGAAGAAAAATTTTGAAATGTCCATGATGGGTGAACTTACGTTCTTTCTAGGACTGCAAGTTCATCAATCACCCCGTGGTATTTTCTTGAGTCAGTCCAAATATGCCCTTGAATTGTTAAACAAATTTGGAATGAATACCTGTGATACCTATGCCACACCAATGGCTCATACCAAGAAATTAGATGCTGATATACATGGGAAATTGGTTGACCCTACCAAATACAGAAGTATTATTGGGTCTCTCATGTATCTAACAGCTAGCAGACCTGACATTGTCTTTGCCGTTTATCTATGCTCCCGTTATCAGTCGCGACCAACTGAAACCCACCTCTCTGAGGCTAAAAGAATCCTCCGATACATCAAGGGAACCATTAATTTGGGGATATGGTATCTGAAGGATTATGGTTTTGAACTAATCGCTTTTTCAGACGCTGATCACGCAGGATGCCTAGACTCAAGGAAAAGTACTTCAGGAGCACTACAATTTCTCGGTGATAAACTGGTGTCTTGGCAATCAAAGAAGCAGGATTGTACATCGCTGTCATCAACTGAAGCAGAATATGTAGCCATGTCCGCGTGTTGTGCTCAAGTCATCTGGATGAGAACACAACTCAAAGACTATGGTTACGTATTTGACAGAATCCCAATGTACTGCGACAATCGGAGTGCCATTGCAATCTCGTGCAACTCAGTTCAGCACTCGAAATCAAAGCACATCGATCTACGCTATCATTTCATCAAGGATCATGTGGAACAGGGTACCGTTGAATTATACTTTGTGGGTACTGAATACCAATTGGCAGATCTGCTCACCAAAGCCTTGCCTCCCGCTAGGTTTAATGAGTTGATCCACCGAATTGGTATGAGGTGTTTGACTCAAGAGGAACTGGATGACCTCTTAAAACCGTCTTAAAAACCTGTCAAACACCAAAACATCTTTTGTAAATAAATAAAATCTTTCAAAAACAAAATACAAAAATATAAAACCTGATAAAACACCAAAAATATTCTCCTCATCTATTTTCTTTAAACATGGCAAGTACATTTCTTCCGTCAACACTTTTATCTCTCAAAATTCAGTATTTTTCCGATCAAGTGTTGAGGGGGAGAAAATAATCCATTAACTGTTTCAAATCATTTGTGTACTTGCATGTTATCACATCTCGGTTGATTCTTTTACAAATGGTGGTACATTTCCTGGTTCAAAGACACTCCTCGGACTTTAATTAATAACCTTTCATTATTTTCTCAAGTCGAAGGGGAGTGTCGTCAAGTTTCTTTCTCAAAAATCTTCGTTTGGTAACCAAAATGGAAGTTAAAAGGCTTTGTGTGAAAAAGGAAAAGGTGGAGGGACTATAACTGTCAAAACCTTAAAGTTACTTTATACAAAATACTCCACCCACCTCATTTATTTCCATCACATTAATTATTTCACCTAATATCATCTACGGTCCACATTCGTTTTACAAATCCGTGCTTTTGATCATCAATCTGTAAGTGTTTCTGTGTTTGGATCATGTTTCTAAACAATGGTTTTGAATCTCAAGTAAATCCTACGGCTAAAACATGTTATACGCATGATTTTTGTGTTCTACGCTTATGCGTAAGAACACACAATCAATAATTGTGTGTTTGGGGTGAAATGATGTGTGTCAAAACGTTCTTATTACATCACTGATACCAGTTTAACCATCAAATTCCACCCAGAACCACTAATTGAAGATTTTTGAAAACTAGGGTTTATAAGTCGATTTGGGTATTTTCGAATGATAAGTGATTTGATCAAAAAGATGGTTGTGTTATACTCTTACGTTGTTGAATTGATAATTTCCATTGTCTATAACCACCCAGAAACACGAATTGGACATCAATTCGAAACTATGGTTTAAAGTTCATAAACTTTGGGTGTTTTTGATTCACTGCATAAAAAGTGTTAAAACTTGGTCTACATGTTCACACAACGTCTATGATATACCAGAAAAAGTTTGGTGCTTAATCTATGGCTAGATTTGATACGCGTAGAACTAGGGTTTAGTCTACGCGTATGCAACTCTACGCATAACTGTGTAACATATGTTACTGCCATGATCTATTGATAAACTGAATGTATGTGTTAATATTGATGATTTGATGGATTTATTTCAGGATTGCTACACTTATAATTCAGAATCAAGGTCATTTGATTATCTACGCATAAGGATCACCTTACGCGTAGATTGTTATGCGTAAGACTTGTCTTACGCGTAGCTTCTACGCTTAAGGTTCTACAATGGACTACGCGTATCCTGTGAAGGATATGCGTAAACAGTGACCCCTACGCTTAAGGTCAACTCTTACGAGTAGCCTTACGCGTAAGGTTAAATATATGCCTACGCATAAGCTCTACGCCTACGGACTCCTTTTCCTACGCGTAACATTTCTTACGCGTAAGATAGGATTCTACGCGTAAGTCTACGCCTAAGCATATATCATACCTGTCTACGCATAACTTTGCCAAAACTACGCTTAACCCTGGATTGACCTTCATGATGAATTGTTACTTGTACAAACTTGTAAATAAACTAATCATATCATCACGAATCCAAAAAAAAATTGTCACTAATAAACTTAAATCGTTTGATATGTTGTGAACAATAAGTGATAAAATAAACTTTAAAACTTAAAGTTAACTAACTCACGAAACATTTCACGATATCATTGATTGAACATACAAGTGACTTAGGACTCGTAACAATCATTATCACTGTACATTCAACAACTAGACAATAAGACCTTCTGTTGACTAACATTATGTCTTTCGATATGTTGGTTCTTTTGGCTAATGTTATTTCAGATCACGACATGGCTGAACAAATGAATGTGGATGCACCTGAAGTTCTCTCCATTGCTGATATCTATCCTCATGGCTATCCAATGAAGATTGGAAAGAATAACCTCCGTGTTGACTTTGACACCCTCACTTGCTCTGAATCTTCATGTCTTATTGCCATTGATATTCTGAGGACTCATCCATATCAGAACATGCTTACTAACTCTGCAACTGTCCCTGAGATCTACATCCAACAGTTCTGGAACACTATGGAAAGGGTCAAAGGACAAACTGCTGTGACGGTGACTCTGAATCACAAACAAGTCATCATTACACCTGCAGACTTAAGGGCTGTTCTCCTAATTCCTGAAGTCGATCCAACCAAACTATATGCCTCACCTGCTGAAGAGCTCACTCTCCAATTCTTAATCGATATCGGTTATGACGAGGCTACAGGAGTAATCAACAAGCACTCTCTAGTAGAGCTTAAGAGTATTCCTCAACCATGGAGAACACTCTACATGATCATCACCAAGTCTGTTTCTGGTCGTGACAGCGGCCATGAGCACCCCAAGCTCGTGGAACTGCAGATTTTCTGGGCATTGGTCAACAAGAAACACATCGCTATCGAAGCTCTGATTTGGGATGACATGATGTCATTTCTCAACAAACTTGGCTCAAAGATTCCCTACATCAGATATACCAAATTGTTGATCCAGAGAGCACTTGGACTTCATCCTGACATCCCCAAGAGGCTCAATGACCCCGACAATCACGACATGTTGACGGAACCTATTCTTTCTGTAAGAATCAAGGAAATGTCTACAAAGAAACAAGGTGCTGTGCTGCCAGATTTCCTCCTAACTGAAGATGTCAGAAAGCTCGAAACGTACAAAAGATATCTGGAAGCAGTCAAACAAGGCAAAGTTGGTCACCTCGACGAAAAATCTTCTGGTACACCTGTAAGGAGAACCAGAAAAGGAAGTGCTGGAAGTATCACAAGTACAGATAGTCAAAGGAATGTTCCTAAGAAGAAACCCATTCCAAAGAGGAAACCCACTCCTAAGAAGAAAGTTCCTTCTCTGGAAGCCACTCCGATCCTTTCACTTGAACCGCAAAGACAACTCAGGGACGAGGATTCTGAGGCTACTGACACAGATGAAGAGATCACATTCTCTGAAACTGCAAAGGATGAAGATCCCTCAGTACCAAAACCTCCAAGTCCTCAAACTATTAAAGGAAAAGAGAAGACTACTGCACTTGTATCTCAGGATGAAAGCTCTGAAGATGAAGAAGAGCAATTGGATCATGCATACAGGAAGAAGTTTCACAAAGTCAGACACCTTCACAAGGCCGAAGAATTTGCTAAAGATCAAATGGGTGGCCCTGGAGGATCAAGTGGAGCTGCCCACTCTAAACCATCTCCTGATGCGGTTAATCAACCCGATAAGGGAGCTGGTGCCACCACTCTTCTGCAACAACAACAGCCTATGGAGGACACTATTGTCTATGATTTTGAGAAACAGATAACTGAGAAAGAAAAGTCTAAGGATGACGAGGATGATTATACAAAGTTTCTTCTAGACAGTCCAACACACTCAAAGGAGAAAACCTCAGAAACTCCTAAGGACATGAAGTCTCCTCATGTCTCCTCATCATCGGACTCTTCATCTCATTCATCACCACCACCATCAACGAAGTCAACCAGATCATCATCCAAATCCGTGAAGAAACCACCTAAATCTTGGATTTCTCAGACTCATCAAAAGATTGTGAAAGCTGTCCAACAAGTCAGAAAGAAGGACATACTTTACAGAAAAATGAATTGGTTTGCTGACCAAATTCAGTACTTGAATGATGAGAAAGACAAGATGGAAAAAGAAAGGGAATTTGTTCAGAAGTTCATGAAGAGTCATCGAAAAGAGGAACTGAATGAAATGATTGAAGGTTACACTCAAAAGTACCTTCAGGATATCGTTCCTAAAGTCCAAAAGGAACTGGAGAAGTCAGCAAGAGATCAAACCCACAAGTTTCTTCTCGACACTGTCCCCGGTGTGACTAGAGAAATATTCTCCAGACAACTCACCCCTAACATCGTCGCATTGGTTAAACATACAATGGCCAAAGAAGCTGACCTCTCTGAATCTGAGTTAATCGCTAAACTAGTGATGCAAATGTCAAAGCGATCTGGAACGTTTACTTCGGAAGAAGCTAAATTTTTTGAAGGTCTACTTGCTTTTCAACTCAGCTCATCATGCAAGGAGTCAGCCGATCAACCCAAACGGCCAAGAGATGACGATGATAAGGATAAGGACTCTGCACCTAAACGTCAGAAGCAGTCTGGTCAATCTACATCTATGCCACCTCCTCCACATCGGACTTCTTCTCAACATAAGTCTCCATCACCTCGGTCTTCTACTGATAAACCTCGGGACGATTCCGAGTTACCACCCCTGACTCATAAAACAGGTGATCACTTTGAGTATACGGGTGGTGACGATGAAGAGGTCCTTGAGCCCCGACAACAACCCACCTCACCCAAACAAGTGCAGAAACCAGTATCATCATCTCGGCCTTCCAAAAAGAAGACGAAGACGACTCAACCTGGAGTCGTAACATGGCTAGATGACGATAAAACCGAAGAGTATGAATGGTTCTCCACACTTGTCAATCAAACTCCCTACCCTGATGAAGGCCAAGAATTGGTAGATGGTTCAACATTGGAGCATGCAAAACTGTTGCAAGAAAAGTTCCATGTGAAGAAAATGACGAAATCTGAATTGAAGCGAATCAAGAATGAAGCCTTTCAACTATGGAAAGACAGCTCTGAAAGTGCCCTCGAGGTCGAATATCATCTTGAGAACATCGCTCGAGCTATGTCTAACAACATGGATTGGCTCAATCCGGAAGCAAACATTGACTTCACACAAAGGGAAAACCCTCCATACTACACCGATTGGACCAAACCTCTACCAACCATTGGCCAAGCAGACGAACCAAGGATTCCCTTCAGATATTTCTTCAACAAAGACCTGGAATTTCTTCTCCATGGTGGCGATGGTTCGAGAAAATACACTACATCATTGACTCTTCCATTCCCAGCGGCCATCTACTCAAACTGCATAGCTATCGAGGAACGTGCAACTCACTTGTTTTCTGACAATGTGCAAGCATACGACCAAGATGCATTGTATGGGATTCATCATTGGCCTGAACGCCGAAGAATCTACTACAGAAGCTGCCTGGTTCAGAAGTCTCAACATGCAGTGTACAGCTCTAAGGACATCGTGGCCATCAAACACATTGATCTCAAGTCTAAGTGGGACTACACATTCTTAAAGAATATCATAGTCAAACGACAAGATGAACAGGACTATGGATTCTCCGAAGCTGACTTTGAGAACTTGTCCCTCAACGACATCGAAGACATGTATCTTGCCAAAGTACAGGGTCGTATGAGACAATTCTCGACTGACGTTCAACGTGAATTTATCAAGTCAGTTCTCATCTTCATTAGACGCATCGTGATCAAAGAACGTGTCGAAGATATCCAGATGGCTGTTGAATCATATCAGAAACGTGTAAACTTCACTCCACCACAGCTTGATCTTCCTGACATCAACCAGCTCAAACAACTTACGCTCATCAGCAAACCTTTCGGCATTGTTTACCGCAGTGAACTTCGCAGAAACTGCTTAATCGCGTGTAGTGAGCTCCACAAATTTGGGGATCATACATTGAAGTTGGTTAGGGATGGATTGGCGTACAGATTGAAGGATATACGCATGAAAGTTGGGAATCCTAAGCGCTGGAACTCTCAGGATAGAAGGGATGTGAGAAGGATCATCACCATGATTGATGAACGGTTGTTCAGAAGGGATCAGTTCAGACGCTTGGAGAGCTATGTTGGTGGTCGACCCAGGAGAAACATCACCGGATTTCAACGCCCGGTGCGCACTCCTGGGAACATCAATGCACTTCCTGGTACCCCTTGAATTGTTTCCTTCATATGATTTTGGATGCATGATTATATATGTGAATGGCTTGTGCACACATAACAGTGTACAACCCGTAATGGTCAAGAAAGGACCCTGTGGTACGCCTCAGTGCCACAATCCTTATAAAAGGAGCGAAAGCTTCTTATTTTTGAGTAAAACCTATCAAACCTTTCATTTTTCAAGGTTTTGCTAAAAAAGACAAGTACTTCCCCATATGATTTTAAAACCTCAACCGTTTATATCACTAATTGAGGGGGAGTATTTGATTAAAACTTTGTTCACAAATTGTTCACAGTGGTCACTCTTCCCGCAACACTCAAAATGGTCATATTTATTCTCAAAATGTTTCAAAAATAACATCTTATATGCCATTTTTGAGGGGGAGAAAATTGTGTGATAAGAAATATGTTTTGTAAAGCAACATGTGCAAGCCCCTTGGCTTTCTCGTGTGCAAAGACTTAACCAATGAATTGACGATCCTTAACTGTCTGCAACTCGAAAAGACTTGTCCTGGACGGGTAATAATTTCAAGCTAGTTCGCTAGTGATGTAAACGTGTCTCGCAAAGGACTTGTCTGAGTAGAAAGTACCATTCGAGAAACTTTTGATAGACATGAACTCTGACGGGTATGACAACCTTTTCGAGGTTTGTCTACACCTTCAAGGTAGTTATTAGAGCTAGTTGTCACCTAAAAGCTGACGATATATCTCTTTAACTATTCAATGTAACAGTGTCTCGCGGGAGATTGTCTATCTTTAGTGGATCAATTCAAAAAGTGCGCGCTCTTTCCTCACTGTGCATTTAACCATTAAAACTATTAAGCACATGTGGAGGGGGAGTATTTATGCAAAAACTTATCTCTCACTGTGGTTCAAACATGTTTTTCATTTACAAACCCTGTGAGAGATATTTTAACTTACAGTGGTTATAATGGCAAACATAGGATAGTCATGGAGTTATAAGGTGACTAAGGTTAGGAATAACCGTCCTATGATCCGCCAGAGCCGGAGGGATCTACCCAAGGACACTACCATTAGTTAGTGTTAGAAGTCCTTAGGAAAGATTGTAAAAAAGGAGAAAATGAGAATCGGAGAAAGAAGGAGTTGAAGAATCAAAAAGAAATGTAAAGAAAAGGGTGAAAAGAAATAGCCCTCCAGATTATTCAACTTAGGGCAGACACCGGGTTCAATTCATATGCTACTGGTTGTCACTTAGTGACACTGGTATTGAAGATTAAAAGTCGTCATGGACCCAGTGACGCATGCACTAAACCTTCTTAGCCACTCAAGTTTCTCTCAACAGAAGCTTGTTTCATTCTCACAGGGAACCCTACATAAACTATTGGCTTTCTCTTAGAGATCGCTGGTATTGAAGAAGGAGACCCTCTCCCTAGTCTCCGCTCAGGAAAACCAAAACGCACTGTTGAGTCTAGAGCCACGAGATTCAGCAAAAGATCTCTTAGGAACACTTGACATTTAATCACTTGTTGATCAACAATAAGGTCTTCAGTGATTCAGTGGTTCATATCGAGTCCTTCACAGATCTTAGCAATCTGTCGAGAACATTTATGAGAGGTTCACATCTGTGATCCTCAGTGATTGAATGGAAACTCCTGCCAGGGTCAACATCAAACAGCCCTGACAGCAGGTCGCTTCGGTAACTCCCCGTGGATTACGCGGAGTGTGTCTCAAACGGTCTACAGTCGTGAGGTGATGCTTCGGTGTACCTCAGCGACTCATCTGAACTGTAGATGTACTTCGGTACATCGCGTTATCTCACTTGTGGGACTCCAGTTCAGGAACGGCCTTTGTAAGAATTAGAGTTGTGTTTTCACACTATGCTGTTAACACTCTCGAAGTTCAAACTTGTAAGTGCCGGAAACCGCTTATTTCTAACCGTTTGCAATGTTTTCTTCTTATGGAAGCTATGGAGCGGAATGATCATGCTGATTCTTCTCATGCTCACGCCAACATCAACACTAATGGAAGTTCTATTCAAAAGCAACACAACCGTCAGAATGATTCTTCGTCAAACCAAAGAATCTACAATGATAAAGATCTAAAGAACTTCATCAGTATTGAATTCCAACGTCATAGAGCGTGTGAGCATGTTGAAGAATGACGTGGAGACACTGGAGCAGCGAAGCAGACCTGAGGCAGACTGATGCAGACAACAACATACTATCACTTTCACCACAAAGAACAAATGATCAAAGAACAAAGTTAAAGATGACGTCGAAGCTTAACCGTTCAAAGATAACGATCTCTCTACACTGGGGAGATTGTTCGAATCAAGACAATTCCTCTCACAAGAAAGAAGAATGTCAGAAGACGTCACAGCTACTATTACATCAACGCCTTCACCGTTTACATTCATATATACTTGAGGGGGAGATTGTTGGAATCACTCCTAAACAGTATTTCAAGTATTTATATTTCATATGTAATAGGTAGCTTTGTTATGGCCTTTATGTTTGATTAAGGTCAAGCTTATGTAGAAGGCCCATAAGCTTGATCCAAGCCCAATAAGGAATAGGGAAGGAGAGGGAGTGTTGCCCTAGCTCCTTGCCTATAAATACATTGTAATAACCTTCATTTGAAGGTTGGTTGTTCAAGTTATTCTCTTTCACTACACTCTACGCATAACCGGTCATACTATTACGTGTGTGTGTGTTTGGCTTACTTGTTCAATCGCCTTATCTCTTCTCTTATAAGCTTGTGTTGTAAAACTAGTGACCTAACACTTGTTATCAATAGTGTGAGACCTAAATCTTGCAGCTAGTCTTTCTATTAGTTTAGCATAAGTTCTTTTGGGAACGTTCTTCTGAACATGCTTAACATTCTCATTCTTAGAAACATAATAATCTTTAATAATATTAACGACAGATTTCTTGCAAGTTAAACAAACAGATTCAACACATTCATTAAACATAACAAGTTTCATAGGTTCATTACATTCAGATGAAATATCTTTCTTATTACAAAGCGGTAAATTCCTAGGGTGTTCTTCTACTTTATTTTCTTTATTCAGGCAACTACTCTTAGAGGCAGGAGAGACTCTATTGTTCCTTGTATTGCTCTTAGACTTTAGTCTGCTTCTCCTAGAGGTGCTTTCTAGTCCTGTGAAAGGTAAGGCACACGCATTAGGATTCACATTGTTATCAAGAAAATTGTTTCAAGTTTCCTAGGCACTGTAGAACTCATGTCATTTGTTCCATATGTTTTAGATGTGGAGGCAAACGCATTAGTGGTGCTCATTCTAAAAAGGCCAGGAGCTAAAACTTTTGGTTTCTCGATAACCGCTTTTTCTGTTTCAACAAGCTTTTCTTTTTGCTACTGGTTTTGACAAATCATTTTTGTCATTGAATTTTGGAGGAGGTTGAGAAATAGACATTTTGGGTTTGGAAACCATTTTAGAAACATTTGTTTTCTCCTCAGTCAATGGTTTTGCAATCATAGTATCCACAGCCTTTCCTTTTTGACATTCCAGCTGAGCTCTCAAAAGGTCATTTTTCTCTTTCATGTCCTTGTAGGCACGCTCATACGACAGTTTGTCATACTTGCATTCCTCAGTTTTTTGATCATTTTTTTTAAATATGAGACATTTTCTTTTTCAAGTTTTTCAAGTTTTTCAAGAGCTTTTTCATATTTTGAAACAATTGCGGAGGTCTCATACTGGAGTCTTTCATGGTCTTCAACAGAATATGTTTGTAATATAATGGACATTATATCGGTGGTCATAACATCTTCGAAGAGAGAATCATTTACATTTTCCAAAACTTTGATGTGTTCAAAACATTCATTAGCTTTCTTTACTAGTGATTTATGGTCCTTGACAAAGTCACCTGTTTCTTTCAAAAATGTTTGTTCAAAATGAATTACCCTCGCACTGATATTATTTAGCGGAGTGGCAATTTCAGTTTCAAAAACCTTTTTCATTTCATCATGAAAACTTGAAAACCAGTTGTTAATACTGACATTTGTTTTAGATTTCACGACCTCTTGAAGTTGCCCAATTCTCATTTTAATGTCATCTAAAATGTTTCTAGCATCATTTGTGTTAAAAGGATTGTTTGAAGACATTTGTTCCATGTTTGAAAATGATTTTGAGACTACAATTGGTTTTGAAACTGTTTTTGACTTTTTGTTTAAATCACTGGGTGTGATGGAAAACTTTGAATTTTCTTTTTGAGGAACAAACGTGATTCCAGAAATTTTGTTAAGTTTGTTGTAATCGATTGGTTTCATTTACGGATTCTTTTGTTTCATTTTTGTTCTACTCTCATCAATTAGTTCTAACGTTTCATGAGAATCACGAACTTCTACGGGTTCATGCTTATCTAACACAGCTTTTCCATTATACAAAACATTATGTACTTTCTGAGCTTTCTGGAGTGAACAAGGAGGTTTGTTACCAAGAGCCATTTTTTGAGTTGTATGAAAATACGGATTTGTTTGATTAGTTAGAATATTCGTTGTTTAAGCTGAATGACCCGTTGTAACAAGCAAATTTTCCAATTTGTTGATTTTTTTATTTTTCCCAAGAATTTCATCAAGAAGAGAATCTTCTCGTTTTGAAAAATCAGCTATCAACTGTTTCTTCTCTTTTTCAAGATCAGAATAAGTTGCTTTTTGTTTAGAAAATTGGCTTTTAAGATCAGAAATTTCCTCGTTTAAAGATTTTATTTTTAAGCTCAATTTAACATCAAAATTGTCATACTTAATTTGCAATTTTTTTCTATTAAAACGGAATTTCGATAACCAATTTCTAATTATGACTCTTTGTTTTTGTGAAATTCAAAAGCTTTTGCATATTCCTTGTACCTCTCAAGCTCAGCGGCCAATTTATCATTCGCAGCCTTAACTTCGCGATTGACCGTTTTAACTTTCTCAATTTCAATGCCACAGTTATTAATTAATGATTCAAATAAGGTACGTGTTTCCTCATCAGTCTCAGTATTTTGTGCCACAGAGCCTCCACTAGGATTCACATATGGAGTTTCAGAGTTAATATTGCTACTACTCGGATTGTCCAGGTATGTATCATAAGTAGGTGCTGGCGTTACAGAATGTTGTTCGTCATGAGTAAACACATCAAATATGACATTGTTATAGCATGGATAATTGATTGGTACCTCAGAGACTGCATTGGCGTCATAAATAGGAGGTGTGTCAGAATCAATGTCGTACTTAGCCTCCTGAAGATTTGCCATGAAGATGCAGTTTGCATTGATGTCTTCTCAGTCTTCCAATTCATCCATACTAGCCACAAAGTCATGTTCCTCAGCACTAAAATGTATCCTTGCTTCTGCCTTTTGTACCAACAGCAATGCTTTCTGAAGATACGCTGAATCTTTTTTTTCGGTTTAGTAGGGCAATTCCTTGCAATGTGACCCACTCCTTGACAGTTGTAACATGTAACCCGATTAGCCTGATTCACATTTCTATAATTCCCAACGACTGGAGCTGCAAAATTCCCATTCGGATTACCCACTGTTCTGTTCCCAACATTCTGACCCATCTGATTTCCAACATGCTGACCCATCTGTTTACCATGATACATAACCGCCTGATTTCCTGCATATTGACCCGTATTCTGCATATTATGATTACCCATGTGAAATCCAGTAGCATATCCCTGTTGAGTCTCAATAACCCCAACCATTTGTCCTCTTTGACCCATGTTCACACCCGACTGAGCAATTTGTTTGTTGCGAGTGTTTGAAGAAATCCTTTGGTTGTTGTTAGTTGGAGTGGAATAGCGTCATTTGAATACTTTAGTCAAATAAGCGAATGCGTTAGACAACGCCTCTGTTTGTTCAGCTTCAAATTCAGTGATTCCTGGATCCTGGTATTGTGGATATTGTTGTTGTTGAATGACTTGTTGGTCGGGTGGGTAGAATTGTTGTTGAGGGATGACAGGTTGTTGTTGTGGAATGTATTGCTGCATGTTGTTGTTGTTGGTGGAAGATGATGAAGAAGGTTGTTGTTGTGTGTTCACTGGAGTTTGTGCCTTTGCAATTAGTGCCAAGGGATCATGATTCTTTGCCAGTCTTCCTTTCCTTACTTCATTGGCTTCAACTTGGTTTTGTTTCAGAAAATCGTAGAGTTGATCAAAGTTCACTTGATGTAAGTCCTTTGTTTGATTGACAATAGTGACATAGCGTCCTCATTCTTCTTAAAGATTGTTGATGAATTTGATGTTACTCACGATATTTCTGGGTGTCAACTTGTTTCTCATAAGCTCATTCATCAAAGTGAAAAACCTTCCATAGTAAGATTCAATGGATTCTCCTGGAGTTGAAGTAAACTTCTCCCATTCAGTTAGTAGCTTGTTCTCCATGTCTTGTTGACCAATTTCTGTTCCATAACAAAGCCGTCTAACACTTTCCCACATATCGTAAGATGTTTCACAGCTGTCTACAGCAGCAAAGATATCTCTTGGTAATCCCAGTTGGATGATGTGTGTTGGGAATAAAGTTAATAGTTACCATTGATAAGCTTGTGGAACACACTGCTGAAGAATGCACCAGCAGTGGAAACTCATTACCACTGCTAGTACATATTATTACCACTACTATTAGGATAATTATTATGTAATCGTATATAGATAAGTATAGAAAAGATCTTGTGTATATTCTATATAGTTAATATTAAACTTATCTTGTAAAGGACTCCTTGTGCTATAAAAGGAGATCCTAGGTCATTGTTCTTGGTACGTATGCTTCAAGGTGTAACCCTAGTGATAAGCAAGATCACTCGCATTATTCTTAATAATATTGGAGCTTTGTGTTATACTGTTCTCACTTACATTACATCATACAATCCATATTCTGAGTATTACAAAGTATATTCCGCGTACTTATTAATATAGTTCAAAGTATCACTAACACAAGGTGTGTGTTTAGATCCATCAAGTGGTATCAGAGCTTTGTTCTGATACTTTGATTCAGAAGATCCAAGGAATAAGCTTAACCAACTCACTCAAATCATTGGAGATGGAAAACAACCAGTCCAACTCTGCTTTGTTCTGATAATGATTAAACAATACTTTCTCATACAAGACTATGCTCTATGGGAGATCATCTTAACTGGTGATTCCTTCAAGTCTCAAAAGAAGACTGAGAAAGTTGGTGACACAGAAGTTGTAACAGTTTCTATACCTGAGACTAATGATGAAAGATCAAAGAAGAAGAATGACCTGAAGGCCAGAAGTTTGTTACTAATGACTCTTCCTAAAGACCAGATCATTGCTTTCAGCAAGTTCAAGACAGCAAAAGAACTTTTTGAAGAGATTTGCTCAGTGTTTGGTGGCAATGATGCTACTAAGAAGACTCAAAAGACATTGTTGAAGCAAAGTTATGAAAACTTCTCTGCTTCAAGCAATGAATCACTTGACAAAATCTTCACCAAACTCCAGAAGATTGTCACACAATTGACTGTGTTTGGAATTGAGGTAGATAAGGAAGACCTCAATTTGAAGTTTCTAAGAAGTTTGCCTGCTGAGTTTCACACTAATGTTAGAGTCTGGGAAAATAAACCAGAGATTGAAACTATGAAGCTCAATGATCTTTACAACAACTTCAAACTCATTGAACAAAGATTGAAGAAGGCAGGGAAACTTGGTACAATCTCTAGCAGCTTGGCATTGTTGTCAACCTCTGTTGACAGTGATGATTCTGAAGATGAAAATGATGATGATTTTGCCACTGCTGGTTCTACAGTTTCCACTGGTAATGCTAGTGTTACCACTGCAGGTTCAAAGAAGAAGGTTGCTGGTATTGGAGATCCTACCTTTTATGCTTTTATCTCCACTCAAGTTAGTGGCTCTATATTAACTCATGAAGACATAGATCAAATTTGTAGGATCGAATATTATTGTGTTGATGATTCGGGTGGTCTTGGATGATCAAAATACATGTTTGCCATAGTTAGAGAGTTAGTAGAGAGAGAGGGTGTTCTTGCTAGAGGTTTACACAAAGGGAATATTAGATTAAAAATGAGAAGCACCACCCCTTCCATGGATGGAAGGGGTATTTATAGTTACAGACAACTCGACCTCCTATCGGCCTGTGGATCAGAGATACAGTGGGTAAAGACCCGTCCTTCCTCCACAGTGTTGCACTAAACTATTTTACGCTACTGACTAACTAATTAACTACATAATAACGTAAATAACTACAAGTCTACGAGCTAACTTATGCTAGATAATATTTGGGGTGACCGACTCTTCACTATGGAATTTTCTAATTCCTAACAATCTCCCCCTAAGGGAGGTCACCCCATGTTTTACATTTCGAATCCTGAAATTCTATTCTTGACAATGTTCTTGAGCTCGTAGACTTCAATTCTTCAATTCTGCAATCTTTGTGCTTAAGCAGTGACACTTCATAGTCCGCATATTTTGTACTTTTAGTGGAGGCCTTTAACTGATCCACATCTTTGATGATCTTCGAGCTTTCTTTGAGATCGTCAGCCACAGTAAATCTCTGGATCACCCTTTATTGTGTTGCCGTCATGTGAAGTTGTGACTTTTGGACCGACATGCTCACACTTTCTGGATCATGACATCTTTCATCAGAGTAGCGGAAGCTTTACTGACTCATGATATTTGCAGCAGCGTAGCAGAAGCATAGTATAGAAATATCAGAGCCAGGTTCTGTAGATATGCACCAGTCATGATTTCTTCAATTAAGTGTGGATGCTGTGAGCATGCGGCTTTGGATTGACTCCTTAATTCTGATCAGCTGCAACCGTCCAAGTGTACCTGCAAACAACAGTTAGCAATAAAACACACGAAAGTGTCTTTGACCACTTTAGTCGAATTGAGGCACACGGCTCACGGTTCCCCGTTGATCAGTACAAGTACTGCTTGTGATCAGGTAGGATTCCTAAGAATCTCCTTGACAGGGTTTCGCAGCTGTTCTAGCTGTTCTCAAACCGGAACGTCTCAAAGAAGACAACACGGAGTGAGTGAACCAGCAAATTGATATTCACTGATTGATGAAAAATGATTTGAAAAACAATCGCGTATTACTTAGAAGAAAGAGTTTTGCAATACGACGAAGGTTTTATGAGAAAGATCAATTTTCAATCAAAAATACTTTTTGTATTTGATAAGAGTACACATTCGACGTGCTAGCGAAAAGAAGAGATTCGCACATCGAACGGTTTTTTCAAAAGTATTTTTTCAATCAGAGATACTTTTTGTATTTGAAATATGAATACACATTCGATGTGCTAGAGAAAAGAAGATTTGCACATCGAACGGTTTTTCTAAAAGTATTCGTCAATTCCAATCCTGGACCAAGGTTGATTCACGAGTGAATCGCCCCATCGTTTCTATCCAGTTGTCACAAGTTTGATCTTTTGAAAAGATCTCACATGTCACCCACCAAGAGCTTGTTTGATGTTGGCTCTAGAAGGATTTCCATCTTCATCGTGAATACTTTTACATACCACTCAGATGTTCTGGCAATACCACAAGGATAATGCGTAGGACTCTTAATATATACTTACTTTCCACATTGTGTGAAACAATAAGTCTTCATTAATATAGTGTCCTAACGAGATATTGTGGATGATCTCTTGGCTCTAGACTCAATTGTGCATATTTGGTTCCTGTGCTGGAGACTAGGGAGAGGGTCTCCTTCTTCAATATCAACAATCTCTAAGAGAAAGTCGATAGATAATGTCGGTTCCCCGTGAGAATGAAACAAGCCCTTTTAAGAGGAACTTGAGTGGTTTGGGAAGTTGTAGTGCAGTGCGTCACTGGGTCCATGACGTCTTGTCTTCAATACCAATGTTACCTTAGTAAGCACCAGTAACATATGTATTGAACCTGGTTACTGACCTAAGGTTGAATTATTGGAGGGCTATTTCTTTTCACCCTTTTTCATATTCATTTCTTTTTCATTCTTCAACCCCTTCAGTGCTTACCGAGACTTCATTACTAGAACCTTGTTGGGTTTATTCCAGTACTAGCTCTGTCTCAGTCCGCACTCTTCCCATATTCTCATTTTTCTCTTTTTTTCAATATACCTAAGGACTCTACACTATCTAGTGGATTGTCCCTGGGTAGATCCCTCCGGTTCTGACGGATCGTGGGAACAAATACCTAACCTAACCATCCTTATAACACCATGCATAAAGTAAATTTGGTCGGTCTTTTGGTATTGTTCTTTTGTAGGATATTGGATTTCACTTACATATCATAACATTAACACAATGAGCTTATAGATGATTTTAGAGAGAGAGAAAGTGGGATATTCTAGTAAGAGAAACTTGTGGAATATTAGATTACCAAAGAACATCCAACCCTCTACCTTGCAAGGGATACAATGACGGCCTGTGGATCAGGGATACAATGGGTAAAGACCCGTCCTTCCTCCACGGTGTTTCACTATACTAATCTACGCTACTACTTATTTAATAACTGACATAAAAATAGAGACAAGTCTGCGAGCTAGCTTTTGCTAGATAATACTTGGGGTGACCGACTCTTTTACTTATGGAATTTCTGATTCCTAACAATCTCCCCCTAAGGGAGGTCACCCCATAAATTACATTGTGTATCCTAGCTTTCAAGTAAGTCTTCATTCATGAGCTCGTAGACTTCTTTTCAACAAAGTAATCAAACCAAGTGCATTTGTGGAGAGTGCAATATTGAACAACAGAAGTGAGTAATTCGTGGAGGTAGAGTGTCTGATCTACTGTGATTGTAAATTTGAGCCAGCTTTTGAGATCATCAGCTACTTAAAAATCTCTGAGATATCCATTGTGGTGTTGGAATTTTTGTGATGTTGTGACATTTGGACCGACATGCTCACATTCTGGATCATGATATCTTCTCATCAGAGTAACGGAAGCTTTCGTTGATTCATGATATTGGCAACAGCGTAGTAGAAGCATGGAGTGAAAATATCAGAGTCATTGATGCACTTATCATGATTTCTTAAGAGATGAATGTATTGTGTGAGCATGTGGCTATGGATTGACCGCTTCATTCTGATCAGCTGCAAACGTCGGGCGTACCTGCATACAACAGTTAGCAATAAAGCGTACAAAAGTGTCTTTGACCACTTTAGTTGAATTGAGGTACACGGCCCACGGTTCCCCGTTGATCAGTACATGTACTGCCTGTGATCAGGTATAATTTCCTTGACAGGGTTTCGCAGCTGCTCTAGCTGTTCTCAAACCGGAACGTCTCAAAGAAGACAACACGGAGTAAGTGAACCAGCGAATTTAAGTCCACTGATTGATGAAAAGAGATTTGAAAAACAATCGTGTATTGCTCAATAGAAATTGTTTTTGCAATACAACGAAGGTTTTATTGGAAATCAATTATCAATCATAAAAACACCTTTTGGTTTGAAAAATTAGTACACGGTCGATGTGCTAAAGAGAAGAGTTATTAAGCACAAAGACCGGTTTTTCAAAGGTATCCGTCAATCCATAACCTGAACCAGGATTGATTCAAGAGATTGAATCGCCCCATTGTTTCTGTTCAGTTGTCACATGGTTGATCTATATGATAGATCTCACCTGCCACCTACCAGGAGCTTGTTTGATGTTGGCTCCAGAAGGTTTTCCATCTTCATTGTGAATATGATTACACATCACTCAGATGTTCTGGCAATACCACAAGGATAATGCGTAGGACTCAAGATATAATCTCTCTTTTCACATTGTGTGAAACAGAGAGTCTTCATTGAAAGTGTCCTAATGAGATTTATTGATGATCTCGTGGCTCTAGACTCAATTTTGTGCATATTTGGATCCTGTGCCGGAGACTAGGGAGAGGGTCTCCTTCTTCAATATCAACAATCTCTAAGAGAAAGTCGATAGATAATGTCGGTTCCCCGTGAGAATGAAACAAGTCCTTTTGAGAGGAACTTGAGTGGTTTGGAAAGTTGAAGTGCAGTGCGTCACTGGGTCCATGACGTCTTGTCTTCAATACCGATGTTACCATCAGTAGCATATGAATTGAACCCGGTTTCTGCCCTAAGGTTGAATAAATGGAGGGCTATTTGTTTTCACCCTTTTCTCATTCAATTCTTTTTAATTCTTTAACCCCTTCAGTGCTTACCGAGACTTCATAGCTAGAACCTTGTTGGGTTTGTTCAAGTACTAGCTCTATCTCAGTCCACATTCTTCCCATTTCTCATTTTTCTCCTTTTATAATCATACCTAAGGACTTCTACACTAACTAGTGGATTGTCCCTGGGTAGATCCCTCCGGTTCTGGTGGATCATGGGAACACATACCTAACCTTATCATCCTTATATCACCGTACATAAAGTAACGTTGGTCGGTCTGTATGGTATTGTTCATCTGTCATTGAAACCAATTGAAAATCATTTGAAAATCAATCCAGATACTTGTGATATATTATCAAGACATTTTGTACCTGAATTGTTTTTGATATTTTTAGAACAAGTGCTCCCCCTCAACATGTGCATCAAATGTTTGAAATCGTTTTGCACATGGAGGCAAGAGGAAGAATTAACTTCTTTGAATACCCTTTTCTAAAAGATATCAACATCACTTCCCAAATCGAATCAAGTAGATAAAGCATTTTGGGGAATGATGAGATTTTCATGATTTTGCTCCCCCTCAATATGTACTTCTAAGTTTGAAAGAGGGTTTTGCACATACTGGAGGGAACCCTTTATGAAGTGCAGACATGATCACCAAAAGATTAGAAGCCATACAATCAAGGTACCTTAGAAAAAATGAAAGTTGTGTACCCTGATGTCTTGGATTTGCCCAAAAAAAAATTCTCCCCCTTTATATATGCTTCGAGATTCGAAAATTGTTTAGCACATATTAGAGAGAAGTATGCACAAAAAATTGGTCATCTTATCTTTTAACATCTTTCATATTTATATCACATTTTCTCCCCCGATCAAAAATTTTAAATCCTTTGAGATTTTGGATCTCAAGTGATTTAAATATGTATGAGACAAAATATTTGTTGGAGAAAAATGTGTCCGGTTTTATATGATCAGAAGTGGACAACACAGATGTTTCCCTTTTTTACAAGGGGAAACCACAATACATAACCTAGCACTATTACATGCATTACAGTTGTTCATAGTTAGTACACCACATATTACACATATTTAAAACACAACATAAGCTGCTTCCCGAAGATGTCTTCATTCACTTCTCTGAAGAAGTTTGTAGTGACCACCCCGAAGCCTACCACCAACAAAACTTTCAAGACTGCGGAAGATCCTTCGAGTCTTGAGTCTTCGCCTGATTGCAGCAATGAAATCTTCACACCGCTTTTTGTCATCATCAGTCCAAAAGGTAGTCTTTTCCCAGGACTTCATGTCAATTTTGATTTCTTTCACTCTGGTGTCAAGTTCTTCTTCAACCAATTTGAGAGTACCATCACTAAACTTGTAGAGCTTACATAGTCGCATAAGCATGCGAGACCCATATCTGTCGGTGAAGATGACGGCTCTAGGGGTGTCAAGAACTTTGTATTCACGATGAAATTCATGCCCAGTTGCATTCCATTGTGGACTTGTAAGGTTGATCCTGGTTTGGTAGCTTTCTATCCCAAGCTGAAAGTCCTCAACTCGTTTTCGAATGACTAAGCCCCTGATCCAAAGAGTGACAGCTGCAGAGAGGGCCTTTTTCTCACGGACAGGTAAATGCTCAAGGTGTCCTTGAAGATTCAAGAGATAGAGATCTTCGAAATCATTTGGCAGAAGATGTTTGAAGTCGTTTTCCTCAATAGTATACTCTTTGAAGTCTGCTCTTTTAAGGACTATCTTCTTCAAATACTCATATCCATAGATAGGGAAGATCTCTACACGAACAACACTTAAGATTTGCAGCTTTGATCGAACATCATTGCGTCTTTTATCAGCACCATGTCTTTCGATGTAGAACTTCTTCTTTTTGAACCACCAGTGAGAGATACCATATGAAGCGGCAATATCATACTTTCGTTCTTCATCAGCCCAGAATTGATCAGGAACCATCTGTTTAAGCCCCTGATCAGAGTAGGTTGCAGCTTTCATCTTTGAAATTGATAGAGCTAGTCTTTTTTCAGCAGAGCGAGCACACAGATAGTCCAAGTCATGATTGAAGAAGAATTCAGCCTGAATGGTCATCTGACCAGGTTCACCACCAAGAGGAAGAGATTTGTTGACATTGAAGCGACTGATTTGCTCACTGACTTGGTCATTCAGCATCTTATGGCATTCTTCCATCTGATATTGAAGATGATTTGCATCTGAGTGGAAGACTTTGATAATTTCATAAGCTTGTCCTTCGAGATCTCTTGGAGTTATGGATGAGATACTCTTCCGTTCACAAAACCATCTAATGAAGCTTCCCATATCACCAGTGTAGTGCAGAAGAGAGTCTTCAGCTGGAACTTCATAATTATTGGTGATAATTGATGCCCAATTGTTGTCAGGAATGATCGAGTCAGACTCTGGGATGGTCCATGTAGGTTCTGGAGAAGGAGGTCTATCTTCAACAATGCAACTATGAATTGTGTCCCTTGAACGTGCCACTCTGGATGTGCTAGTGCGATTCCCAGCCATGTAAGCATCAAACCAGTCTTCTGATGGCTTAGGAATGTGCTTTGTTGATGCATCATCTTCATCTGGTTATGAATCAGCCATGACGTGCGACTCTTCGTGAACCATTTGATCATCAGGAATAGAGGTGGATGTGGATGTGAACCTAGAATCAACCGTCGTCCAAGCAGCAGATTTCTTCTTAGTACTCTGTTCTTTTGTAGGACTTGATTGATTGGAAGGTTTTGGCGGTGATGATGGTGGTTGTGGTGGAGGTGTGTTGGTTGTCGAAGAAGATTTACCGGCTCCAGAGATTCTAGCACCCCCCGTTGGAGGTGGAGGTGGATCTTTACGGTCTTTCCGTAGTGTTTCCAACACAATGGCCCTCCTTTTCTTCTTAGCTTCCTTTTCCCTGATGTCAATCAAGTATTGTTCATGATTGTCGTACTTAATTGATTCTTCAAGTGCCTCATATAGCTTCTTGTGGACCTCATGCTTGTCCTCTTCAAAGTCATACATCTTTTCTAACAGAGCATCTCTCATATCGGCAATAGGAAGGTTCTTGAACCGTCTAAGAAGAGGAGCTTCCATTGCCCATTCCACAGCATCCTTAACTTCCCCTTCAATGGCGGCTGCAACCCCTTCATCGAAGTTGAGATGCTCCAATCTATAGACACGATCCTCAAGAGAATCAACAGATTTCGGAAGTTGCCTTTCAAGAGCTTCTATCCTTTTTACTGCTCTGTCAAGCAGTTGATCTGAAGTGAGAATTTGAGGTGGTGACGCAGGTGGAGCATCCGTATCAACAACTGTAATGACCGTTTTAGGGGTAAGTGAAGATGTAGGTGGTGTTAGTACATTTGATTGAGCAGGTTTGGGAGGTGGAAGTTCAGTTGTGAGTGAAGATGCTGACATCGGAGGAATGGTTGATGTATCTTGCTGAATGTTGACCGTAAACATGGATTGTGCAGTATCTAAGGGTTTTTCATTTATGTATTGATCTCCGAAAGTGAAATCAGTATCGAGATCCTTAAGTGAAGATAGAGAGTTGGTAGAAAGATTTGGTTCATCCATCTGCAAGGTCTCATCAGATCTTGTCTCAAGATTCTCCTGCGAGTCTTTTTGCAACAGAGCGTCAACATTCTGACCAGACTGAGTCTCACTTAGTGTAAGAGATTCTTTAAACGTTTCAGGTACTTTGTCCAATCCAGATTGTTCTTTAGCAGGAGATGATTCAGTTCTTCTCTTTAGCTCATATTGATTGGTGGTGCTTGATGGAGATGATGAGATCGTTAAAAGCATGTGAGCGGCTTGTTCAGTTTCAACGCTAGCAACCCCTTTTCCTTTGTCTTGTGTTATTGGGGTTGTTTTTCGTGGAAGTTGATCAGGTTCTCTTAACACAACTCCACCTACTGGTGCTTTCACATTCAGACTTTCTAGGCTTTGCTGGATTCCAAGTTGTAGATCAGCATCATCTTCATCAGTTAACCTTGTAATATCCCTTGATACCCCAGTATTTTTACCAATTTCCTTTTCCACTTTCTTCCTTTTTACTTTCTGCTTCTTGGATGCGGTGTCTGAATGTTGTGACCTTTCAAGTCTCTTTTTAGGAAGAGAGGCATAGGATGCTTGTGAGGCTGAAGTGGACTTGGGAGCATTGGGTTGTGGAGGAGAGGGTGTGACATCAGCAGAGGAACTGGTAGCTCTTTTCTTGTATTGTTTGAAGTAGTCCTTCTTCTTGATATCTTCTGTGAGTAGAATATCAGGAATTGGCAATCCAAATATTTTATTATCCATACCTCTAGGAACATATTTCAGGTTTCCTAAAACAAATTCATCTTCTGCTTTATGTAGAGTTGATTCAATCCTAGGATTGAAGTTGTGAGTTTGTTGCAAGTACTGGATAACAAGCTTTGAAAATCTGATGCTGGGAATCACAAGCTTGTTCCGTTTCTTTCGGCCTTGAGCTTTGTTCTGGAAATTTGTTCTATCAGATATGAATGTGTGCATTGATAAAGAAAATTCTTCCGAAATACGATCTGAGACATTCACATCAACCCTATTGACAATTCCCCATAGGATTTGCAAGATGGGAATTCTCACTTTATCGAACCCTGATGTTTAGCCAGACAAGCACAAGTTGAGAATAGTTGTAATAGCTCTCCAGGGTTGATACATGTGTCCAGTTATGATGTCGGAAGCCCTTAAGATGCTGTTCTGATAACCCAAGCCAATTAGAAAGACAATTAGATCGTCAGCACCAGGTGGAGATTCGGAACGAAGGTTGGGGTTACATGGGGTGATTCCAAGAGCCTTGCTAAGAATGGCTGAATCAATCGTGAACTCCATATCATCCAGTTTGCAAGAGTATTGAGCTGTGATTTTGTCCCATTGAATGGTGTTCCAGAATTGTTGAATGTAAATGGTAGGAATTGAGCATTGCTTGGTAATGGCACCGAAGAAGTTAGTGTTCTTGAGGATATCAATAGACACTTTGAGTATAGGATTTTGTTGCAACTTTTGTAGGTCCACGTAACAGTTACTCTTTCCAATATCAGCCCATTGACTCCTAGGAAGGATTTCTTCGTCTGAGAGAACTTTGGGTGATGCCGAAGGGGTAACGTTCTTATCAGGGATTGAACTTGCCATTGATGATCTGAGTATACATACAATCAACAGTAATGATTGGGAATGAATTAGATAATAAATGATTAGTGAGACAACATTGAATACACCATTTGATACAGTTATCACGAGACGAGTTGTTAAGGAGTTAAAAGGTTAAAGAGTGCATTGCAAAGGGATCATGTCATGAGTCAAGATACAAATGTAGAAGTGTTATAACAAATATGTATGAAGCAAAAAGTAACATTTGGTTGACATGAGAGAAACCAAGTACCGCTTGCCTAAACAGAAATGTCATAGCAGATTACATAGAGTAAGTTGATTCAACAAGTTGCATCAGGAGATCCTGAGTCAAGTATTGTGAGAATGAGATCAACTTTAGCAAATAACCTTTAAACATTTTAATAACCCTAGACCCAAAAAGATCCACCAAACATGTCTAAAGTCATAAATGGACAAGCTGTCAAACAAGACTAATTCGCTACATGAAAGTGAACTATGTCGCTAACTTGTAAAGACAAGTCGCCAGCACCAGTACCACAGTCAAGTCGCTAACAGTTTAGCTCTCTAAGTCGCTATATTTGCTAATTCGTTAACTCGTAAAGATAAGTCGCCATGAACAGTAACATAACCAAGTCGCTACAAATCTGTTTTACTAAGTCGCTACCGTTACTAATTCGCTAACTTGTAAAGACAAGTCGCTGATAAAAATGATACAACTAAGTCGCTACCCAAGTCGCCATAATGTAATATACTAAGTCGCCACAGCAGCTTAGTCGCTAAGTTGATTGCTAACTCGCTACGATGAACATTTAAGCTAACTCGCTACCAAGAACAGTGTTAAGTCGCCATCAAGAACAATATATTGCAACAGTTAATTAAACCAGACCAACCCACCTTAGTCGCTATCTTGAGCAGGCTTAACCGCTCTAACTCGCCATTAAGAACAAAACCGCTATCAAGAACACTACCTAAGTCGCTACCAAGAACACTTATCATCTCACCAAATAAACGACCCAAACCATCAATCATACACCACCAGTACATGGAAACTAATTAACAACCACTCAAGATAAGTTATACCAAACAATTAGTACACTTGCAACATCATTATTACAACAAAACACTATTACATGATAAATTGAACCTAGGTGGGAATCAAAAGTCACAATTCACGAGCTCGAAGGGATCTGGTTAAAAGGACAAGTTAGAGACGCAACACAAACACGTATGTGAGAACAAATAGAGAGAGATTCGAGTCATACCACTGTTAAATCGCTAAGTCGAGTGATTTTTTTTTTGACGAGAAGGAAGAAAAAAAGAGAGAAAAGAGGAAATATTTATTTAAGAAATATGAAAAAAAGAAATGCTAAGTCGCTAGGGGTAAAGGTGGAGATTTTGGCTATTTGACACATTCGGTCCCTGTGGTTTAGAGGCAAGTGTGGTAAGTCGCTAACAAGGATTTTTTGACTAAGTCTCTAGTGTTTTTAAAGCAAGTTGCAAACATGGTCATTAAATGGTGTAATGTGATCATAAATAATCCATGGCCATAACATAATTATCAGATAGCATAGATAATCACAATGATAACCATGAATCAAATAAACATTTAATGCAAGGCACTCAATACATGGGTACACAAGGATAATCACAAAAACAAGATACGACCACAACTTACAACTGAGAAAACACCATAACCAGATAGTCACAAAAGCATAACCAGATAGTCACAAAAGCAAGACACGACCACAACCTACAACTGAGCAAACATCATAACCAGCACAGAAGCCAATGGCATAGATAATCAAGAAGAACTTATACACAACAAAAATCTCCCCCTCAATCAATGTCAACAAAGACCATTGATTGACATTAACCAATTTTAAGAAATATTAGTTGTTCGATCTTCATCTATGATCCCGTATCATTATTGAATGACATTTCTAGGACCGTAGATGTTATCGATAACAAAGAATGTATTCTTTATTAGATTGAGGAAAATGATAAAAATGTGAATTTAAAAGAATGAAATATATAAAAATGTGAATTTAATTTTTTTTTTTTTTTTTTTTTTTTTTTTTTTTTTTAAAAAAAAAAAAAACTTGATTTATACACAGATATAAAAGAGCGAGTCCTGATTCAAGATGAATAGGAGTCAAAGTAAGAAGTACATCAATTCTGGCAAGCTATAGCTCCTGAATGAGCTATATTCATTTCAGATGGGAACCAAGTCATGAAGTTCCTGATTGAGTTGAACATTGTACCTGAAAAAGACTGAGAGCACATTGTACTGGAAGCACATGTAGAATTGCACATAGAAGGGTTAGTGACATGTTTAATCTCACATTTGGATGCATCACAGTATAACACAGACGTATCATTAATGGGGATCCTATTAGGTTCGACATTCTTGAAGAGTTTTCCTGTGGGAATCCACTTGAGGCATGATCTAGGAATGTAAGTTCGTTTAAGTCCTGTAAACTTAAAAAATCTGCTAGTGGGAATCCATTTGAAACCACTGTTAGTTGAACTAAATGAGTGCACAGCCTTGTTTTGACTATTTGTCCTTTTGTGATTAGAGTATTTCTTAGGGGATTGATCAGTCAAATGATGTTTTGCATGAGAGCTAGTTGTACTTATTGCATTTCTGATCTGAGAGTATTGAACATAAGTCTGAGGTTTGAGATTCATCATATCTGAACTAGGCAATGAAGTGACTGGTTTTGACAAAACAGACATATTATCAACTTGGGAGGTAAACTTAGATTTCGATGGTTTAACTCTTTCAGACCTAAAGGCATTAGGTTTTTTAATAACTGTTCGTTTCGAGTGGTTCTGAACATTTGACTTTCCCAAAGTTGAAGGTTTTGCAAACTTAGTGTTCATCCTATTTCCAACAGACTTCCTAAGCTCATTTTTTAGGGAAACAATATTGAAGCTCTTATCCTGAATTTGGGCTTTGAGGTCATCAATGTCTTTCATCAAGAGGTTAGATTGATTGACTAACTTAGAGTTTGTTTCCTCAAGGTTCTTTCTTAAATGCTCATTTTCTCTTAGTAGGTTGGACACACATAGAGCTAGTTCAGAATTTCTAGATTCTAGTGTATCACTCATCTCATGACAGTCATA